>BPLQ01005881.1:0-29163 GCA_021605075.1 Caerostris darwini
ATAAGATTGTCAGCCACAAATGCCCATGTTTTGCGTGTCAAAACAAGGCAACTCGAAAAAATTCCAACTGGAATCTTACTATAAATGCGGGGCTCTTACACATATTCTTTTCTTTAACGGCATCTATGTAAAGACTCACCCATTCTTTTTTTATCTCACAGCTTCTCGATGCGACACTCTCACACATATCGTTCTCTAACAACATAGATACGAGATTCTTATTCATGCTTTTTATCTCACAACATCTCAATGTGGTACTGCCACACATATTCTCTATCATCATATATGCAAGATTGTCACTCGTGCTTTTATCTCACAGCATCTCGATGCGACACTGCCACAAATGCTGTTCTCCTAATAGCATATGAGATTCCACTTATGCTTTTTATCTTATATCATCTCGATGACCCTCTCCACATATCATTCTCTAACCCATATGAGATTTCTCACTCAGGCTTTTGTCTCACAGAATCTTGATGCGATCCTTTCACAGTTTTCAACGGAATTATTTTTCATTTCAGAATCATTCAAAAGTGATTTCGAAAAAGTGAGGATTCGAACTCACTGACAACGTGTTGTGCAAGATTTACCAGATATTAACGGAATAACTAGTGTACTGATAAGAATCCTAAATTTCCATACTTTTAATTTAGAATTGCCAAACCCAATTTAGGGGTTGTGTTTTGTTTGTCAGTTTGTGACTAACAGAAAGAGTGGAACGCGTAACTACGTATATGTCACATGACTATATTATGTAGTCACGTATATGTCACATGACTATATTATGTTACAACCGTAACTGTTGTCCTTTTACAATCAGCTTGATCACTTTCATTCACACTCTGACATTAATATGTACAGTATAAAATCGATATTGTTTTGAATATTTTAAAATTGCGCATTGCCATTTTAAAGTTCATAATATAGAATTGCAGAAATAAATTAATTAATTAAAGTGCGATCAATTGGTTGACTTAATTTAAATGCCATCATGAGTTTTTTTTTTTATTGTCGTTATTTGAGTATTGCATTAACGTGTATCTGTGCCCGATTTTTCATGTGTTTCTTTTCCTTTTTTTTTTTTGTCCTATCGATTTAATTGTTGTATTCTTGCCTTCTCATTAAAATAAAAAAAACTACAGTCATTCATAATGCTATAATGAATTACTGTAAAAAACAATTTATAGTTGCCTATATGAAATTCCTGCCGTATTCATTATAAATCATATTGATTTGGAATGGAGGCTTTGTTATTTTAACATGATGTAAAATAAAATATTTGAAAAAAAAGTGAAATAATTTGATATTTTAACATGATGTAAATAAAATATTTGAAAAAAAGTGAAATAAATTTTGTCACAAAAGAAAATTTTGAAGTACAAAATATTTAATTATATGTATTTATTTGTGATTTTTATGTTGCATATAAAATTTATCAAATTATAAAATAAATGTTAGAAAAAAATGTATTTCCCAAGAAGGTTTTCTTGTGTAATATAATTATATGAATTTCTTGTAATATTTTATTATATTTCATACAAAATTATCAGAGTTGTAAACAAAATATCATTTGTTGTATCTATTTATCTTTAGTAAGTACATAGTTAAATAAACCTATGGCTTGAGTAGAAAGAGAATTTCTGACGTTTTTAGAATTTTTCAGAATTTTTCAGAATTTACATGTTTTACGTGTTATAAAATAAGTATGTGCGCCACCTGAAATAGGAGTGGCGATGCAGCTCAATTTCAGTATGAACAGGGACGAGAGATCTTTTGCATAACTTTCTGTTCCTTCAGAATAGGATGACGCTCTTTATTTTCTTATTCTATGGTGCAATGTTTCAAAAAAGTTTTTTGTTTGTTGTTGTTGTTTATAAACATTTATCAGTCTTTGATTTATTTTTTAACATCGGGTGAACATTTTCTTGAACATCGTGTTCCGCTTATGTATACGAGGAAAGTCTCAATGACAGGGGAGGAGAGGAGGACATTACCATTCAAGAGGTCTTTGAGAAGCAACTACCCCGTATTTACGTGTCACGGAAGAAATCTCTCTTCAGGCAGCCTGGTTATTGATGCGAAACACTTTACATTATTACAATCACCCTTTGATCTGCCATTTTTCTCAAAGGCAGCGTCTGCAAACCAGTGGATTCAAATCGGGTTCCTCCTGAACGTTATCTGCACAGAGTTGGACTCCATAATCCGTGGCATGCAAGAAGAGGCTGGTTCGAATCCAGTACTTCCAGAAACCGTTCTGTTCAGCCAACGCCCATCCTTGGCCTGGCGCCATTCGATCGCGTGTCAAGTAAAGATTTTGCCATCCCCTCGTATCTTCTGTTGTGGTCGACATCGTCAAGTGCACTGCAAGATGGTAGGTGGTCTGCAGTGCCGTTAGAGTCGGGGCAAAGCGGGCAGGCCGGCGAGTCAGTTACTATGATGCGGTTAAGATGCTCTTGTAGGAAGTCGTATTACCCGTAGTCATTCAGAAGGGGATAACCGCGACTCTCCTAGGAAGGTCCTTCTGTATGTTGAGGTTCTCCCACCTTTTACCTTTGGTCCCACCTTCCAAAAACCAACTAGACTCTAGGATGATTGTGGCGGTGTGCGTAATTATCTCGCTTCTGGAAAACCCTCAAAAAAATTTTAAGGCTCAGGTTTAAAGGCAGCCTTTAATTCTCACCCATTTAGGCTCACCCACCGAGGGCGTGGAGCGTTTTAAACGTGAAGCGTTGGCCCAATCACTAGCCTCACCATGTTCGCCTGAAACCGGTTTTGAAATCCACCGCTTCGAGTTGACCAACTTTCAACTCGAAGCGGAACTTCACTAGTCGTAATGCTATTTTTGGCGTTTCGCTGTGAAGGGGTCGAAAAACATTTTCTTCAATGCAGGCAAAAAAGAGCGGCTTTGTCACGCCACAGAGGCGTGAATCTTCAACGCTTTACGCCTTGGTGGGAACGAGCCTTAAGCGTTTTCGAGTTTTTCTCCATACAAATATGGGAAGTTACTTATGAAAATCTTCCCGAAATTTATCTACTTTCTTCCGTTCATGGATTGTTCGTGACATATGTATATAAGTGCGTATAAATCCTCACTACACGTAAAAGATAAATAAATTATGATTTTATTACTTTGAAAAATAAATTAATTTCAAAATTCATTAAATATTTTATGTTGATAGTCATTTCTAATGTTTCAATTAAAACCATCGAACATCAAATTCACTCCTTTAAAATATCTTCCAGATATATCTTATTTTTTGCTCGGTGCGTGGTAATAGAAAATATTATTTTTCACATTAAAGTGACTCCATTTGTGAATTCCTCGAAAAACTCATTTTTATTCTTTTAGGAATTTTTTTTAGTAATTTATCTCTAGTAATATATATTTTGTCAATAGCTGCCAAAAAGAAAAAGATTTTTAAAGAATAGAAAATCAGCGAGTGAAAAGTTTGAAAAAGTGAGAATGTCCTATTCAAATTAATAAAGTGCAATATGCCATTTTACTATATAAATAAAATATTCGATTTTACTTTTAAATTTCAAAATTTTTCCAAAAAGGTTGCATTGGTTTAAGGTGCTATTTTCTTTAATTTAGAAAGATTCACTTTTTTTTTTCTCTGGATATTCCTTTATCAAAATCATACCAAATACAAAAAACATTCATTAGTTAAGTTTCATCTTGATAAAAAGAACAACTTTTTGAATAAATTAATTAAAGTTTTTAAATAAAATTATTGCATTTGCGTTATTTCATGGACAAATTATGATGAAAACAATTTTTTAAGGAGGATTTACTAATGGAAATATATAAAAAGCTGAGTCCTAATTAAAATTGCTTTACAAAATAATTTATCTTTGAACAATGCTTTCCTCTATTCATTACTTTATACGCAGCATTTATAATTAACTTTAAATTACTTCCTACAATAATTTCATTTTTCAGCAAATTTTTGAAATAATTTATTAGCCAAATTTGGTTAATGGGCTCAATTTTCTATCAGAAAAAGATGATACAAAATTTAACAGGCCTCATTACTTTTATCAACTCAACTTTCAAAAGAAATTCTTTTAAATTAACATTCATTTTGGAAAAGTAGATTAAGATAACGTAGCGTTAATTTGAATTTTAATAACTGACATACTTTTCGTAATTACTGAGCTTCCTTTTAAAGAATTCCTAATCTTTTTTTTTTCTTTTAATTTAGAATGCAGAAAGCTGTTCCTTACGTAATTCAGCGCGTAAAATTAATTTTACATGCTCGCTTAAATTATGTTTCACGTTTTCTCATAACGAGTATGAATTTTTAATCCTTATTTGCTTTTAAGTCTTATTAATGCACTGCTACTTTCTTTTTCAGAAAATCTATTTATTTATTTTTTCATTTATGCTTTTGCTGGAACTAAATCAGTTACTCTATTTATAAGCTTGTTCGGAATTTGATTATATTATTTAATCTTTTCTTACAAATTAAGATACATTTTCAATTCAGGTTTCTTTCATTAAAAAGAAATTTTTTGAGACAATTCAATTAAACAAATACATGTATGAACAAGGGTTTATTTTATTTATTTTAGATACTATAAAGCGTATATATTTTTTTATTCCTTTAATACTTGCCTTTTTAAACTAATGAAGAACAATTTTAAGATAAAAGATTTAAAAATAATTTTATTAAAATTTTAAATATCATAAGGCCGTAGTTAAAACTATTAATGTTCGTATTTTGAATTTCATTCGAAATTTTTTTTTATTTGATTGTTATTTATATATATATATTTACTACGCATAAAAAATATGAGTATTTTTGGGGGGAGAGTGGTCAGCGTTGTCCTGGACCACTTTCAAAGTTTCTTATTGGTTTATTATTTTTTTTAAATTTCTTTCAGGAGCTATTCTTATCAGTTTATTTAAATGTCTTTCGTGTGTTTTTTTTATATCAAAACGTTTGTAATTCTTAATCTTGACGTTTGGAATTCTTATTTTATTTTATTTTTTTTTTTATCTTCTTTCACGCATTTCTTTCACTTTAAGTTTCTTTTACGTGTGTTTTTTTATAAAAACGTTTGGAATTCTATAGTTTTTATTTTTTTAATTTCTTTCATGTGCTTTTTTGTTAAATTTCTTTTACGCGCGTTTTTATAAAAACGTTAAGAATTCTATAATTTTTATTATTTCTTTCACGTGTTTGTTTAGTCAATTTGTTTACGTGCGTTTTTATAAAAACGTCTGCAACTCTCTACTTACTTTTTTTTTAATTTCTTCCATACGCTTTTTTATTAAATTTATTTTACATACGTTTTTAAAAAATCGTTTGGAATTCTATAGTTTTTATTTTTAATTTCTTTCACGCGTTTTTTTATCAA
Source organism: Caerostris darwini (assembly GCA_021605075.1). Classification (NCBI taxonomy): domain Eukaryota; kingdom Metazoa; phylum Arthropoda; class Arachnida; order Araneae; family Araneidae; genus Caerostris; species Caerostris darwini. The sequence goes on from BPLQ01005881.1 coordinate 5,368, forward strand.
ATTTATTTTACGTGCGTTTTCATAAAACGTTTGGAATTTTGGTTTTATTTTTTTAATTCCTATCATGCACTTTTTATTAAATTTCTTTTTACTTGCGTTTTATCAAAACGTTTGGAATTCTATAGTTTCTATTTCATTTTTTTTTTTTTTTTTTTTTTTTTTGCACATTTGCATAACGTCTAGGAAATACACGGAAGATTTCCACAAAAAGTAGTTTAGCCGTTCACGATAATTGCTTTCGCTCGTTGACGCAATTATCTCTTTGTTCTTCAGTAATCACTGCAATGCACGCTACCAGCGGATTCGAATAAGTGAATTAGCTGCGTGTGTGTTAACGCTATGCCTAAATTCAGGCAAATTTGATAGTTCGAAAATATTTAAGATATAATTTACCAAAACCGAAATGTAGCTGAATAACTATTTCTTTATTCTGGATTTAGTCATCATTTTCACTAAATTCAATTTTTCTTGTTTATTTCTTGGTTGCGAGCATTATATTTGATTACGAATTTTGTGCAAATGGAAACATGAGAATTATTTTTATAACGAAAGTATTTTTGAAGTGAGTTTAAATAAAGGAAATCTTTTGAGAACATATATAAAATAATTAAAACAATATCACTCACTCATTTGATGAAGACTATCACGGGATCCGTGAGTCATCTTGGAACTTGTTCAGCATTACAAAAATGCAGCTGTAGTTTAGGTAACAAAAATACATTTTTGAGGTTAAAACAATTTACACATAAATCGCTGAAAAAGTGCATACCTATATGATGAATTATTGCTGGCCTTCTTACATTTTTATTTAATAGTGAATAGTCATTTTGGAGGAACGAAAATGAAATTCACACGTTCATGTGTTTTGAAAACCCGCTAAGTATTAATTATTGCTGATTCTTCTAATCGAATTTGACAAAATAATGATTCCTTTTTACAAATATGTACGTCCCAAACATCTTAAACAATACAAATAATTAAAAATGCAAAAAAGAAACCCTACGTATAATACTCATAAACGGTTTTTTTTCTTACTGCTAAGTAATATAATATAACTATTTATAAAGAGCGATGTAAAAAAATTAATTAAATAAATAATAATTACAAATAATATTTATATAAATATTTACTTATATCATCACTTTATGGCTCTTCAATTTAAATCATCATTACTCTTTGAGAATTAGAAACTTCGTTAAAAAATTTTTTTTATTTTGCAACGTCATGTTTGCTAGCATACTGGTCTTCTCATACTGAGAAGTTTAGTTTAAAAGCCAACCGAATACTATAGTACAATACAATAGTTATAATATAAATATAACAGTGATACAGATACAATACCTATAATATAATAACGATAACTGCCTTGTGTGGAATGAACTCTATGAACTAGTAAGTCGTAATGCTTCTGAATGTGTGCAAAGAGCTTTTCAACAACCACTGCTTAGGGGAGTTCCATTAGGAACTGTGGTCTAGTAATTATTACTATTTTATGGGTTGCATCATAAATATTATTGCTCTTTTGGTTGACAGCAGAATACACAGTTGACCCTATGAAGAGGATGGGGCATAGAAAAAAAAGTGGTCAACAAGATTTGTGTGTTTATTGAAGCAATGACTCTTCAAAGCGTAAATTCCCCTGCATTAAAAAATATTTTCTACAATGGTTTTGTAGTGTTTAGTAACAGAAAGTAAGAATGGAATAAAAGAAATAAAATCCTACTAAATGTGTCTTGCAAATACTTTGAGCGTTAACATTCAATTACCAGGATTTACTGGTGTCTAACAAGTTGTGCTTTCGAATTAGGGAGTCCAGTTCGAAACAGCACAAAATTCAATTAAGCTTCCGCCTGTATACTAGGGAGGAGCGTGGCAAACCAGAAAACGCAGAAAAAAGTGGTTAACTACAATGGTTTTGAGGGTGATGAGGAGGAACTTATGCATTCTTTTTGGAGGTGTTTGTTTCCCAAATTTAAGAGGTAAAAATGCAGGTCTAGCTAAACCCCACTGGGACATTGACTCTTTCATACCTTCTTTTTGTGGTGGTAAATGACTGACAAAAACATCCACTATTGGAAATAACAACGTTCTATCACAAAGTACAGGAAAACATTGTCGAAAATAATTTTCTTGGCGATAATGTGTTTACAAACAATTGGCTTTGTAAATGACTTTTGTGAATAGCTGTTAAATTATTGTTTTATTTGCTATTACTGTATAAAATCGAATTGTTTTGATTGCAGCCATCACCGAGGAGGCCTTGAAAAAGCGGATCCATCCCTTGGAACCGGAGGACCTGAAGTACCTGGACAACTTCGACGACCCAGACATGTCCATCGAAGAAAAACTTCAGAGTCTGCAGTCGCTGAGTCTGCCGGAAGAACAGCGATGGTGGGTGGCCTTTAATTCAAACATTAATGCAACGGACAATATTTTTTATAAGCAAGTTTAAGTAAATTTTGATAATTTAGAGCAATTTCTTGCTAAACCTAAGCAATTTCTTGTCTAAAATGATAACTGAATTTCTTAAATCCGAAAATTGAACATAGTTAATAATTGAAGAGCAGTTTTACTACTCCCTTGCTGTCAAACTATAGAAATAAATTATCAAATTATAAAAAAATATAAATGAGTTACAAATATCAATTGGTTTTCATCAGGTGTTTTCTTTATGTTAAATTTTATGCCACAAATTAATTATTTTCCTTTTCATTAACTCATTTTTTTTTAAATTAACCAATACTAGATTGAGAGTTATTCAGCTAATTTTTATTAGTATATATAGTTTTGCTTTAACATGAAGCCATTTAAATTTGATACTCAAAATATTTTTAGCTAGATAAATGAATCTTTTTTAGTAAAAAAAAAAAATTATCAAATCTCACTTCAGGAAAAACATCCATATTTCTGAACGATGTTATTCTTGAATTTCGAAACTTTTTGCAGACATCACATTTATCAAAATTTTCTTTTAAACATTAACTTCTCACAAACATGAATAAAATAAATGAATACAATATTATTGATGTTCATAGAATCCTCAACGATTTTTAGTATAGAATTATGTGGAATTGGTTCTAGCGCACAACAAAACCGCGTCAAAACCTGTGTCACCGCCTGCTGATTATTAGCAGACAAACAAAAACCTACATTATCTAGCTGTAACACCAAAATACTATTATATCTTATATTAGCATCAATTATCTATCTAATTATCCCTTATATTATTATAAAATTTCATTTACTTTTTTCAGCGAAGTTTTATTTTCTACCAACCACAATAAACGCTATCTTCTATAAAATAGCATAGCATTGCAATTTTCTAAGTAATTCTAAATTACCGTCATCTAAGATTCTATTTATCACAGTAGCTTTCTCCATCGTAAACTTTTTTTTAGCGGTCATCCCTCTTCCACTAGGATGGAGGCAAGAACACCTGGCATTCATCTCCAGGAAATCAGGGTATTGTGCAGGCATTCCAGTACCGAGCGGTCCAGGAAAAGCTGGTGCAACCTCCACGCCATCCCTTGTAAGCATTCCCTTAATCAAGTCTTCTCCTGACGCAAATAATGGGCTTGCTTTCCTTTCCCCTGCAACATAAATACCAATATCTTTTTCTTCTTCTAGCTGTCGGTGATGACATAACACGTCAAGTCCCTTATCTAAATAAGGCAGAGCGTTATGATAAATGGAAATTTAGGCCGTAATTCAGATATTTCTGAATAGAGTTTATTAATATTATTTGAGGAGCTATGTCAGCAATATCGTTATTTAATTGCGTGTGGAAAACTTTTACTATTTAAATAAAAATAAAAATGAAATATATAAGTATTAATATATTTCTTTATAAGGAAAATTGTTGATGATATTAAATTTACATATACTACATATGTACAGGGGAGATTATAACTAAAAAGTCCAACTTTCAAAATGCTGTAAAAAGAACCACTCGTCACAATAAGTTCAAATTTGAACTGAAGATACTTGAAGAAGGGTTGAAACGGTATGGAATCAAGAAAAAGTTCCATCAGTTTTTCCCATCCAATTTGGTATAACCTTGCCGTGGTGGATGGGCTCCACTAAAAGTGTCACAACTGTTGAATGACATAGGTCATTTTTTTCCGTCAAAAACCGAAACAATCAAGAACACATTGAACACTGCATTTGGTTTAATGTACGACTCATGCCAAATAAGTGTAATTTCGATTCAAAATATCACTGGCATCGAATTCACTTTCTTTTACGCCGCTTACAGCTCCATCTATTAATACACTTTTTGGAATTTTTTTTCTTTGATGCCATATGGTTTGCCCCTTCGTCAAGTATCTTCAATTCAAATTTGAACTCATTTTGACGAGTGGTACTTTTACAGCATTTTGAAAAGTGGGACTTCAATTATAATTTCTCTTTACATAGCAGATAAATATTACCCTGCTTTTTGAACTTTCTGGTCAATAAATAATTTTAAAAATTTCAAAAATTAAATCTATTTGATGCGAAACTCAATTCACAGCAATGTTTAAATTATTGTATCTGTTTTTAAACCAATTCTTAAAAAGTTGGAGAAGAAATAATAGTATTTTTATTTATTCTCAACTTCCTTTCTTCATCTTCGGCATAGCAGCTATTACTGAATTATTTAAACGATTAATTTCATCTGTAAAATCTAAAACTATTCAAATGATTATCAGTACTGATTACGCAATCTGTTTAAACAGTTTAAAAACTGCTTTTTATTTCTTAAAAATCTAAACTTACAAAAAATCCCGTTTGCCTTAGATTAGATCAAAGGGTTCTTGAGATCAAACATATCAAACTCAAGAAATGACAAAAAGAAAGCTCGAATAAAGGCACGAAAATAAAGCTACCTTTAAATAAAGAAGACTGTAATTGTTCTCACTGATAAGTACTTCCAGGCATGTCAACTTCGCCATGCATTTTTTTATAATGAATTAATTGTTTCATTTCTAAAAGAAATTTGCATTTTTTGTCGACTTTATATCAAACTAATATTTTATCTTTGTGACATGTAAATTAAAGGATTTTTAAAAAGAGTTTTAATAAAATTATTTTGGAAACCTTGAAGTATTTGTTGGAAATGCTTTTTCACTGATTTTATTAAACTACAGTTTTAATAATTTTATTGATAGTATTTGGTCATGTTATGCATAATTTGGCGCAACTTTTGGCCAAACTTGACCCTCGTGCCACTGAAAACAATTACTAGCCTAACCTATTCTTTTCATTGCAGTTTTAAATTTAGATCCAATTTATCTAACCAAAAATTAAAATTAATGTTCACAAGGCTTAATATTATAACTTATTAGACTAATTAAATTTATAATAACTAATTACTCTATTACTAATTACGACTTAATTGGTACTGCATAGTAGTGGATAAGAATAGTAAGTGGATTAAATACGATAATGATCGGCCATTGATGACAGTTACGTTTATTATTAATAGTAATGTATAATTGAAGTTTTACAAATTAAGCAAAAGGTTTTTCAAAAATTTATGCAACCGTAATGTTGGCTGTACTACAAATATATTGGTTGAGAACCGTGTGATCCCTACAAGCTGCAAGTTGTATGTCTGTCTGTGTGTCTGTGTGTCTGTGTGTGTGTGTGTGTGTGTGTGTGTGTGTGTGTGTGTGTGTGTGTGTGTGTGTGTGTGTGTGTGTGTGTGTGCGTGTGCGTGTACAGGGTGTTTCAGTAGTTATGGTCAAAACTTTAAAAGAGATGGTACAACTTATTAAAACATACATTTCTTGTATATGAATGAACGGATAGTAAGTAACGCGTTGAGACAAGCGAATACAAAAATGAGACAAAATCATTGTTTATACAGCATCATTGCAAGGGCTTCTTTGATTCAATGTTTAGAATAAATACTCAAAATGGCAACCTCCAACAAAAATATATACTTGGTAGTGTCGAAAAAAGAGTGATTGGTGAACAGATCCAAAGATGGCGAGGCTTTCGCGCCCCCCTCGCAGCATCAATGAAAGATAGTAAAGCAACGGGTTCCTCAATAGAGTCAACTGTCTTGTAAATGAAAACGCAATTGCAAACAAAGAGTGCGCATCATACATTACTGTGAAAAATGTCAATTTTTGTAAGCTGCACCACTCCTCAAAAGTTTTTCCACGACCCTTGAATCACGATATATATATAGTAAATGACGAGTTGGAAAATACCTCTAAAAAACGGTAGAATATTTAGCAAAATTTTAAAAATTGCTTATTTTTGAGGGTTTTTTATAGCCCCACCTTTGGAATCGTCCAGTGATAATGATCCCATTAGCCCAATCCGCAGTCTCGGCCAAGATTGCGTCGCTTTGATCGAAGAGGAGAAATCCTCCATCGACGGCTGGAGCCAGACCATCAGCTTCTACTGCTGCAGCATCAGAAAAAACTCATTCCGACCTTTCCGAAATTATAGACCCACAAAGTAAGTCGACATTTACATCGTGGAATATAAATTCTTTAAGATTAATTTATTCAGTGGACAAATCTAAATTTCTTTTCTTAACTTTTTAACAATAACTTTCTATATGTTTTAAAATTATATACTTGGAAAAATCAGATTAGGCCAAATTTAACTCACTTTTTAAACTTCTCAGCTATAATATGTTGAGCACGGTGTCCGTCCTCTTGAATCTTTTAAGAAAACTATATGGGACAGAATTAAGGCATCAATATTTTAGTGAATTATTATCCTAACATCAAAAAAGTCCTAGGGAGACAATTGAGGATGACTGGAAAAAATTGAGTGGAAAAACTCGCAAAGAAACTATTTGTCAATTTTAGATTAAGAACTGGAAAATGATTGCCGGTGCGAATATCTGGCCAAAATAGGGATTGTGAACTCTGATATATGTATTTTTATGTAAGGCAGAATAAATGAATAAGACCCAATTGTTTTGTTTACCCTCAAACAGGACTCAAACTTTACAACAGAAGGGTGAATATGAACTCTTTTTGAGGGGCCATCCTGATTACACGGACTTTTATTATGGTGCTTCTAGCTTTTAAATTTTTATTCATAGAACATTTAAGGTGTTTTTAACAGTTTTTTTTTTTTTTTTTTTAAAAGACCCTTTGGTCGTTTATTGTTAAGAATTTTGATCATTTTTCCTTTTTTTAATTTTGATTCTTTTTTTTTTTTTTTTTTTTTTTTTTGTTATTTTTAATGGTAAGTATAAACTACAATTTGTATGGAATGAGTTCTAATAAAGCCATGGGTAACAACAATATTACATTGGACATTTTAACCATCGTTTTGATTACAGCTGAACAGGCTGCATGAGGATTTTTCCTGCTGACAAACGTGAAAACCTCCCTATAAAAATTTGGAATTTTATACCAACATACTTATTGATGTTATTTTTAATGTAGGCAAAAAAGTCAAAGGAATTAAGCATATTTCAAAAATTATAATTCCCAATATAATTTTTCCCAGGCTCAAATAAATTGCCTTAAAATGAAGAACAATTTTTCTCTTAAAAATTATTTTATGTTTATGTCATTTACAGAATATAAGAACTAACACAATTAATGATCCATAAATATTCACAAATCATTCTAGAACAATTGAACTAAATGCAAATAAAGTTTAAATTGCCTTTAAATTAAATTATTGAATTATTTCTCTGATTTATTTACTGCTCCTTCAAAGTAGAATCATTGTCTCTTTCCAATGGGCTGAAATCCCTTAACGAAGTTAAAAAAATATCGATGAAACGTAAAAGGATTTGCTACTCAAAGCTGGAATCTAATAAAAGGATTATAAATACAAAAGAAATAAAAGCATGAATGAAACATTACGATAAGAAAAAAAGGGAAAAGAATTTTTATTTTCTTGTGCTTTACACACAAACTCAATCAGTTCCTTTTCTTTTTTTTCTAAATACCTCTCCTTTTTTATTATATATCGCTTGAACAATTCTTTTTACTTTCTGCAAAACAGAATGTATCAATAATAATTTAATTATTTGTACTAAAGATTTTTTTTTTTCTATTTTTGCCGGCAATAATTAATTTAGTTGGAATTCCCTTAGGTTAATTTTATTATGATCCCAATATTAGAAAATTTTGGTTTTTACCAAACATTAAAATTACCAAGTATCTTTTTTCGTTTCGTTTTAATTTATAGTTTTTTCTCATCTTTAATGTTCTCTTAAAATTTTTTGATATTTCAGATTTTTCTCTTATATTTTCATTATTTTTAAAAAAATATAAAACAAACGTTATTTGTTTTTGTTTATTTTTAATTTATCGTTCTTTTTTGAATGTTCTCTTTGATATGTTGAATATTTTCTATTTTAAAATATAAAACAAACATTTTTCCGTTCTTTTTTAATTTGTTGTTTTTACTTACGTTTAACGTTCTCTTTAGAATTGTTGATGTATTTTCATTATTTTAAAAATATAAAAACAAACATTTTTTTTCGTTCTTTTTTTTTTTCTTTCGTTCTTTTTAGAATTTTTGATATTTTGATTTTCTCTTATAATTTTTTATTTTAAAAATATAAAACAAACATTATTTTTCCTTTTCATTTATCTTTGTTTCTTACTTTTAGCATTCTCTTTAGAATTGTGGATATGTCTAGATGTTCTCTAATATTTTTATTATTTTAAAATATAAAAACAAGCAGTATTTTTTCGTTTTTTTTTTTTTTTTTCGTTCGTTCTTTTTAAATTGTTGACTTGTCTAGATGTTCTTATATTTTCTTATTTTTTATAAAAGCAAACATTTTTTAATTCTTTTTAATTTATCGTTTTCTTACTTTTTAATGTTTTTCTTGACTGTTATATGTTCTTTTATTTTTATTTTAAAAATATAAAACACATATTCTTTTCATTCTTTTTAATTTATCATTATTTCCTCTTTTTCATTTTGTCTTTGTTTCTTACTTTTTAGCATTCTCTTTGAAATTGGATATGTCTAGAATGTTCTCTTATATTTTTATTATTTTAATAATATAGAAACAAACATTATTTTTTGGGTTTCTTTTTGAATTTATCAGTTCTTTCTTGATTTTAACGTTCTCTTTAAATTGTTGAATTGTCTAGATGTTCCTGCTATATTTTCAAAGATTGTTGAATTGTCTAGATGTTCTCTTTATATTTTCGTTATTTTAAATATATAAAAGCAAACATTTTTTTTAATTCTTTTTTAATTTATCGTTTCTTTTCTTTACGTTTAACGTTCTCTTTAGAATTGTTGAATTGTCTAGATGTTCTCTTATATTTTTATTATTTTTAATAATATAAAAACAAACATTATTTTTGGTTCTTTTTTAATTTATCGTTCTTTCTTACGTTTAACGTTCTCTTTAGAATTGTTGAATTGTCTAGATGTTCTTCTTATATTTTTTGTTATTTTAAATAATATAAAAACAAACATTATTTTTTTGGTTCTTTTTAATTTATCGTTCTTTCTTACGTTTAACGTTCTCTTTAGAATTGTTGAATTGTCTAGATGTTCTCTCTTATATTTTTATTATTTTAATAATATAAAAACAAACATTATTTTTTTGGTTCTTTTAATTTTATCGTTCTTTCTTACGTTTAACGTTCTCTTTAGAATTGTTGAATTGTCTAGATGTTCTCTTATATTTTTATTATTTTAATAATATAAAAAACAAACATTATTTTTGGTTCTTTTTAATTTATCGTTCTTTCTTACGTTTAACGTTCTCTTTAGAATTGTTGAATTGTCTAGATGTTCTCTTATATTTTTATTATTTTAATAATATAAAAACAAACATTATTTTTTTGGTTCTTTTTTAATTTAATCGTTCTTTCTTACGTTTAACGTTCTCTTTAGAATTGTTGAATTGTCTAGATGTTCTCTTATATTTTTTATTATTTTAATAATATAAAACAAACATTATTTTTGGTTCTTTTTAATTTATCGTTCTTTTCTTACACGTTTAACGTTCTCTTTAGAATTGTTGAATTGTCTAGATGTTCTCTTATATTTTTATTATTTTTAATAATATAAAAACAAACATTATTTTTTTGGTTCTTTTTTTAATTTATCGTTCTTTCTCTTTTTTTAATAATACACTTATTATTTATATACCTTTTGATACGTTTAACGTTCTCTTTAGAATTGTTGATGTATTTTTTATTATTTTAAAAATATAAAAACAAACGTTATTTTTTTTTTTTTTTTTTCGTTCTTTTTAATTTATCGTTCTTTCTTATGTTTAACTTCCCCTTTAGAATTTTTGATATTTCTAGATTTTCTCTTATAGTTTTATTATTTTAAAAATATAAAAACAAACATTATTTCTTTCGTTCTTTTTCATTTGTCTTTGTTTCTTACTTTTAGCATTCTCTTTAGAATTGTGGATATGTCTAGATGTTCTCTTATATTTTTATTATTTTAATAATATAAAAACAAACATTATTTTTTTGGTTCTTTTTAATTTATCGTTCTTTCTTACGTTTAACGTTCTCTTTAGAATTGTTGAATTGTCTAGATGTTCTCTTATATTTTCGTTATTTTAAATATATAAAAGCAAACATTTTTTTTAATTCTTTTTAATTTATCGTTTTTTCTTACTTTTAATGTTTTCTTTAGAAATGTTGAAATTACATGTTCTCTTATATTTTTTTTATTTTAAAAATATAAAAACACATATTCTTTTTTTTTTTTTTTTTTCATTCTTTTTAATTTATCATTATTTCTTACGTTTAACGTTCTCTGTAGAACTTTTGATAATAATTGCCTATGTTTTTATTATTTTAAAAATATGAAAATTAGCATTATTTTTTTCGTTCTTTTTAATTTTTCGTTCTTTCTTACGTTTAATGTTCTCTTTAGAACTGTTGATATGTCTAAATGTTCTCTTATATTATAGTTATTTTAAAAATATAAAAACAAACATTATTACTCTCTTTTTTAATAAATACACTTATTATTTATATACATTTTTGATAATAAGAACTGTTAATTAAGAAAACCTACTTCAGTCGTTCTTTTATACTTCAAAATAAATAACTAGATATTTTTAAATAATACTAAATATTTAAGTTTTACAAGTACTGTTTATGTTAATTATTTATTTATTGAAGTTAAATAATAATCAATGATAAAATGTTGCTGTTATATTTCAAGGTAATATTAAAAGCATAAACAACTTTATATAAAAATATTTTCAAAAATTTTAGATTATTTTAAAGATGAATTGTTTTGTCAATTAAAAAATGTGGTGATTAATTCAGAAATTTATATAGAATAAAAACTTATATAGACCAAGAAGACATATTCTTAGATTTCAATAGGTGATTAATTTATGTTTATAACAAGACATATTTTGGTTTTATGGAAATAAACGTTGCATTTTTTTAGGTAAATTGAATGTAGTTTTTATAATTTTTATATTATATGAATTTTTTTCAGGTAAATTATACATCATTTGGTTGTTCTTCGTGATGATGAGTTATGCTTATAACGCATGGTCTATAATCTTCCGAGCTGTGTTTCCCTATCAAACGTCTGACAACATCCCAATATTCCTCACATTTGATTACATTGCAGACATCATCTACCTCTTTGACATTGCCTTGTTTAAAGTTAGATTACAGTTCTTGCACAATGGATTCTGGGTGGTAAGTTTAAGTTTCTTCGTTTGCAAACAACTAAACCCTCATACATCATAGTTTTAAAAATATATTTTGTAAATAGGTTAAATTATTGGAAACAGTACAGAAAACTCAATTACGCTGTAATTAAATACAATTGGCGAGTTGTAATGGTGTAGCATTTTAAAAATCAAAAATACATTAAAAAATTTTGTTTTACTTTTTTTCAGCTTATTGAAAGATTATGGTTACAAGTTATTTATAATATTTCATAAATGGAGTTTTTATTCTTTTAAAAGCCTTCTCTTCATTAGCACAAAAATTTAAAGCATTAAATTTTTTTTTAAAAGCATTAGTATTAAAATTTAATAATTGTTAAATTTTATTAATTTATTATTTTATCTTGTAAAGTTAGGGAGATATATTTATTGACAACAAAAAAGTTATAAAATTTTGGTTCTAAAAGTTCGTATTAAATCTTATGTGTATTAAATAACTTGCAAAGATTTTGGGCAGGCCTAAAATATTCGTCCTTATATTTTCTATATTTTAGCATTATCTCTTGCTATGGCCTTGGCTAACATGCACATATATTTTAGTATTGGTTTTAAGTAATTTTAAAAGAGAATTCTTGAAAAATTTCTGAATATATTTCAAATTGCTTGACGAAGAAACTTTCGAATTTTAATCAACATTACAAATTAAATTACAGTTAATAAAGGATCGAAATATTTCATAACCTTGCATTATTAAGCGAAGTCATCAGAATTCGACAATTAAAATGTATTTTATGTATTACAATGTTTATTGATGGATTGGTTTTTTAAAATTATCCTAAATTGTTTATTTTCAAGTCAATAGTTAAATTATTATTTAAAATAATTTAATGTTTCTGTTTATTTATAGGAAGATTATAAGAAGACGAAAGCGAATTATTTTAGAAAACGAGATTTTAAGGTATGAAAATGTTATGATATTTGGTACTATTTTGTTATTATAATCATATTAATTTGAATTAATTTTAATATATTAATATTAATTAATAATTTGTTTTGTTTTATAATCTTTACATATCAATACACATTTTGTTTTTATTATTATTGGAAATTTTTTGCAAAGCTTTTATTAATTCCAAAAGAGAACTTATAGCTATTTCAGGATATATAAAATAATGGAAATATAAATATTTTGATATTGCATTTAAATAATTTTAAAATTAAAATAATTTTAAATAATAAGTTATCAATAAAATCAATTATGCACAATGAAGAAAGAATTTTTATATTCTAATAAATAAATTATCAAAAATTCATCATATAATTATTTCCGTGATGAGTTTTAGTAATTTATTTTATTTGCTTCATAAAGATACTGTTTCATTGAATATAATTTTAAAATATTTCAATATTTAAAAATTATTTGTTTTTAATCATTTTTTTCGTAGCACTTTAATATTACAAAGTGTGATTTTTTTAGAACAATTTATTTTTAAAAATAATTTAAAATTAAATGTAAATGCTGTATTTTTTTAATTACTTTTCACTGGTTGAATTCATATTTTCTTTAAAACACAGTTACACTGATTGAGATTTTTTATATGTGCTTTTGTATAAACCTTTTTAAATTTAATAAAATAATTATTGTTTCATTATTTCTGAATTTCAGTTAGATGTTTTGTCTTTGCTACCGTTGGATCTTTTATATTTTGTTTATGGAATAAATCCTTTGTTTCGTTTACCAAGATTTCTCAAGGTAGAGTCACACTTAAATATTTTTATCATACTAGACATTTGTACTAATAATTGATAATTATTTTTTCACCAATTATTTTTGTAAAAATTATTTTGATTTTTTTTATTTTTAATGCCCAAATTTGAAAATAGTTTTAATTAATATTAGAATTCTTTGTGATTTTATGAATAAACTACAAAATTTATTTAATTATTACTATTTATTTATTGCTTTAAAATTTGAATATTTATTGACTATTTTAAAAATACTTTATTTAATTGGTATATTTAAAGAAGGATTAAGAAAAAAAATTTTAATTATTATTTAAATACTATTACCATTTATTTTATAAAAAATATAATTTTGTAAAAATTATTTTTGTTGTAAAATTTGTTTTAAAACTATTGTCTTGAGGTTTTATTGACATTATTAATGAATCATATTCTCACTTTAATTTAATTAATTAATCGATTTATTTCTCACTTTTGATGGCAATGTTGATTGAAACTATTTATTTATTTTTTTTTTTTTTTTTTGCGTTAATATATTCTTATAAAAAAGTCTTCGTTAATAACATAAAAATGAATAACATATGAACCAGCGCTTAAATAAATATGCATTTGAAATTTTCAAAGAATAAAAAAAAATTTATATGTATATTATATAATAATATAACGTATCTCACCACTTCAGGTACTGAAAATATTGCATAAAACACAAAAAATAATCATCCAAAACATATGGTTATCATTGTTAATTATTATTATTATTATTTAGGTTCAGACATTTTGGGAATTTTTCAATCGTAGATGCAGTTACCAAGACACCCTATGTAATCAGGTAACCAACCTACCTTTGAATTTTAAAACCTTCTAATGACAATATAATTCAGCTGCCTGTAATCTAATCTTTTACATTATTACTTATCCTCATGTTATTATAAAAATTAGAATTATAATACTTTTTATATTTTTTTTAATTGCTGGAAATTATTCAGTTAAAGTTTTTAAGATTTTCATTCTCGATATTTATATTTTAATATTTTCTCCCTCTAAAATACAAATAACTGTTATCGTAAAGCCTACTTTTTTAAATCAACAATATTTATGAAAATTTACACATTAAATCATTTTGGACAAGGCTGACTAGAACGGACGTGATGTAAACACTATTTCAAAATCTTTCATTGGACAGATATAAATTTAAAAGAAAGATTTCACCTTTAAATTAACCACTGTTTCAGAATTCCCTCAGATTAAAACAACTCATAATAAGTGTCCCATGTTAACTAAATGTCAGAGAAATTCACTTAAATGTTAGTAAACTTCACCAGTAACTACATATTAAATCATGGAATGTGTTATGTTAGCATTTTTAACACTACTAACTAAATAGAAAAAAAATTCTTGAATTTTCTTAATAATTTTCTTATTTTCTAGAAATAATTTTCTTATTCTAATTCTCTTAACTTTAAAAAAATCCTACTTAATTGACTGTTTCCAATAATTTGTTGGCATTTGTTATAGATGTTTGAGAGAAATTTCATTTGAATATATTACTACTGAGAAATAGAAAAACATTTAAGTAACAAAAAAAAATGTCATTTTGTTTTCAGGATCATTCGTACCCCCTGATGTACAAAAAAACCCAAAAAAATCTAGATCCTGTACCCTTTTGTGCCAAACACATCGCCAAGTTGCCAAGTCGCTATAAGCATAGAAATGAATGGGCCAGGTAGTTTGCGCGGTAAAAATGATATTACGCCAAAATCCTTTTATTGTGTTGCCAAAATCGCCAAGTAAACAGACAAAAGGTTGCCTAAGTTCGGTGTCATGCTATTTCGCCAAAATTTATAGCCAAACAGTGCTTTTACGCCAATATTAACAGCCACAAATAGCTATTACGTCAAAGTTTATTCCTGAGAAGGCTTTGAAGCCAAAGTTTATCGCTTTAACGCCAGATTTTATCACTATCCTTTTTCAACATTTATCACTTTATAGCCATTTTTCACTAAGCAAATTTTGTTATATAACTTCTTTAAGCCAAAAATGCTTTATCGCCAATATTTATCGCTTTATAGCCAAATTTTTCACTAAAGTGAATCTTTTTTTTTTTTTTTGAGGCGCTTTTACGCCAAAAGTTGATGCTTTATCGCCAAATTTTTATCACTAAAATTTTTATATCTGGAATACTTTTTGCGCCAAATGAAACCGCTTTTACGCTGAAATTTAGCGCTATTATGCCAAGAAAATTATATCTAAAATGCCTTTTACGCCAATTTATATCGTTTTTATCGCCAAATTCTTACCACTATTATGTCAACTTTTTAATGTTTTCTTTACGCCATATATTGCCGCTTTAACGCCAAAAATATATCATTATTTTGTCAACATTTTATTCCTAAATTGCTTTACTACACCAAATTAAATCGCTTTATCGCCAAATTATTATGTGGAATTTCATTTTGCTATGTCACAAAAAAGTATCGTTTAAACAAACATAATAATCGCTGTTAATTGATACAATTTCGTTACGATAAAATTTCGCCGAAGTTATTCGCCACCACACTTTTCGCCGGACAAAAAATAAGTCATGTTCTTTACGAAGCCGAATTCGAAATGATAAATTATTTATTAACAAAAGCAGATAAAAAAAGAAGAAAAACTAGAGAATAACTTACCTTTTATTGTGGTGGAAACGAACATTTTATTCCATCGGTGAAATCATAAATTATTTTGCGGATGGTACATTTGTGCTGCCGCCGCCACATGCACTCTGCCAGATAATTATCAAATGTTCCGGACACATTATTTTATTAATATTAATTTATTTTAATTATTAAAAATTTAAATTGTAACGTTAACTAACGTTCTAAAAAGCGAAGCTTCAAATATTCCGAGCGAATTCCAATTACGGTTGTCAGAAAATCCTAACTAAACGAACATCTTTAAAAGGAAATTAATTATTTAAGAATAAAATATAAGTTATTAATAAAAAAAAATCGTTTTCTTGTTTGTTTCTTACTCCTGAGTGGCAACTTCATAAATATTGTTTATGTTCTGAATCAGTGACCGTCGTACGTTGTAAGAATAAGTTCGGAATAATCAGTAATTTATTGGAATACTAATTTAAAAGAATATATATTTCTGTTCTTATTTACTGCAAATAAGTATTCTGCAAATAATAATATAATCACAATAACAATAAATAGTCATTTTGTTGTTTGGAAAATGAAGCTACGAATTCTTAATTATAGTATTGCAAACCCTAAAAAGAAATTGGCGGAAAATTGGCGAAATATTCAGGGTTGCAAGATTTGGCACTTCTAGGGGTACAGTATCCTTAGATTTTAACCCCCACTGACTGTTTCCAATAATTTGATGGCATTTGTTATAGATATTTGAGAGAAATTTCATTTGAATATATTACTACTGAGAAATAGAAAAACATCTCTTAAGTAACAAAAAAATGTCATTTTGTTTGCAGGATCATTCGTACCCTGATGTACATGATGTATCTTATTCATTTAAACGCATGCGCATACTACGCCATGTCTACTTGGGAAGGTATAGGATCGAACAGATGGGTCTTCCAAGGAGACGGAAATGCGTAATCTCATTTTTTTAATGATTTCAATGGATATATTACTTTTAACATAGAATATGTTTTATAGATTCATTAGAATAAGCTTTAAAGAATCACGTTTTATAGATTATTCAAGTGAGTGGTAACGTTACTCACATGCTCATTATCCAAAACAATTTTTGTTGTTTGCTATAGCAACATAAAAATTGTTATTGTCTATGGCCCACCACATATTGCCAAAAGGAAATTACTTTTTGGTGTCATTATTATATATTTCGATATATGAGCCGATAGCTATCAACGTGCACAGAAACTGACAAAATTTTGTTTAAGAGTATTTTTGAGGTATGCGCTCAAGAATCATACCAAAAACAACAGTTAAGCCTGAAACAATTACGTTACAGTGACAAAATTTCAAATATTTTCGAATAGCAACATTTTTTTTTAATGTAATGTGATCTGTGTAGTGAAAACCATTAATAGCACCTGTAGCACGGAAATCGCCGGCGCTAGGCAATCTAAGAAGAAAAGTGAAAACAACAAATAAGCAACAGAAAGCAAAAAAAAAATGTATTTTTTTTTCACTTGACCACCCTCACACGCGATGACACTGTTCATTTGACAGATGCACTAAAGTACTTATCATGGCAAAAGAGAAATCTGTCGAACCTGACGTCTGATTACATATTTAAAATCAGATAGTGTTTGTGATTAGATGCATACTCTTTGAATGTCAGGTATAGATGCATTCACTTTGAATTTTAGTCTGAAATCCATTGGGTGAGATCGGGGTACCTGGCCAGCCCCGGAAATGGGAAATAATGGGAAAAACACTCTCATCAAAAAAATGTTACGTTAAGAAACGTTTCACAGAAGATCCATATGTAGAAAAGCACCATCTTGTATCTCCGCGGCATCAGATAGAGCATTTCACTGTAAGGATATCTATATGGTTATCTACCATGGTGCACGCTTCAATGCTATCCACCATTTACCACATGCAAAGTGTCCTCATATAAGAAAGAGGTCACATGGATAATTTGTGAAACACATTAAAATGTTTTGCTTTCTGTTGCTTCCCGGTTCTTATTGATTATTTTTTATTTTTCTTCGTAGTCTGTCTAGCGACAACTATTTTTGTGCTACAGGTACCGTTCCTATTTGCAGTTTGTCGTTGCTGAGATATCAATCAATAAAAAAGGCGGGATAATTTGAAATTTAAATTTTCGAAATTGTATCGCTCTAATTGTAACTGTTAGAGTTTAACTGTTGTTTTTCATATGATTCCTGAGCTCATACCGCAAAATATGTTAAGCCAAAATTTTGTTCAATTTCTGTGAACGGTATGATAGCTAGCGGCTCATATCAAGAAAGAAATAGTTTTATTTGTTGATAAAAGTAGACTTGTTCATTTCAATTAATTTATGAATTAGTCAAAAATATAAATACTACATGTAACGGAATATAATTTTATGGCTAAGGCGGATGGTATTGTTGTATTATTTTTTAATTAAAATTTCATTATTGAAAACATAAAAGATATTTTATGTTTATTTTGTTAATAGATCAAATACATCGTCAGGGTTCTTTTTAACATTTAATTGACATTAAAAGTATCCTATATTGATAATTATTTACATAAAATAGTTGATATAAGCACAGAATATACATGGATATAGGTAATACGTTAACAGGCATTTCTTTTTTTTTTTTTTTTTTTTTTTTTTTATAAGATTTTTTCATTAGATTAGCTATATTATCTATATTTTAGCAGTGTTCCAATACTTTTATTTGCTATCGTATTGCAATGTATTTTAAGTAACTTTCTAATATCTTATATAAAAAAAAAAAAAATAGCACCATTATTAACTTATTCCTTGATACAGAATACAATAATCTGAAGTTAGTTTAGTATCCCCTTATATTGTTTATGGTAATTTCTGGATATTCTTTATTTGAATAAAAACTTATTATATTCTCTTATACCTATTTTTTTTTTATTTTAATAAAATAAAAAAAATTTTACTTACACATAACATTTATATGAATTTATATTTTATATTTTTACAGTTTCAAATTTTTTATTTAGTTTTGGTTACATAATAAATTAATTATTTAGTAAATTTTTTTATTAACAGAATAGCATTATTAATAACAACAATATTTTCATTGGGTTCACCAGTATTATTAATCGCGCTAATCATTGTCGTTATTTGTACAGGTACATTAGGTGCTTCTACTTTGCAACGAAAACGGCGACACATCCATCGGAAAAAATCCCAAACCTGAAAACGAAATCGAATACATCTTTATGACAATTTCTTGGCTGATGGGAGTTTTCATTTTCTTTTTGCAGGTAGTTGTAGACACTATTTAAAACCTTTGAATTAATTAAATATTATTTAAATAATTCAGAATTTTCATTGTTAAGCGTGAAGCATTTAAAGTTTGTTGCAAATGGTTTTGTGATATTTTTATTATTATTAATTTTTTATTATTATTATTCTTTTTTTTCTCAGTGATTCAGCTAAAATTCTGATACAAAATTAAATTTTCATCATTTTTCTTCCCAGTTTTTCTACAACTCAAGCTAAGAAAAATAATTTTCAGACTTGGCTACTAATATTTCCTATATTTAAATTTAAATTTTGTTTTTTTCATTAGTTCTTCTGTTTGGTTTTTTAATACAGTTAAATCTTTTATTTTTGTGACTTCTGTCACATTTAAATTTCCTCAAAAGTATTTCTTGGTGTGTTTCTTTCAAAAAAAGCTCTTCATTTTGAAGTTATCATTATGCTTCATACATATATACCAACATTTTAGTTGTTAGTTTAGAAGTTATTATTATGCTTCATATACATATGCAGCCAATCACTTAATTATAGGTATTAAACTATTTGATTAATATTTAGTTCCAGCATAAAATTATAGAATTGTTGTTCTATAATTGTTCAATCTATGAAAATTAAATTTATTAATAGCTCAGTTACTGAGAAAGTTTTTTTATATATAATGTTAATCTTAAATTTTATAAGTATTTTGTAGTTTTATAAAATATATTAAAAGCTGTTATTATCTATCTATATATATATATATATAATGTTTTACGTTAATATTATTTTTATAATTTATAAAACCCTTATTAGACCTATTTTGTATATGGTTCTGAAACATGGACTTTGGTAATATCTGATGAGGGCCATTTGGATATATTTGAGTGGAAGATTTTAAAGGCTATTCTTGGAGGTGTTAGGGAAAGTGATTATTGTAGAAGACGGTACAACGCAGACATTTATAAATGTTATAAAGACCCATATATTATAAAATTTATTAAGATCAATAGATTAAACTGGGCTTCTCATGTATTTAGAATGAATGATTTAAACCCTGTAAAAAAGGCTAGTTTCGGCAAAGCCACAGGGACAAAGAAAAAGAGGATGATCCAAGTTGTGATGGATAGACGCAGTTGAAAAAGATTTTGCTGTACTAAAGGTTAAGAATTGGAGAACTATTGTTGGCAGAGAAATGCGTGGAAATCTCTTCGAAAGAATGCCTTGGCCCAATCTGGGCTGTCGTGCTATTAATGATGATGATTACTTTTATAATATTACTTAGCTTAAAAACATCAATAAATTGAAATAAGAATGAAATAAATAATATTCTTAGATGCATCGTGATTTCCAGAAAGAATCTGAAATCTTTCTATATTATTCCCCCTTTTGAAGTTGAGGTATCATTATTTCGAATTCCTTTATGATTTTATAGATAGGCTTTCTTTGATATAAGTTTTAACATGTTTCATCTAAATGATGTAGATTGTAAAATTTATTATTTTTATCATTCTGAATTTTTTGTGGTATAATAAGCAATCATAATGACAATAAATGTTTTAAATTATTGTAATGGCTAGATATTATCTAAAAGTTATCAATTTCTAAAAGACAATGTCTGCAGAAAAAAATTTTTTTTTGATTGTAGACCATTTTTCAGATTCGTGACATAGTTGCTACTGCAACACAAAGTCGAACGCAATACCGACAGCTGATGGATCAAACTGTCATGTACATGAGAAATTTGAATCTTCCAGATGAGCTTCAAAGACGTGTGAGAATGTGGTTGAACCACAACTGGGAACAACAGAAAACATTTAGTAAATTTTTCTTACAGTCTTTAAAAATCTGTTATTCTGAATTACGTTCCTACTAAATCCAAAACTAAATATTTACAATAATTATTACATTCAAGTTGACGTACTTATTACTGGCTACCATAAAATTAACTTAGAATATATGATCACCAGTCAATAACGAGTTGGGTCTGGCACCTTTGGCGCGCAACACAGCTTCAACCCGCCTTGGTATGGATTAATACCACCATCTTCTTAATACCAGTTAAATACACACTTCCGATCATCACGTGCCTTCCACGTCATCCAGGCGAGTTCATTTCAAAATGACAAAAGTGACAAAGAGATTTGACAAAACAAAGAGAATCTTCCAGATGAGCTTCAAAGACGTGTGATAAAATTTTCCTCGATGTTTCACTCTAATTTTTTTTTAATTTTTTTTTTTTTTTTTTTTTTTTTTTTTTTTTAGTTGTGTGAGGGGAAGGATTTTATTTAAATACAATTGTAATATGATTAGTAAAAGTCAATTTTATGATGTCTTTGAAATATCATGTATGGAAATAGACGAAATATTTATTATAATTTTGTAATACTGGTTCATCATTTTTACGTAACTACATTAAAAAGCATAAACATATTCTATATTTATCTTGTTTTATACATCAAATACAAAATTAGAATTTTATTTTTTCAGATGTAGGCAAGATTTTGGACACTCTGCCGAGGAAAATGAAAACAGATGTCGCTATTAATGTCCATTACAAAACTTTAGTTAAAGTCCAGCTATTTAAGGTAATTTGTATGTTGTTGTATGAATACTTTAAAAATATTTTATTTCTTCATTTTTCTAATTCCTTAATTAGATATTACTCTATATTCTGTTTGGCATCATAAACTAACCGTGTAAAGAGCTTTAATTATGTAATAATTACTGAAATATTTTTAATGTTTTTCCCCATTTAAATTGTTTTATAAGGCAATTTGATTATTTGGTAGTAAATTGCCATGTTCGTTTTAAATTTCAAATAGCTGCATATTGTAATAAATAACTGGTGACTTCGTACTGCAGACTAAGATTACTCTGACACGTTTTTTAAATCAAAAAATAAATAAATAATAAAACTAAAGTCATTTGCAACTAGCTTTGATGGGCATTTTCAGTTTCCAGATTACTGTGAAAGTGTTTTGTTTGTGACACTTTTCTGATGAATGGTTTTATTTTAAGAAATTATTTTTAAAATATTATTTCAGAATTTTATTTAAAAAAGTAAAAATGTTTTGCAATTTTATTTCGAAGATATGTTTTATAAACAGGTTTTAAGATAAACTGTAGGACAGCTCTGTATATAGTATGCAAAAATCCCATGTCGATTTAATGTATTGCAATGCTATAAACAAGCACATTTTGAATCGGTTGCATATCAGGTTGATAAATATTTCCATGATAAATGAATAATTATTAGCAAAAATTTAAATTGTATAGTTTATAGCTGAAAAATTGAATTATTAATTAAATAAAATAAGTGATCGATTAAAAATAATATCAACTTTACGCACGAAAAGAAAATTAGATTAGAAATTAAATTAGAATTTTTTAAATCAACGTAAAAATAACTTGTGGAAAATAAATGTTATAAATAGATGCGAAAAATAAATGCCATAAAAAGATGTGTAAAATAAATGCTATAAAAGATGCGGAAAATAAATGCTATAAAAGAGATGTGCAAAAATAAATGTTATAAAAGATGGAAAATAAATGTTATAAAAATGATGTGGCTATAAAAAGATAAATTTTACAAAAAAATGTGTGGAGAAATAAATATTGATGTCGAAAATAATGTTATAAAAAAGATGCGGGAAATAAATACTATAAAAAGTGTGGAAAATAAATGTTATAAAAGGTATCGAAAATGAATTTTATAAAAGAAGTTGGAAAAATAAATGTTATAAAGAGATGTGGAAAATAAATGCTATAAAGAGATGTGAAATGCTATAAAGAGATGTGGAAAAAATAAATGCTATAAAAGAGATGTGTAAAATAAATGTTATAAAAAGATGTGGAGAATAAATGTTATAGAAAAATGCGGGAAAAAATGCTATAAAAAAGAAGTGAAATAGAGGGATTCAATTGAAAATACTAATGAATGATGCCACAAAATCCCTAAATTAATTAAAAATTAATTTAAAAACATTACATTTTTTCTCCTGTTTTGCATATATCAATATAAAACCCAATGTTTTATTATTTATTATATCGTAATGTAGATTATAAGAATTAAGTATAAAATTTTATTTAGAATTTGGGACAAATATTACGACAAGTTGACTAAAACGTTGATCAGAAAATCAGAAATTTAAATCAGGAATTCTGAATTAAGAAAATAATTTTGAATCCCTTTCGATATTTGATTAGATGAGCTAAAAATTATCTTTGTTAATTAGTTGAAATATCTTTTTATAAAAGCTGATTCATTAAAAATTTAAAAATTTTAGTTAACTTATTGATACCCTGGATTTAAAAAAAGATAAATGAATTTCTAAAGACATTTGCCATTCAAATAAATTAAATCTCATGATAAATTAGAAAATATTTCAAATTAGTGAAACAAATAATAATAAAATTTTTTATTCATAAACAATAAAAATCTAACTAATGAATTTATCACTTATTTCGTTTTTACAGGATTGTGATAAAGCTTTGTTGAGAGATTTGGTACTGCAACTGAGACCTGTTCTTTTTTCTACCAGGAGATT
>BPLQ01005883.1:0-288916 GCA_021605075.1 Caerostris darwini
TATTGTCGATTTGGTTTCTTTTAAACTGTTAAATAAACTTTTTTGAGGTTCAACGCCTATAAACTCTTACTTACTTTGAAAAGGTGAATAAAGGTTTTTTTTCTTCGTGCATTTTTTTTTCAAAAACACGATTTGTAACTTTCCATTTTATTAATAAAATATTGCAGTGTGCAGGTTGGGTTGCTGGATTGTTATTGGGTGTGGTATTGTTGAGATACTTGAGGCACAGTTTGAAGAACACGTAGCTTTACTTACATATGCACAAAAAACAGCACGCATACAATTAGAAACAGACAATATGTAACACATTTAAAGACGTATAATTATAGATTCGTTGTGGGATTCTTCATCTACGCCGAATGAAGCTATAGTCAGGTATGCGCGTGATGCGTGAAATATATTTCTTCTCCGGTGAGAATCTGTAGGCCAACTAATACGCAGGTTTGCATTAAATATATTTCCTTTCTTGAAGAGGTTTGGTTTGTCGTGCTACGGTGATTTTGTGCATTTTTTAGGCGAATTAAACCGGGACTTACAGTTAAACGCGGATT
Source organism: Caerostris darwini (assembly GCA_021605075.1). NCBI lineage: Eukaryota > Metazoa > Arthropoda > Arachnida > Araneae > Araneidae > Caerostris > Caerostris darwini. The sequence continues at coordinate 552 of BPLQ01005883.1, forward strand.
CCAAACAACTAACACACATCCATGAAACCTCAAGGATTCGAACGGAAAGATTACGGTACAAACTCCAGAGCGCTAACCAATTGGTCATCAGTCTACAATTTTAATATATATGTAAACTATTATCAAGAAAAAAACTAATATTTTCATATAAATAGTTTAAAGGAAATTTAATTTTTTTTTTGTGCCGTAAGTATTTTCTTTTGAAATTGAAATGTAATTTTTAGAATTGATTGGCAAGCCTAATTTTCAAATTAAAATTAATTACAAGAGGAAAAATACATTAAATAAACTTATTTTACCTTGTAAGTTACACCCTTTCATACCATACTGAAAAGTATTAAGACCACAACAATACATTCAGAAAGTTTTGTTATTTTAAACGATTCTTACTCAATTTAAATCACTTGGCAGAGTTTTGAAAAGCCTCTTTTGTGCCATGAAAAAAATAATTCAATCCACTGACAGGTCCATTTTTCAAATCAGTCCAAATTGTTTGAAAGCTTAAAAATAAAAGTTGCATAAGTTTCACTGCAATTAGAGCTGCATGTCATACTATTTTGTTCCATGTCTCGCACGAACAGAATTTTCATGAATGACAGTCATAAAAATGAATGACAATCAATTCTTTTATTAATATTCATCATACGGAACCCAAACAGGCAAATGGAAGTCTTTTAATAAAGATGACAGACCTTCCATTCCCGATCTTGAAGAAGATGAATTGTCAACGCAATGCACCCATTGGTTTGATCACATCAAAGAGACACAATGGAACGTGGAGACATCTCAAGGTGGCAAACTGTTCGGAAAATGAAAATGGTTTTTGCTGTCAAAGAACTGAAGTAACATCAACTCTTTTTGCTTTCACATTAAGTGAAGTAAACCGCTTTGAGATATTTCCTTTATGAATTCGATCACAAATGAATGCTTTGAATGCGCATAAAAATAATCGATTTATTGTGGATTTGCTTTCTTTTAAGCTATTAAATAACCTTCTTCGAGATTCAATGTAAACTCTTACTTACTTTGAAAAGGTGAATAAAAGGTTTTATTTTTCTTATATATATTTTTTTAAACCCGATTTGTAACTTCCCATTTTATTAATGAAATATAGTAGTATGTAGATTGGGCAAACTGGATTGTAACTGGGTTGGTTGGGTTGAGATAATTGAGGCACATATTGAAAAACACACGCACAAACATCATCCCTACAATTAGAAACAGACAATATGCAATACATTTAAATACATATAATTATAGATTCGTGGAAGGATGCCCCTTTTAAACCGAAAACTCGATATTCAGGAACGCTCAGGTTCAGCGACATATATTTTCTCTCCGGGCGAGAGTCTGTAAGCCAACTAATGCGCCGGTTTACGCTGAATAAATTTCCTCTTGGGATAAGAGACTATAAACTGAACGTTTCTCAACAAAAGCACGTGGTTGCGCTGTACTTCCTCTCGGGGGAGAGTCTCGAGGTTTATTGACCATTTCTCCTGAACGCCAAAGGGAGGAGTTTTTGCCAGTGTGTACGAAGAATCATTAAAAAAATTTAGAAATAAGAAAAGTCAATGAAATAATATATTCGTAAAATAATATTGTAGTGTTCAGGCAACGATCATAACTGCATGTGGTTGGGCTGAGATACCTCAGGCAAAGTTTGGGGAATACACAGCTTTATCTACGCACGCTCAAATACCACACGCATTCAATTAGAAACAAACAATATGTAACACATTTAAAGACTAATAAATATAGATTAATGGAAGAGTTCTAAGCCGAAAACCCGATCACATGCAAGAGATGCGCAAAATATACTTTCTGTCCGTCTGAGTGTTTGTAGGCCAACTACTAAGCAGGGTTGCATTAAATATACTTATTCTCAGGAGGAGAGATCACAAACTAAACTGTTCTAAGTGGGGAGCAAGTTACGCTGTACTTCCTCTCGGGTGAGTCTTGAGACCTACTGGCAATTTCTCCCTATCGCCACAGGGGGCGCTTTTTCTAATGCATAGGAGGAAATACGGTTACATCATCAAATTAATTCTTTAACTATAATTTTTTTAGTATAGTAATAATATTTTCTTATATTATTAAAATTTAGTTGTTTATAAAATAATATGCACATAATGTATTTTTTAATATTGCTTAAGAACTAATAAACAATAATTTTCATAGCGTAATTTTAATTTACACCCCAAAATTAAATTTTGTATTCTAAAATAAATATGAAAAATTTATGTTTTGATATGAATAAAAATATTGCAATATAATCCACTGTTTATCTGATGTTAAAGAATTAATAGCTGAACTTTTATATAAATTTAAAATTAGAAAGAATAATGTAATTTTAAAATTCCAAGTTTTTTCTTCAAAATAATTTATTATTTCTTGTAAATGATTTTCATTTCCCAATTACTTATTTAAGTCCTTTCGTAAGAAGTTTTCGTATTTTAAGTATTAAATAAAAAACATTCACAAAATTTAATAGAAAGGACATTTTCTTCTTATTTTTTTTCAATAAAATACTATTTTTTCAACAGTATTTGAATAAATAAATCCTGTAAGAGTGAAGGTAACAAAAAGTATAAATTTACTTGGTTCAAAATAATATTCAAATCCACATGCCATTTTATGCAGACTAACATAACCGTATAACACATTATCTGAGATAAATAAATATTAGATATTATGGTAATACAAGATCTGCTGAAATATTGAGGATATTAATTCTCAGTATTTAAATATAAGCATAACCTTAAATTGAAGAAGATTATACATCAAATTTAAATGCATTCAATTTGTAAAACTTGCAGAATATTAAAAAGGTATAAATCTTTATATATTATAAAATAAAATAAATTTCCACTTAAATATAAATATATATTTCATTTGAAAATTAAACTCCTATACTAAAAATATATTGTAAGCTATCCAGTGAATTAATGCACAATTTATATGTACATAAGTTTGGGGGTTAATCCATTCAGTTTACTAAATATCTAATATAAATATAAATATATATCTATATAAATATATAAGATTTTTAAACACAAAATATAATCGCATTTTAACAATACATTTTGTAGAATATTTAACAGCTATACATGTCAGAGATTTTTTTCTTGGATTTGGTATTCGTTGGTTTTAAAATGTAATGTAATTATTTTTTTAATAAAATTTAAAAAATAAATTATATGTTTTTCATTTTTGTTCATAAAATGCGTAAATTAGTAGTTTTCTTAATAATTATGAACAATTTTATGAGCAAAATTTTTAGCACAATTATATTCTTCCCTACTCATGGATACATGTTAAGTTCATAAGCTTTTAATAAAATTTAAAAAATAAATTATATGTTTTTCATTTTTGTTCATAAAATGCGTAAATTAGTAGTTTTCTTAATAATTATGAACAATTTTATGAGCAAAATTTTTTAGCACAATTATATTCTTCCCTACTCATGGATACATGTTAAGTTCATAAGCTTTTAATAAAATTTAAAAATAAATTATATGTTTTTCATTTTTGTTCATAAAATGCGTAAATTAGTAGTTTTCTTAATAATTATGAACAATTTTATGAGCAAAATTTTTTAGCACAACTATATTCTTCCCTACTCATGGATACATGTTAAGTTCATAAGCTTTTAATAAAATTTAAAAAATAAATTATATGTTTTTCATTTTTGTTCATAAAATGCGTAAATTAGTAGTTTTCTTAATAATTATGAACAATTTTATGAGCAAAATTTTTTAGCACAATTATATTCTTCCCTACTCATGGATACATGTTAAGTTCATAAGCTTTTAATAAAATTTAAAAATAAATTATATGTTTTTCATTTTTGTTCATAAAATGCGTAAATTAGTAGTTTTCTTAATAATTATGAACAATTTTATGAGCAAAATTTTTAGCACAATTATATTCTTCCCTACTCATGGATACATGTTAAGTTCATAAGCTTTTAATAAAATTTAAAAAAATAAATTATATGTTTTTCATTTTTGTTCATAAAATGCGTAAATTAGTAGTTTTCTTAATAATTATGAACAATTTTATGAGCAAAATTTTTTTAGCACAACTATATTCTTCCCTACTCATGGATACATGTTAAGTTCATGAGCTTTTAATAAAATTTAAAAAAATAAATTATATGTTTTTCATTTTTGTTCATAAAATGCGTAAATTAGTAGTTTTCTTAATAATTATGAACAATTTTATGAGCAAAATTTTTTAGCACAATTATATTCTTCCCTACTCATGGATACATGTTAAGTTCATAAGCTTTTAATAAAATTTAAAAAATAAATTATATGTTTTTCATTTTTGTTCATAAAATGCGTAAATTAGTAGTTTTCTTAATAATTATGAACAATTTTATGAGCAAAATTTTTTAGCACAATTATATTCTTCCTACTCATGGATACATGTTAAGTTCATAAGCTTTTAATAAAATTTAAAAAAATAAATTATATGTTTTTCATTTTTTGTTCATAAAATGCGTAAATTAGTAGTTTTCTTAATAATTATGAACAATTTTATGAGCAAAATTTTTAGCACAATTATATTCTTCCCTACTCATGGATACATGTTAAGTTCATAAGCTTTTAATAAAATTTAAAAATAAATTATATGTTTTTCATTTTTGTTCATAAAATGCGTAAATTAGTAGTTTTCTTAATAATTATGAACAATTTTATGAGCAAAATTTTTTAGCACAATTATATTCTTCCCTACTCATGGATACATGTTAAGTTCATAAGCTTTTAATAAAATTTAAAAATAAATTATATGTTTTTCATTTTTGTTCATAAAATGCGTAAATTAGTAGTTTTCTTAATAATTATGAACAATTTTATGAGCAAAATTTTTTAGCACAACTATATTCTTCCCTACTCATGGATACATGTTAAGTTCATGAGCTTTTAATAAAATTTAAAAAATAAATTATATGTTTTTCATTTTTGTTCATAAAATGCGTAAATTAGTAGTTTTCTTAATAATTATGAACAATTTTATGAGCAAAATTTTTTAGCACAATTATATTCTTCCCTACTCATGGATACATGTTAAGTTCATAAGCTTTTAATAAAATTTAAAAAATAAATTATATGTTTTTCATTTTTGTTCATAAAATGCGTAAATTAGTAGTTTTCTTAATAATTATGAACAATTTTATGAGCAAAATTTTTTAGCACAATTATATTCTTCCCTACTCATGGATACATGTTAAGTTCATAAGCTTTTAATAAAATTTAAAAAATAAATTATATGTTTTTCATTTTTGTTCATAAAATGCGTAAATTAGTAGTTTTCTTAATAATTATGAACAATTTTATGAGCAAAATTTTTTAGCACAATTATATTCTTCCCTACTCATGAATACATGTTAAGCTCATAAGCTTGAGTGCAAATAAAGAAGAGATCATTATTACAGTCACTACATTAACAAGTAACATAAAAAATGTTTTTTTAAAGTCAATTCCTTCTTTTTTTAACTATCTTGCAGAAGTCCTTTATAAATAATTTTCATTCATTTTTTAAGTTTATCTGGCCCCATCTATTGGCAGATATATGCCACTTAAATCTAAAGAAAACTAAAATTAATTAAATAAATTTAATTAGTTAATTAATATTTGAAAAAACTGTATTAACATCAAATGTCATCCACTACAAGTTCGGAAAAAATGTATTTGAACTTGAGTGGATGAATAAAAAGTATTTTATTAGCGACTGAAAATTTGAACAAGCTATATATAGGGAGAGTGTGAGCTAATAGAAGGAATTGAAAAAAAAATTTATGTACTATAGGAATGTCTATAATAATATACTAGAATTACATATAAAAGATTTATGTATCACTAGTGTTAAGGCTTCATGTTAAAAAATTTTTTTAGAAAGCTGTGGCAAAAAGCGAAACAAAATCATTTAAAAATGTAAAGTGTTACCGATTTAGTGTAATATAACCCTCTATTCATACGTACAATAAGGATCCACCATATCTTAAACAAACTATATAGCCAACGGGGAAGAGTTCAAGGTTGATAGATCCTCCTTTCAAAGACGGGTTGATCCTTACGTTAAGACTTTGGACTTTGCACATTTCTTTCTAGGATTTTGGTTGTTTATTTTTCTTTTTTATCCACGTTCGATCTTGGAACCGAGGATTGGAGAGCACAGTGAGGAGTTCCAGGCAGTATGGAGGTTACGAAAACCCTTAATTTTCATTCGCATTTTTAAAACTACCAAAAGTCTGCAAACACAGTGTATTCAATATCCAATATGTCCCATAACTATAAATAATGCTATCTGTAGTATCTAAATAGTAGTTATAGTATTTGCAAATATTGTTTTTTAAAGATGTAAACATCATCGTGAAATAATTGGTTTGTTTAAACGAAAAAGATAAATTCCTCTTAAATTTTAAGAAATTGAAGATTATATTTAATGCCTACTTTAAAGGTGAACTCCTTGGAGTCTTAAAGGTTTTTTTTTCTTGCAATACAGGATATTTATCTCCGAAAGTCCTCTCAAAACGCATTTTCTCCCTCACAAGTTGATATACACAGTCCAGTCACATTAATGTGGCAGTGACCACCTGTCAAAAGCCAGAATATATACTCTTGTATATTCTGGCTTTAAGTGGATTATGGAATGTGGTATTAAGTGGTATTTAAATGGTTTTAAATGGAATTCTTTATATACACTCCACTGTAATGTGCTGCCACCTGCCTTTTGTGATTGGTTATTTCACGTTGACGTCAAATGTAGGTGGTGGTCTCATTAATGTGACTGGACTGTGTATATAGCAGTGTAGTGTTAATAATTATAAGATACATATGTATGATATTCAAATGCCAGATATTTACTCCTGAAGGTATTTCTCTGAAGGCAATGTGCTTCTCTTATAATCGTCTACGGGCTTTTTATGGAATATACATATATATGTGGAAACTCGTTTCACAAATATTCGAAAAACAATTGTTGAACATAATATGTTCATTACTGTTCGTGAACTCCTTGGAGTCTTCAAGTTTTTTCTTTCTTGCAATACACGATATTTATCCCTTAAAGTCACCCCAGAAATCGTATTCTCCTTCACAAGTTGGTATACACAGCAGTGTAGTGTTAATAGCTAACAAGTAACACACACACACAAAAAAAATTAAGTCAATTCCTATTTTTTTCACTGTATTGCAGAAGGTCCTTTATAAATAAATTTCATTCATTTTTTAAGTTTATCTGGCGCCATCTATTGGTAGATATATGCAACTTAAATTTAAAAAAAATAAAATTAATTAATGAAATTAAATTACTGAATTAGTATTTGAAAAAACTGTATTCACATCAAGTGTCATCCACTACAAGTTAAAAAAATGTATTTGAACTTGAGTGGATAAATAAAAAGTATTTTATTAACGATTGAAAATTTGAACAAGATATATATAGGGAGAGTGTGAACTAATAGAAGGAATTGAAAAAGGACATATGTATGACACTCAATTTACAGGCAATTTACTCCAAAATGTTTTACCTGAATCCAATGTACTTCCATTACAGCCGTCTATGGGCTGTTCATGGAATATACATACATGTGGAAAACAAGACTCGCCAATATTCGAAAAAAAAATTATAACATATAATGCGTTCATCAGCCAACATCAGAAGCAGAAGCAAATGTCAAATTTCTGTATTTGTTATGAAAATATTTGAAATCTTGATATTTAAGGTAGAAGGTTTTTGATGCTGAAGGTAGCGTTGCTTCTTATTGTTTCAATTTCAATAGGATATAAACGTGAAGATAGTATGTTATAAATTTTAATATAATATTATAGCACAGAATAAATAAATAAAAGTTTTTGAAAAATTTTTGGATTCTCAATTGGAAGGAATTCATTCTGTATTATTCGAGTTAAATTGTTATTGTACTGCACACCCTTCGAGAAACTGACGTTAACCGGATATCAACGCATCAATACATTTGGCTTTGAGTGTATGCTTTTTATGCCTGAATACCACTCCAGCATGCAACACGTTTCTTTGTGAGTGTGTGGGTGGTGACGTTAGTGTTATTAATCGTCATCACCTACCCAGCCAATTTGTGCGGCACAAATTCCATGGATGGAGTCCACACTCCAGCTATTGATCGTCATCTCCTGGTGGATCGGTTGTACGATGTCTTGTTTTTTCCCACGGGACTTGAGCGTATAGAGGCAAGTGATGACTTAAAACAATATCATACAGGCCACATGTTGACGCGCACGGATTCAGGCTTGGTGGCTTTGCCCTTATCCTTCGTTGCAACTTTTTCCAGACGTTTCTCCAACCATTATTTAAGCTCAGCTTCATGTATCTTTTGCTTCACTTCCGACTTCTTTCTGCTTTGTCGGGCGCTTTCAAGCTTCCTCCTCCTTGCTTCGTCGGGTAGAAGCTTGGTTCGATCCATATCAATTTATTTGCTTGATGCACAAATGGATAAATGTAAACATTGTTTACATTCGTTAAACAATGCTTGCATCTGTCCATTGTTGTATCCATTATCCAATGTCCTTTGTAAACCATACTTAACAATGGACTTTAATTTCTTGCTGCACTTTTTGCACCACGAATCCAGGAAAACATCATGACCACACATAATAAAAAAGTAATATAAAAAAAAAAAAATTTAAAGTCAATTCCTGGTTTTTTTTTCACTGCATTTTTTTCACTGCATTGTATTTTCATTCATTTTTTAAGTTTATCTCGTGCCATCTATTGGCAGATATATGAAACTTAAATGCAAAAAAAAACTAAAATTAATTAATTTAATTTAATTAATGAATTAATATTTGAAAAAACTGTATTAACATCAAATGTCATCCACTACAAGTTCAAAAAAATGTATTTGAACTTGAGTGGATAAATAAAAAGTATTTTATTCACGATTGAAAGTTTGAACAAGATATATATAGGGAGAGTGTGAGCTAATAGAAGGAATTGAATAAATAAAAAATTTTTTTAAGTGTTTTGGATTCTCAGTTGAAGGAAAACATTCTGTATTAATTGTGTAAGATTGTTTTTGTAATGCACAACCTTCTAGAAACAGGCTCTAACCAAATATCAGCGTATCAATACATTTGGCTTTGAGTGTACGCTTTTTATGCATGAATACCACTCGCGCATGCAACACGTTTCCTGTGACTGTTCATCGATTGTATCGATTGGAGCTATTCATCATATCGGTCCAAATGAAACTCCAGAGTTTGGTCTTGAATAAATTCTATTTATGCGATTGAGTGTATCACACAGTGCAACACGGAAGAAAGTCTCAAACATCATTCTCCTTTCTAAATTTACCTCCTTCAAAGGAAATCGAAAGAAAAATTTCATAGATATTTCTTGCATCGGGGAACTCTCATAATTCATTACGTCTTTTCTGACTGATTTCAATCTCTCACACATATTGGAATAAGTATAGATTCTTCTTTCTTTTTCTTTTTGCCATTTTCAAATTTTTTTTTTCTTTTACTTTTCTTTTACCCCTTTTTCGTCATTTTCCATTTGCTGGCGTGATTTTTCTTTCAGGAAAAAAAAAAGAAGAATTTTTTTTCATCAAACTTTTTGAACTACGCATTGGGTTTCCGGTCGATATAGTCAAAAAAGCCCTCCTGCACTACTGTCTCAGTTTTCGAAATTTCGGTACTGTGTTAAAAAGTTTCGATTCTAAAGAACTATAAAATGAAATAAATGAATGGTAAAAAAATGAAATAAGAAAATTTTTTTTTTTTTTTTTTTTTTTTTTTTTTAAGAGAGGGACGGAAATTTTTAAGAAGTTTTGTTTATCGTATATTATTTCTGTTAAGTTATTATTTTTGTTATCTTTATCAACCTTCCAAATTTCTTTTTTCGTCATTTTTTTATGGATCGTGATAAGTTCTTTTTATTCACTTCTTACAATCTAGAAAAGAGTTAGCACTAAGTAACAAACTTAGAAGGAAATAAAAAAAAAAAATGGTCGAAAATATTCCCAAATAAAAAGCTTCTCTCTGTTTTTGAAATTGAAAAGGAAACGTGGTTTCAAATTTTCCAATTATTGTGTTGAGATTAAAGGATAAAAATTTCGTGCATTGAAAAAATGAGAAGTAAAAACTACATATAAATATAAATTTATACTCTTTACGAAATTTATTTTCCCCTAAAAGATTTTAAAAGCAAATATTATCAAAAACGGCATAAAAAAGTAGAATTCTAGGAAATTCTTTTGAATATCTATGTTATGTATTTATACATAGATATTCAAAAAGAGTTTTCAGAATTTCATTTTTGTATATGCATACATACTTATATTTTATATGGTGAGTCTATCTAATATATTAAATATTTATCTTAAACAGAAAAATTATTTGAAAGGATAAGCTAAGGTAGTTTGGGAGAAACTTGTACTTGTAGTGAAATGGGATAGTAGTGAATTTCGGAGTTACTGATTTTATCTCAAAAATTATAATAGATTCAAAATAATTTCCAAAGAACATTTCTGTAAAGAAATGGTTGAAGAACATCAAAGTAAAACATGTAAATTCTAAATGCTTAGTGCTTCAATACAAAATTACCTTATCCATACACTGATTCTTAATTAGATGCACTATTCCCCGCTGTCAGATTAATGTCCTTAATGATATTGTATTGATATTTCACAGTCAAAATTTTAAAAACTTAATTTATAACCTTCGCTTGTAGTTACTAATCCCTCTGGTGTAGGAAATGCCTACACCAGGTCCAAGAGACCCCGTCGCAGGCGACTTGTCTATGGCTAGGGGTAATATGCAGCTTCAATTTTAGCGAGGAACCACGAGGGCTGAAGAATGACTAAACCTCAAGACCTATTGAACAGGGACCCTACGGTTTAAAGTGTATTCCAAACCACTACAAACATCCAAGGCATCGCCGTGACTCGAACACGAAAATTGTGGTACCGATCGCTAGCCACTCGGCTATCAGGCTCCATCACAACCTTCAATACCATAACCTTTGTACATTTTATCTTTCATATGATAATGTTCAATTTTTACTAAAATGGTATATTATTAATTAAATTTCAGGCATCTTAAAGCATTACACTTTTTTATTCATTTTGTTATGATGGTGATTAGAAACCATAGGATTTATATTTTTGAGCTATGGGTATGAGTACAAGTTAAGGCTGGATATACGTGCGGTCTTGATTCAGTGTTGTTTCATGGTTTAGGTATGGTACTTTCATGATACTTGAATTAATTCGTGAAGTAATCAAAATTGCAAGGACAGCACTTCACAACTGTGACACATAACACCCAGAACTCAATTATATAACAAATATTTACAAAATCCTTTTAAAAACAAGTTCGTTTAAAATAAACACGTTTATTAAGTAAATATAAATGCATTAATTACATCTTTCTTTGTATTAATCATATTTACAAGTAATATAAAAAAAAATTTAAAGTCAATTCCTACTTTTTATCACTATATTGCTGAAAGTCCTTTATAAATAATTTTCATTCATTTTTAAGTTTATCTGGCGCCATCTATTGGTAGATATATGCAACTTAAATCTAAAAAAAGCTAAAATTAATTAATTAAATTTAATTACTGAATTAATATTTGAAAAAACTGTATTAACATCAAGTGTCATCCACTACAAGTTCAAAAAAAAATATATTTGAACTTGAGTGGATGAATAAAAAGTATTTTATTAACGATTAAAAATTTGAACAAGATATATATAGGGAGAGTGTGAGCTAATAGAAGAAATTGAATAAATAACTTTAACCACCAATAATAAATATTCAATTTTGTCTTCTACTAAGAGATGAAACGAGTTATTTTTTTATTAAATAATTTTTAGTGAATTTACTCAATCCTTTGGGAACTTAAATTATATGATAATAATTTAGCTAATTTTTTGTCAATTTCTTGTTAACATTGAAAAGAAATTTTATTTATTTTTTTATCAATTTCCAGAGTATTTTTTAACTTTTTGATTTTATTTTAAAGATATCTACAAGACTTTTTCTACCAATAAAACATAATAAAATATTACATAACGGGTTAATTTCTATTAAGCAAAATTTCTTAAAAGAAAAATATTCAGTGATCCTTTTAATTAAATTATAATTAATAAATGCACATGTAAATTGTAAGTAAATTATATTAATATTGCAAACATATGCAACTTCAATACTAATATTAATACTGAAAATGTGTGCAAGTTCAGTACTAATATTAATATTGAAAACATATTCAATTCCAGTACTAATATTAATATTGTAACATATGCCAGTCCAGCTTGGAATTATCTTCAAGTTATAAAGAGCCTGTCAACAGGTACGCAAAACAAGAGTATCCGAAAGAAAAATTATTATTGGGACATCTTAAAATAGCATAATGTCTTTTGAAATTATTACTGTTGTCATTTGTTACAATTGAATTCAGAAATTTTACTTTTTTTCTTCTGTAAACTGGCACAACTACACTGGAATTTCATCAAATTGTTTCTATTTTATTTAACAAATATAAAAATATGTTTAACCACAGAAGCATGAAAAAAGAGCATACAGAAAGAGGTATACTGAGCACAGAAAAAAATTTCTACCCATTCACCATAAATATTGTTTTCGATCCATGAGATTCAATCTTCTGCATGGTTTGAACTTTTTTTAGAGTAAACTTCACATGATTGGGTTATCAGTTTTTTTCCCCAAAAATAGCAAAATATTCTTCAGGAAATAAAAAATTGAAGAAAGAACTTTTGGTGAGATTTTCCACAAATTGGAATCAAAATGAACGGACTATTTTGCAAATTACAAAAATAAATTTATCGAAGAACATTGTTCACCAAGTGTAAAAAAAATCTCTTTGGTCCATTCAATAAATTAGACCAATATTTATTATACCAAAAAATTATTTTTTGAATTTTATTATTTATCAGCTTATATTAAATGAAAATAAGAAGTCCAGACTAGAAATGATGTTTTTTTTTAAATTTATGAATATGAAAAATATTTTACATTAAAAATTTGTGGAAGTTTAAATTAAGAAGTTAATATAAGTTGCACGAATGAATTTTTCTGAAAATATATAAATATATTGCATATTTTACATTTAAAATTTGTAAAAGGTAAAAACAAGAAACGAAGATTTTTCTCAAAATGTATGCGAATAATAATATATATTTTTGTATCTTAAAGTATGAACTTTATATAATTAAATATATTTTTCTTCTTATGAATTATAATCTATTTCATTATCTAGTTTAAGGATTTTTTTAAAAAGAAAATGATGTGTAAAAGGAAAATTAAAACATACAATTATGTCCGGACGTTCTGTCAGAGATAGAATTACAACTTCCTTATCCTATTATTGATCCTTAATATTTTTTCTATGTTATATAAACAGGTTCAGCAATTAAAAAAAAACATTTTCATTACTTATTGATATTTTAAGCTTTTTGATAGTGTTTTATAAATTTCCCAATACTTTAAAAATTTAACAAACACACAATAAATTCTAGATCACTAAATAAAAAGATTAACATACACACACAAAAAAACACAAGAGTTACATAAAAGTACACAAAAGATAATACATAAAGGTGCATGAAAAATACGCACACAATAAATCAAAAGAAAAATTAGGACAAAATGCCAGAAAAAGTTATTTAGTATTAAAAAATATTAATAAATAATACAAATAAAGATAAATTAAAACATTGAAAGGAGTTCTATATATAATTGTGACCTAGTCATGTGCAATTGTGACTTGAACTTATTTGAATCTGAAAACTACGATTTTTTTTTAAATATTATTGACGTAACATAGAAAAATATGTATAATATTTTTAATAAATCTGATTATACTGAAAATAAAATCATCTTTCATTTTTCCTGGAACTATAGCAAAGAAAGTTATTGATTATTTCCAATTATCTTACAAAATACGATTTTTACAAAACTAAGACAATATTTAATAATCTAATGAAAATAAACATAATTTTTTATCATATTGATAAAATAAGAAAAATCACGGCGATATTATCAGAAACAACGCCTTTTAAAATGTATTAAAGTAAGCTTATTTGATTTAGTTCTTTTTTATGTAGTCAAAAGCTAGCTATTCATTTAAGAATGACCGTATACGAAAGCACAAATTATAAAGAAACAAATGATACCATGTGTTAATATCTGTATTACAATCTTTAACATCAAATCCTAATCTAATCTAATGAAAATAAACATTATTTTTATCATATTGATAAAATAAAAAAATCATGGCGAATCGTGTTATCAGAAATAACTCATTTTAATATGTATTAAAGTAAGTTTATTTGATTTAGTTATTTTTATGTAGTCAAAAGCTAGCCATTCATTTAAGAATGACCATATACGAACATTATTCGAAAGCACAAATCATAAAAAAACCAGTGATACCATCTGTTAATATCACTAGTATCACAATCTCCAACATCAATTCCTTTACTAAGAAATTATCTTTTTATTTGGGCCGATTATGATTACGATGCTTTTTCTCTTCGATATCAAAAGTAATGGATTACAAAGATACAAGCAAAATAAAAACCCCATCTCACGCAAACAGATACTACAAGATAAACAATACAAATAACCCTGAATGTCGATGGAGCGTGAAGCCCGAGTTTACCATTCATTGCCTGAGTACGTTCGTGCATCAACAAATATTTACCCCCTATCCCATCGGCACCTAAACACAGGCCATAACTCAAAGATGCTCCAGCAAAACAAGACTTTTTACGCGCCGACCCCTAATAGCGGACATTATCTTTATCCATAAAACATAGACACACAAAAGAAAATCATTTTCAGTTGACGCCAACCTTTTCTTTCTTTACGACGCTTTCATAAAACTGCGGCAGTTCGTTCGCCTAAACTGGTGGCTAAATCCTCAGGCCTTATCTTCAGACGGGAAGACTTTTTTTTATGTGTCTTCTCCACGATTGGAAATGTTTTGAAACTGCTTTTAGGGATTAATGCTTTTTTAAGGCCGGTATGTTTTAATGAGGTGTGGGTGTTTTGTCAAAGAATATTCTGGGAATATCTTTGGACTAGTCAAAATAACGATGTCAATTGCGCGAGTTAAATTTAATGAGGACCAGGATAATGTACCACCTGAAGATTTTTAGGCTTGAAGTAGTCGGGTAATATTTTGATATCATCTATAAAACTCTTTGAGTTTGCTCTCAAGTTGGGAGTATATTGAAGTGGATGGAAGTTAAAAAACAGCTAATGAGCTAATATATTTACCAACGATGATATTATCTACATGTTGGAATAGCTTAATATTCATGTCGATAAATATATTTTCTAAGTATTTTTGAATCTTTGACTCATTTAATGAAAAAGTTTTTTTTTTTTAAAAAGTATGATAAAAAAGAGAAAAAAAGTTGTAATTGCTTTATTTTTATACAGATTATAAGTTTTAATTTTATTTATGAAATACACAAAAGAAAATCATTTTTGGATGACTCCACTCTTTTCTTTCTTTACGACGCTTTCATAAAACTGCAGCAGTTCGTTCGCCTAAACTGGTGGCTAAATCCTCAGGCCTTATCTTCAGACGGGAAGACTTTTTTTTATGTGTCCTCTCCCCGATTGGAAATGTTTTGAAACTGCTTTGAGGGATTAATGCTTTTTTAAGACCGGTATGTTTTAATGAGGTGTGGGTGAATATTCTGAAGAATATTCTGGGAATAGCTTTGGATTAGTCAAAATAACGATGTCAATTGCGCGAGTTAAATTTAATGAGGACCATGATAATGCACCACCTGAAGATTTTTGGACCTGAAATAGTGGAGAAATATTTTGATGTCATCTATAAGACCCTTTGGAGTTTACGCTCAAGTTGTGAGTAGATTGAAATATTTGAACGTTAAATAACATCTAATGAGCCAACGATGATATTATCTACATGTTGGAATATTCATTTCGATAAATATATTTTTAAAGTATTTTTGAATCATTGCCTCATTGTATGGAAAAAGTACTTTAAAAAAGAGAAGAAAAGGTGTAATTGTTTTATTCTTTATACAGATTATCAGTTTTAATTTTATTGATATAATACACAAAAAAAATCATTTTCAGTTAATTTCTTTACGATGCTTTCATAAAACTGCAGCAGTTCGTCCGTCTAAACTAGTGGCTAAATCCTCAGGCCTTATCTTCAAACGGGAAGACTTTTTTTATGTGTCCTCTCCCCGATTGGAAATGTTTGGAAATTGCTTTGAGGGATTAATGCTTTTTTAAGGCCGGTATGTTTTAATGAGGTGTGGGTGTTTTGTCAAAGAATATTCTGGCAATATCTTTCGACTAGTCAAAATAACGATGTCAATTGCGCGAGTTAAATTTAATGAGGACCAGGATAATGTACCACCTGAAGATTTTTAGGTCTGAAGTAGTCGAGAAATATTTTGATGTCATCTATAAGACCCTTTGGAGTTTACGCTCAAGTTGTGAGTAGATTGAAGTGGATGCACGTTAAAGAACAGCTAATGAGCTAACGTATTTTCCAACGTTAATATTATCTGCCTGTTGGAATAGCTTAATATTCATGACGATACAAAAAGTATTTTTGAATTTTTGCATCATTTTATGGAAAAAAGTACGATAAAAAAGTTATAATTGCTATATTTTTTATGCAGATTAGGAGTTTTAATTTTATTTATTAAACAGATGCTTTTGTTTAACTGGATACATGCTAATAAATATAATTGTAGTAAAAAAATACCATGATCATTTAAGGGAGATATTTTAAAGCTCTTATCTTAAAGATATATTAAAGTTTTTTATTATATAAATCAAACATATTGTTATTTAAATATTTCAACGATAATAATGGCTTTGCATTTCCAGTTTAATACTTGAGAAAAGCAAATAAATAAGATAACAAAAATATTTACGATAATCATTTTGATTTGATTAATGGACTCATAAAATCACTGAGCAGCAAACATTAATAATGAAAAAATAGGATGATAGGGTTATTTTTCTGTTATTTTTTAATTAAATGCTTCATTCTAAAAATATAACATAAATCAAAGTAAACAAGATTTCTCTCTTAAAGTAGCGGGTGTAATTATATTATTTAACCAAACTGATATTCAAAATATCAAGTCTAAAATTGGTTCTACTTAATAAAGAACATTCTAAATATGAAATTCGTTACATCTTTTTATTAACTTAAATAAAGATATAGATTTATTTATTAAATAACTTCTATTAACTTAAAAATAAAACTGAAAAAATAGAAACAAATCAAAATCAGAAATATTTATGTTGTGAATATTTTGAGGATGTAATTATATTATTTAACCAAACTGATATTCGAATATACCAAGCCTAAAATTTATTCTACTTAATAAATATGGAAGTTGGTTACATCTTTTTATAAACTTAAATAAACATGAAAAGCGGTTTTCTATGTAGTTACAATGTAAAAAAAACTATGGCAAATTTTATTAATACACACTTGCGATGCGAACAATGTAATACTTTTTCTTAAACAAAAATTCAATGCCATAGAAATTAAGCTATAATTTCAATTAGTAATCACAGGTGCAGCTATTTTGATATATACTCAAGAGCCAAAACATTATGACCACCTGTTAATAACGAGTTGGCCCACCTTTGGCGCGCAACACAGCTTCAACTCGCCTTGGTATGGATTAATACCACCACTTAATACCAGTTAAATACCACTTCCACCTGATCACGTGCCTTCCACGTCATCCAGGCGAATTCATTGCAAAATGTAGGGGTGGTCACAATGTTTTGGCTCTTATGTTGACACTTACATTAGCCACTTACAAAAAATTTTGCACATAATATCAATCAATTTAATGATTAACATTCAAATCACCTAGTTATTGAAAGTGCAAAAATTTTTAGAGGAGTTTTAGTTCTGAAAGGAAGCAATTATTTATTATGTGTGATTATTGCATAATTACAAAAAGTGATTGTTATGAAAAATAAAAGGATCTTTTATACAAATAAACATTTACTCACTTATTTAATAATCTCTTTACAGCTTTACAAGCATGATTTACAAAATAATATTTATTACTTTAATCAATATGGCAAATAATAGATTTAATTAGAAGTCGCAGAAAAAAAGATAGTGTTTTTTTCTCTATTCACGACTGACAAAACCCTTTTTTAAGGACACACGAACTATAACAATAAAAATTGTGATAGAAATTTTAGTCAAAGAAATCATATTTTCTTATGTTTATTTTTAAGAGAATAACAAAATGAAATAAAAAAAATATTTGCGATGAACTTCTTAAAATTTTGATACAAGGGAAATATTGTTTTAGTTTTTTACTCTGATTTATTTACTACTTTTTATTTACAGAATGACAAAAATATAATAAAAAATGTACACTATGTTTGTTCTAAAGCTTTTATTTTCAGGAATTGTTGTCAGAAAATGTCTGCCTGTTTTTTGAAATATACTTCAAAGTGAAAAATATGTTCTCTTTACTTCGAGTCTCACAAACACTTTCTTTGTGAAATTTATGCAATGTATTCAAATCTATACCAGAAAAATTGCTTCATATTGAATATTAGAATTTTGGAATTCAATACAGTGTAATGTCTAAAATGAATATATTCGATAATCAATAACTATTAAATATTTTTTTTTACTTCAACATATTTAGTACAAGATAAAACACTAAGAAATTATGACATTTAAATGGTAGTCTTTAAATCTTTTTAGCTGAGAAATAGCTGAAAATGAAATATTGAAAAACTGAATTGTCATAAATTGAAATGTTAAGTAAGACAAAACTGAAAAAATCCAAAGAAATCTGAATCAGAGATCCTTATTTTTTTAATTTTTTGTTAAATAAATTAATATTTTCTTTAATAGAGTAGCTAACATTAGAATTCTAACGAAATATAATAAATATTGCAAGTAAAATCTTTCTCTGTACTATGTATATCAAGTCAACAATAAGATATATATTTTTA
Organism: Caerostris darwini; assembly: GCA_021605075.1. Classification (NCBI taxonomy): domain Eukaryota; kingdom Metazoa; phylum Arthropoda; class Arachnida; order Araneae; family Araneidae; genus Caerostris; species Caerostris darwini. The sequence goes on from BPLQ01005883.1 coordinate 19,574, forward strand.
TGCTTTTGGAACAATTAGCAGAACCAAAAAATATTTTTTCAATGAAACTAATATCAAAACATTGTTGCGTTTTTCCCATGGGAAATGTTGACATTTCATTAATAGGAGAGAGGAATTTATATTTTTTGACAAGTACTTAATAACGATCACACAAATTTGACATCTGATAAACAGTGTTGTGGGTAGTTATATTACATGCAATTAGTGTTTTGTATTAATGAGAACACAAATACGATAGCAGATATTCAATGTCATGGATAATGAGACTTCATGAAATTAGCGATTGTTTGTGCGGTCTTCACAGGACGAAATAATCACAGATAAGATATGGACTACACCATGAGGTATTGCATCGTAATTGGTGATAGACACGGGCTGAGTAAATTTCTACTTCAATGAGAAGTGAGGGAAGCTGATCCTTCATCCCTCTTGGCGAATTTTCTTAAATTGAGAATTTGGACAAGAAAAGAGGGAGTTTTGTACCAAGTCGACTGGAAGCGTTGTTTCCCTTTTTTTCTCTGAAGGGACTGAAAAAGCCAAAGCTATTTTCAAAGTGAGCTTCTTGTGGTTTCGTATATCACGCTGTGTGATGATTAAGGTTTACAGCAGACAAGGAAATTAGTTTCGACGTAGACTCGAGAACTCTGAAAATCTCAGAACTTGAGTTAACTGCACTTGTGATTTAATGGTACACTTGTGGTCAAATTTATGTTTTTAATATTCAAATATTTGTATAATAACCTATAGATTTAAATAACCCTCTTCTTAAAGCCGTTATAGGTCTAGTATAGGCCGAGACTTTACAACATCAAATTTTCTTTTGAAATATTTTTTTTGTTCCATTATTTTGATTATGGGCTATTAAATTAAAATTTTCAATTTAACTGTTTTATAAATTTGGTACTAAAATTTTACATCATTATTTAATTTCTACCTTAAAAATTATTATCAAAAGCCATCATAAGAACAATAAGCAAAGTTAATTAGAGTGATGTAACGTCATTATAGCAATAACATTAAAGTCTCTGAGCCATAAACTGTTATGTTTCAGAAAAGACAAATTCGATACTTACAAACAATCAAAGATAAGAACCAAGCATTAAACAAATAATAACTAATATTCTCATAGGAGCAGCTATAGATAAACCTACCTGTATCTGCAGCGAAATTCAGTTCATCTAAAATTAATTACCTTACATATCCCTGAAGGAGTAAAAACGAAAACTAGTCAAAATGAAAGAATTCTTCTAATCAAAAAATGGGAAAAATTCCAGAGCACCAAAAAGACCTCAGCAGCAGAAAAATAAAATTATATATATATATATATAATATGCAGTTAGTATCAGAGGCAGAATTCCTGAATTAATTGCTACCATTTAGATAAACGTTAACGTATTTTTTTTATGCCATTCTTTGTGGAAGCTTATAACAGAGAGAAAAGCACCAGTCGAGAACAGATAACATCGAATGAAGAATACCTGGTGTTTTTATTGTCGCCAATCAAGCCAAAAAAAAAAAAAAAAAAACGCCAGCAAAAAAAAAAAAGATGGCGAATATGTGGGTGGTGGGTAGGGATTCACTTCCTTCGTTATTAACTAAAGGATGCACCACTTGCAATTCATATAAATCCAGAGGCAATTTCCGGTTTTGTTTTGTGCGTGGTTTTTTTTTGCTTGTAGTAAACGGGAAGGAAGAAACCGGGAAAAATTAAATCAACCGCAGGCCATTGAGAACATTACTTTCGTTGGCTCTAATTAAATTTATTGCATATTTGCAGCTGAAGAATTATTACAATTAAACGGGTTGCTAGTTGCTCGGCCTTTCTAAAATTAGATAACGTGGCCCGGTTTATTTTGTTGAAAGCGCCTTTTTAATTGCTTTCTTCGAGCCCGGGAGAATACGAGTTAAAAGAGCACGAGGAATTAAAGGGGCAGATTAAATTAGAATAATTTGTTTTCGTCGTACATTTATTTTGTGATCAGATAAATAGACTTTCAAAATCTTTAACAGATTGATGATTTACTTGGATCATCAAGTAAGAACTGTATATTAAAAATGGCGATGTTTAATGCAAAACAGATTTACACGCTTCGCCAAGGAAGAACTGTATATTAAAAATTACGACAATAATTGCAAAACTTTTTTAAGGTTTTTGATTTTATGTGATTTTATGTAATTACCAGTATGCACTTATTGTTTTACCGGAATTTTTCTACGGAATTAGATACTGATACTTTTACCGCAGTAAAAAGCATTTAAAATTCATTTTAAAATGTGAAAAGGATATTAATCTACTTGAAATAAGCTTTCAAAATATTTGACAAATTGATGATTTACATAGATCATCAAGTAAGAACTAAAAAAATTATAATATTAAATATTACAATGATAAATTCGAATCTTTTTTCAGGTTACTAATTTTTATGTACATTAAATTACCAATATGATTTCACTTATTTTACCAGAATTATATAATGATACTATTACTGTAGCAAAAAGCATTTAAATTTCATTATTAAATGTGAAAATAATACAATTCTGTTAGAAATATACTTTGTTCAAAATATTGAATAAATTGTTGATATACATCATGCAGCTTGTTTTGAAACCGTTTTTGATTTAGTATAGGCCGAGACGTTAAAACATCAAATTATGTTTTGAAATACTTTTTTGTTCCATTATTTTGGTATACGATTATTAAATTAAAATTATCAATTTAATTTTTTATAAATCTTGTTCTGACTCCAATTTTACAGCATTATTTAATTTCTACGTTAAAAATTATTATCAAAAGCCATCATAAAAATAAGTAAGCCTAATTAGAGTGATGTAATATCATTTTAGCAATAACATTAAAGTCTCTGGGGCATTAGCTGTTATGTTTCAGAAAAGACTATTTCGATACTTACAAACAATCAAAGATAGGAACTAAGGCAATAAACAACTAATAACTAATATTCTCATAGGAATGGCTACAGATAAAACTATCTGTAGCTGCAGCGAAATTCAGTTCATCTAAAATTAATTACCTTACATATCCCTGAAGGAGTAAGAACGAAAACTAGTCAAAATGAAAGAATCCTACTAATCAAAAAAAGGGAAAAACACCAGAGCACCAAAAAGAAATCAGCAGAAGAGAAAGAAAACTATATATATATATATATATAATATGCAGTTAGTATCAGAGGCAGAATTCATGAATTAATTGCTGCCATTTGGATAAACGTTAACATATTTTTTTTGTGTGTGCCATTCTTTGTGGAAGCTTAGAACAGAGAGAAAAGCGCCAGTCGAGAACAGATAACATCGAATGAAGTACACCTGGTCTTTTTATTGTCGCCAATCAAGCCAAAATAAAAAATAAAAAAAAAACACACATAAAAAAAAATGGCGAGTATGGGGGTGGTGGGGTGGGATTCATTTCCTTCATTATTAACTAAAGGATGTACCACTTGCAATTCATATAAATCCAGAGGCAATTTCCGGGTATTTTTTGTGTGAGGGGGGTTTGCTTGTAGTAAACGGGATGGAAGAAAGCGGGAAAAATTAAATCAACCGCAGGCCATCGAGAACATTACTTTCGTTGCTCTAATTAAATTTATTGCATATTTGCAGCTGATGTATTATTACAATTAAACGGGTTGCCAGTTGCTTGAAACAAGGTAAGATTAGATGGTTTTCGGGCTTTCTAAAATTAGATATCGCGGCTTGGTTTATTTTCTTGAAAGCGCCTTTTTAACTGCCTTCTTCGAGCCCGCGAGAAAACTAGTTAAAAGTGCACGAGGAATTAAAAGGGGCACATTAAATTAGAATAATTTGATTTCGTCGTGCATTTATTTTGAAATGAGATAAATAGTCTTTCAAAATCTTTAACAAATTTCTGATCTACATGGATCATCAAGTAAGAACAGTCTATTAAAAATTATGGTGATAAACGCAAATCTTTTTTTCAGGTTATTGATTTTGATGCGTATTAAATTGCCAGTATTATTTTACTAATTTTTTTAACGGAATTTTTATGCTGGATTAGATAATGTTATTTTTACTGTAGTAAAAGCGTTTAAATTTCATCATAAAATGTGAAAACAATATTATTCTGTTAGAAATGTATCTTGTCAAAATACTTAACAAATTGCTGATAATTAAGGTCTGCCGCAGACAAGGCAGTTAGTTACGACGTAGATTCGAGAACTCTGAAAAATATCCCACCTTGGAGTGAACAGCACTTGTGATTTAATCGTGTGCTGATGATCAAATATGTACTTTTCATTTTATTTTCTTTGTAAAATAACCCAGAGTTCTGTATCTGTAAATAAATCCCATGAACCTTCAAGGAGCCGAGACTTTACAACACAAATTTTCTTTTGAAATTTTTTTTTATCATTATTTTGATTATGGGTTATTAAAATTAAATTGCAATTTTTAATTTATTTTTTTATAAATCTTGTACTGAATTAAATTTAACACCATTATTTCATTACTACGTTAAAAACTATTATCAAATGCCATCATAAAAGTATTAAGTAAACCTAATTAGAGTGATGTAACATCATTTTAACAATAACATTAAAGTCCCTGAGGCATAAATGGTTATGTTTCAGAAAAGACTAATTCGATACTTACAAACAATCAAAGATAAGAACTAAGGCAATAAACAAATAATAACTAATATTCTCATAGGAACGGCTACCGATAAAACTATCTGTAGCTGCAGCGAAATTCAGTTCATCTAAAATTAATTAGCTTACATATCCCTGAAGGAGTAAAAACGAAAACCAGTCAAAATGAAAGAATCCTTCTAATCAAAAAAAGGGAAAAACTCCAGAGCACCAAAAAGACCTTCTACAGCAGAAAAAGAAAATTTTATATATATATATATATAATATGCAGTTAGTATCAGAGGCAGAATTCATGAATTAATTGCTACCATTTAGATAAACGTTAACATATTTTTTTTTTGCCATTCTTTGTAGAAGCTTAGAACAGAGAGAAAAGTACCACTCGAGAACAGATAACATCGAATGAAGTACACCTGGTGTTTTGATTGTCGCCAATCAAGCCAAAATATAACAAAAACAAACGCCAACAAAAAAAAGGACGAGTGTTGTGGTGGGGAGGGATTCACTTCCTTCGTTATTAACTAAAGGATGCACCACTTGCAATTCATATAAATCCAGAGGCAATTTCCGGTTTTATTTATTTTTTGTGTGTGTGTGTGGTTTTTTTGCTTGTAGTAAGCGGGAAGGAAGAATGCGGGAAAAATTAAATCAACCGCAGGCCATCGAGAACATTACTTTCGTTGGCTCTAATTAAATTTATTGCATATTTGCAGCTGAAGTATTATTACAATTAAACGGGTTGCCAGTTGCTTGAAACAAGGCAAGATTAGATGGTTTTCGGGCTTTCTAAAATTAGATAACGCGGCTTGGTTTATTTTTTTGAAAGCGCCTTTTTAACTGTTTTCTTCGAGCCCACGAGAATACGAGTTAAAAGAGCACAAGGAATTCAAGGGTCACATTAAATTAAGATAATTTGTTTTCGTCGTACATATGTTTTTTAATGAGATAAATTGGCTTTCAAAATCTTTAACAAATTGTTGATCTACAGCATGCATCATCAAGAAAGAACTGTATGTTGAAGTTTATGATGTTTAATGCAAAACGTTTGAAGGTTTTTGTGTGCCTTAAATTAAAAGCATAATTTCACTTATTTTTTTACGGGATATTTTCTACTTAATTAGATAATGATATATTTACTGTAGCAAATATATTTAAATATAATTATATAATGTGAAAATTATTTTATTCAGTTAGAAATGACTCTTGTCCAAAATGTACAACAAATTTCTGATAATTAAGGTATTCCGCAACGACGCAATTAGATTCGACGTTGATTCGAGAACTGTGAAAAATCTGCGACCTTGAAGTGAACTGCACTTGTGATTTAATTGAGCACATGTGATCAAATTCATACTTTTAATGTTCATTTCTGTGTATAATATTCCAGAGTTCTGTATCTGTAAATAAATAATAAAGTATTCCCATGAACCTTTAAGGGGCCGAGACGTCTCAACATTAAATTTTCGTTTGAAATAATTTTTCTTCCGTTATTTTAATTAAGGTATACTAAATTTAAATTTTCAATTTAATTTTTTATAAATATTGTACTTAATTTTACAACATAATTTAGTTTCTACGCTTAAAATTATTGTTAAAAGCTACCATAAAAATAATAAGCAAACCTAATTAGAATGATGTAACATCGTTTTAGCAAAAACATTAAAGTCTCTGAGGCATAAACTGTTATGTTTCAGAAAAGACTCTTTTGATACCAACAAACAATCAAAGATAAGAATCAAGCAATAAACAAATATGAACTAATATTCTCATAAGCCTATCTATAGCTGCAAAGAAATTCAGTTCATTACCTTACATATCCCTGAAGCAGTAAGAACGAAAACTAGTCAAAATGAAAGAATGCTTCTAATCAAAATAAGGGAAAAACTCCAGAGCACCAAAAAGACCTCAGCATGAGAAAAAGAAAATTCAATATACATAATATGCAGTTAGTATCAGAGGCAGAATTCCTGAATTAATTGCTACCATTTAGATAAACGTTAACATATTTTTTTGTGTCATCTGTGTGGAAGCTGAGAACGGAGAGAAAAGCACCAGTCGAGAACAGATAACTTCGAATGCAGTACACCTGGTGTTTTTATTGTCACCAATCAAGCCAAAATAAAACAAAAAAAACGTCAACAAAAAAAAGATGGCGAGTATGGGGGTGGTGGGGAGGGATTCACTTCCTTCGTTATTAACTAAAGGATGCACCACTTGCAATTCATATAAATCCAGAGGCAATTTCCGGTTTTATTTATTTTTTGTGTGTGTGTGTGGTTTTTTTGCTTGTAGTAAGCGGGAAGGAAGAAAGCGGGAAAAATTAAATCAACCGCAGGCCATCGAGAACATTACTTTCGTTGGCTGTAATTAAATTTATTGCATATTTGCAGCTGAAGTATTATTACAATTAAACGGGTTGCCAGTTTCTTGAAACAAGGCAAGATTAGATGGTTTTCTGGCTTTCTAAAATTATATAACGCGGTTTGGTTTATTTTCTTGAAAGCGTCTTTTTAACTGCTTTTTTTGAGCCCGCGAGAATACGAGTTAAAAGAGCACGTGGAATTAAAAGGGCACATTAAATTAGAATAATTTGTTTTCGTCGTACATTGATTTTGTAATGAGATAAATATTCCTACGAAATCTTTAACAAATTGTTGTTTTACTTGGACCACTAAATAAGAGCTGTATATTAAAAATTATGATGATAAATGGAAATCTTTTTTGAGGTTTTTGATTTTTATGTGCATTTAATTACCTGTACGATTTCACTTAATTTTTTTTACCGGAATTTTTCTACTGAATTAGATCATCATATTTTTTTGTGCAGTAAAAAGCATTTAAATTTCATTATGTTGTTCCAATACAGCTGACAATACAGAGACAGTTAAACTTTATGCTATAAGCAAGTGATGCACCGCTATTATTCATTTAGCACCACCCAGGGGCACGTGTAGCTTGTAGATATTCTACGGGTGCGAGTAGTACTACACCCACAACGCTCTACGATCATATTAGACGTATATCTACGGTTTAAAGTGGATTCCAACTACTACAAATATCCATGGCACCGCCTAGATTAGAACCCGAAGCTGTGGTACCGAGCGCCTGAGTGCTAGTCACTCGAACAGGATCTAAAGTTTGCATAAATTTCATTATAAATTATAATGAAGATATTATTCTATTAGAAATGTCTCTTGTTCGAAATATTTAACAAATTTTTGATTTTCTTGGATCATCAAGTAAGAACTGCCTATTAAAATTACGATGTTTAATGCAAAACTTTTTAAGGTTTTTGATTTTTATGTGCATTAAATTACCAGTATTATTTCACTTATTTGTTTACCAGAAATTTTCTATTTAATTAGATAATAATATATTTGTTGAAGTGAAAAAATCTTTTAAATTTCATGATAAAATGTGAAAATGATATTATTCTGTTAGAAATGTCTCTTTTCCAAAATATTTAACAAATTGCTGATAAATAAGGTCTGCCGCAGACAAGGCAATTAGATTCGACGTAGACTCGAGAACTCTGAAAATCTTCGACCTTGGAGTGAACTGCACTTGTGATCAAGTTTATATTTTTATTTTTCATTTCTTTGCATAATAACCAATGGTTGTGTATCTGTAAATAAATCAAAGTGTTCCCATGAACCTTTAAGGGGCCGAGACTTTACAACATCAAATTTTCTTTCGAAATACTTTATGTTCCATTATTTTGATTACGGGTTATTAAAATCCAGTTAGAATTCTCAATTTCATTTTTTTATAAATCTTGTACCGACTGAAATATTACATCATTATTTAATTTCTACGTTAAAAATTATTAACAAAAACTGTCATAAAAATATTAAGTAAACCTAATTAGATTGATGTAACATCATTTTCGCAATAGCATTGAAGTCTCTGAGGCATAAACTGTTATGTTTCAGCAAAGACTAATTTGATACTTACAAACAATCAAATATAAGAACTAAGGCAATAAACAAATAATAAGTAATATTCTCATAGGAAAAGCTACAGATAAACCTATCTGTAGCTGCAGCGAAATTCAGTTCATCTAAAATTAATTATCTTACATATACCTGAAGGAGTAAGAACGAAAACTAGTCAAAATGTAAGAATCATTCTAATCAAAAAAAGGGAAAAACTCCAGAGCACCAAAAAGACCTCAGCCTCAGAAAAAGAAAATTATATATATATAATATACAGTTAGTATCAGAGGCAGAATTCCTGAATTAATTGCTACCATTTAGATAAACGTTAACATATTTTTTATTGTGCCATTCTTTGGGGAAGCTTAGAACAGAGAGAAAAGCACCAGTCGAGAACAGATAACATCGAAGGAAGTACACATGGTGCTTTTATTGTCGCCAATCAAGCCAAAATGAAACAAGAAAAACGTCAACAAAAAAAAGATGGCGAGTATGAGGGTGGTGGGGAGGGATTCACTTCCTTCGTTATTAACTAAAGGATGCACCACATGCAATTCATATAAATCCAGAGGCAATTTCCAGTTTTATTTTTTCGTATGTGTGGTTTTTTTGCTCGTAGTAAGGAAAGGGGAAGGCAGAAAGCGGGGAAAATTAAATCAACCGCAGGCCATCGAGAACATTACTTTCGTTGCCCCTAATTAAATTTATTGCATATTTGCAACTGAAGTGTTATTACAATTAAACGGGTTGCCAGTTGCTTGAAACAAAGCAAGATTAGATGGTTTTCGAGCTTTCTAAAATTAGATAATGCGGCTCGGTTTATTTTCTTGAAAGCGCCTTTTTAACTGCTTTCTTCGAGCCAATTCTTATCCCAAATTATGGTGATAAATGCAAATCTTTTTTCAAGTTATTAATTTTTATGTGCATTAAATAACCAGTATAATTTTCCTGTTTTTTTACTGAATTAGATAGTAATATTTTAACTATAGTAAAGAACATTTAAAGTGCATTATAAAATGTGAAAATGATATTATTCTGTCAGAAATATTTATTATTAAAAAAACGCATATATGATTGAAAATGAAAATTCTTATTGAACACAATTAATTGTCTTGTGGTTTGGTTTGTTGTTTTACGGTCATTTTTTGCTCACTTTAGGTTAATCAGACGGGAACCAAACGTTAAATATGGATTCGGAACCACTAACTAATATCCATCCCTGTGTTAGAAAAGACCAAAGCCGTAGCCAATAGGCCATCAGGCCGCAATTTTCTTGTAAGCCAATAGAAGTTTGACATAGGGTTTATGGTGGTAAAAGAAAATAATAAATTAAGACTTATAATTTTAATACTAGTTACTATAGTTTTAATAGTTTAAAATATATAGTTTTAAGTTATTATTTACTTTTACCACCATACCTTATTTTTACCATTTTATTATTTACTTTTACCCCCATGTAGATTAAAAAAAGTTGTGTGTGAAAGAAAAAAAACCAAAAACTGTAAAAAATATCTTACATTTCTTTTTTTAACTCATCTATTTTAAATTGAAGAAAAAACTCCATGAAGCATAACAAAGGTTGCATTATAAATAAACAATTGTACACCTTTTTTGCAGCTGCGGGAACATGATGTTATCACACATATATGAGAAACAAATGAAATATCTCTCCTTGATTAAATAAGTCAGATGATAGTCAGATGCAAATATTGGAAAATTAAAAGCTTGGATCATGCCAATAATAACATATATGACTGGTGGGGGTGTTTGACTTAAATTCAAGGCCTTCTTTTTGTGAATGTGTAATAATTGCAGAGAGAACAAGAAGAGTCTACGATATCATATACATAATTCAACTTCAAATGGCACAATATATGTCAACAAGACATTATATATTAAGATTTAAAACAAATAATTGCAAAATCACTGCGAAGAAATACAAATTAGATGAAAATCTTAGATGATAATGATAATTTAGATGCTAATCTTACAAAATTAGATTAAAAAAAAAAAAAAGGTTTTCTAAAATAAATCAATTGTATTCAACTGCAAGAATATGATATTATTCAGCATACACGAGAAAAAAATAAAGCACCCCTCCTTGATTAAAGGCAGTTGTGGAAAAATAAATCAAATATTAGAAAATTAAAAGCTAGGTTCATGCCACTAGCAACATGTATAACTAGTGGGTGTGTTTGACCTAAATTCTATGACTTCTTTTTTATGATTGTTGCAATAACTGCAGAGAAAACAAGAAGAATCTATGGCATCATATACATAATTCCGCTTCAAATTGCACAATATATATTAACAAGACATTATCTAATAATATAAAACAAATAATTGCAAAATCACTATGAAAAAATATAAACTAGATAATAATCTTAGATGATAATCTGACAGAATTCGATTGAAAAAATGTTTAAGCCTATAAAGTATTAAAAGCATATGAAGTATTAAGCAGTTAAAGGAAAGAATTTAAGCATTTAAAGTAATTACTGACCATTCATGTAACGAATAAATTACCACAAAGTTCAATAATAAAAGCACAAAAAGACTTTTAAAAAACAGATTTTGCGAATGACTGACCAATCAATGTTTTAATGAAGTTTTTGATATAGATAATAATAAAGATTAGAAATACAATAATTGTTAGTGACAAATCAAAGTTTCAGTAAAATAATATAAATATGAATACAATTACGAGAACAAATTAAAATAAGCTTTAACCAGAATAAAATTATGGTAATGGTATTATAGTTTATTAAAGTATTATAGTTATAGTAAATTATAATATTATTAAAAATTATATGTAGTAATTGTTATCAATTAAAATTAATTTTTATGTAATTAAAATTTATATGTAATCATAAGTAAATTATGGTAAATATAGTATATAAAGTAATATAAAATTATTTTACGGAGAATTAGATACATACGATAAACGATAAATAGACGATATTCCTTTCTTATATTTTCCTAACTCTGAAAATAAGTTATTAAAACTGCAAAATAAGATATTAAACTCATTTATGTAAACTTTTTAATTCATTTTCTTTCCGGAAACGAAGGAAAATAAAAGAAATTACCATTCATTTATCAAAAATATTCAATCTTCCATTATTTAACAAATCTAAACTGAACCTAATGGAATGATTTTTCCACTCTAAAACGTATATGCTGGCTTAGAACAAAGAGGCCTTTCTTCCTAATCAACAAAAAGCATCTTCTTCAGGCCTTCGCCCTGGTATAATCGCAAATTACTTGTACACGTTTACCGTACTTCCCTGTAGAATTTTGACTTGCATTAAGAATGAAGGATCAAAGGAAACCCTGCATGAATAATGCAGTGCAACAATACGATGGAAAAGCCTTTCACAGGGCAGAAGTTAGGTTCTCTTTTGCCCGGGTATATTCCTTTTGCCCGAGGAAGACGTCCCCCAGGACAGGCTGCCATGCAGTAGGCCGTCCGTCGAGACACACGTAGTTATGAAACTGACTAAAATGTTACCACACGGCATGGTGGAATTGGGAGTCGCTTATGGCTTGAATTATTGTGGAGGCTCCAATGGGATGGATCGCGGGATCTTTGTTCCGAAGTCGTCGTTTAAGGTCGGAAAGGATGAAAGGACTCGGCGCCATCGATACTTTATGAAGTTCGCCATAAACAAGTGAGTTGTATAAATGGGAAGTGACTTTGAAGGGCTAAAAGTTCCGCGATGTGTTTTCTTATAAGGAATAGTGGAGATAAATTTTCGTTCTGTTGGAGTGACAACTATAAACGCTTTGCTAGTTTCTTTAGAGCAATATATTTTATGTTATTTACTATTTTATATTATTTACACCATTCCCTTACATGTATATTATATATACTTTTACATTCTTGTTTTACTATCATTGATCAGATTTTTTTGTTTTGTAACGGGCTATTTAACTTTCTTTTTATTGTCACTTTTATTTATATAATTTAAAATAAATTTTTATTAAATATTATTTTAAAATTTGCAAATTTACTAATCCTTATTATTTCTTTTTATCCTTACAGAGCATGTGCTCTATTAATTTTCTCCTTTTTATGATTCTTAAATTTTGGATTTTATATTTATGTAACTTTTAAAATAGTAATTATTTATATGGACATACAGGGTCTACTATATTACCCTCTGTACTCCAACTGAACATCAGATGTTACATTACGTTACTTTCACTTATTATTCACTTACTTATTTTTATAATGGGGTGTATTATGTAATTTTGGTGTTTAATTGTATATAATATGTTTCAAAATATTTTATAAACAGTATACATTATTTAAATATATATTATTATAATTTAAAGGAAAAAATTTTATTTCATTTCCCTTATTACATAGGCTGAGTGTATTTTGTATTTTTGAACTGTATTATATTAAAAATTAGTGTTAATATATTATTATATAAAAAACAATATTCATATTTGATTTAATTGGAAGTATTTGTTCATTAATGCGATAACAAATTTGAAAAGAAAAACACAATAAAATTTTACACGCCGGCTAAGAACAAATAGTTATTTCTTTCCAACCAATAAACATCTTCTCCAGACCATCCCCATGGCAAAATCGCAAATTGCGTGTACACGTCTACCCTACTTCCCTGTAGAATTTTGACTTGCATTAAGAATGAAGGATCAAAGGAAACCCTGGATGAATAATGCAAGTGCAACAATACAATGGAAGAGCCTTTCGCAGGGCAAAATTTAGGTTCTCTTTTGCCCGGGTCTATTCCTTCTGCCCGAGGAAGACGTCCCCCAGGACGTGCCGCCATGCAGTAGGCCCTCCGTCGAGAAAGACGCAGTTATGAAACCGAGTAAAACGTTACCACACGGCATGGTAGAAAATTTAGTCGCTTGTGGCGTGAATTACTGTGGAAGCTCCAATGGGATGGATCTCGGGATCTTTGTTCGGAAGTCGTCGTTTAAGTTCGGAAAGGACTAAAGGACTTGGAGCCATCGATGTTTTATGAAGTTCCCCATAAACAAGTGAGTCTTATAAATGGGAAGTGACTGTCAAGGGCTAAAAGTTCTGCGATATGTTTTCTAATGAGGAATAGTGGAGATAAATTTTCATTCTGTTGGAGTGACAACTATAAACGCTTTCGTTATTTACTTTAGTTGAATATATTTTAAGCTATTAATTCTTTTTATTATATATTTACCATTGACTTAAACGTGGTTTCAACGTAGACTGGATAAATCTAAAAATCTCCTATCATGGAATTAACTGAATTTGTGATTTAATCTCTCACCTGTGATCAAATTTAAATTTTTTAATTTTCATTTACTTGTATAATAACTCATAGTTGTTTATCTGTAGATATATACAGAACTATGAGTGATGCCATTATTAAGACGTTATGTCGTTATAGGTCTAGTATAGGCCGAGACGTTAAAGCATCAAATTTTCTTTTGAAATAGTTCTTAGTTCCTATATTAGAATTAGTTATTTTAAGAATTATAAAGAATATTATAAGGAATTAGTTATTTTAATTAGTTATTAAATTAAAATTTTCAATTGTATATTTTATAAATATTGTTCTGACTCAAATTTTACATCATTAAATTTCTACGTCAAAAATTATGATCAAAAGCCATCATAAAAATATTAAGTAAACCTTATAATAATTGTCATAATAAGTAATTTTGTAATGTAAGTAACTTTGTAATGTAAGTAATTTTCATTTCTTTGTATCAATACGCAGACTTCTGTATCTGTAAATAAGTAATAAAGTGTTCCCATGAACCTTCAAGGGGCCGAGACTTTACAACATAAAATTTTCTTTTAAAACATTTTTTGTTCATTTATTTTGATTAGGGGTTACTAAAATTAAATTACAATCTTTTATTTAATTCTTTATCAAACTTATACTGACTAAAATTTTACATGTTTATTTAAATTCTACTTTAAAAATTATTTTCAAAAGCCATCATAAAAATATTACATAAACATAATTACAGTGATGTAACATCATTTTAGCAATAACATTAAAATCTCTGAGGCATAAACTGTTATGTTTCAGAAAAGACTAATTTGATACTTACAAACAATCAAAGATAATAACTAAGCAATAAACCAATAATAACTAATATTCTCATAGGAACAGCTACAGATAAACCTACCTGTAGCTGCAACGAAATTCAGTTCATCTAAAATTAATTACCTTTCATATCCCTGAAGGAGTAAGAACGAAAACTAGTCAAAATGAAAGAATCCTTCTAATCAAAAAAAGGGAAAAACTCCAGAGCACCAAAAAGACCTCGGTAGCGGAAAAAGAAAATTATATATATATAATATGCAGTTAGTATCAGAGGCAGAATTCCTGAATTAATTGCTACCATTTAGATAAACGTTAACATGCTTTTTTTTTCTTTCCATTCTTTGTGAAGCTTAGAACAGAGAGAAAAGCACCATTCGAGAACAGATAACATCGAATGAAGTACACCTGGTGTTTTTATTGTCGCCAATCAAACCAAAATAAAACGAAAAAACGCCAACAAAAAAAAGATGGCGAGTATGAGGGTGGTGGGGAAGGATTCACTGCCTTCGTTATTAACTAAAGGATGCACCACTTGCAATGCATATAAATCCAGAGGCAATTTCCGGTTTATTTTTTTGTGTGTGTGTGGTCTTTTTGCTTGTAATAAGCGGGAAGGAAGAATGTGGAAACAATTAAATCAACCGCAGGCCATTAAGAATATTACTTTCGTTAGCTCTAATTAAATTTATTGCATATGCACAGCTGATGTATTATTACAATTAAACGGGTTGCCAGTTGCTTGAAACAAAGCAAGATTAGATGGTTTTCGGGCTTTCTAAAATTAGATAACGTGGCTCGGTTTATTTTCTTGAAAGCGCCTTTTTAACTGCTTTCTTAGAGCCCGCGAGAATACCAGTTAAAAGAGCACCAGGAATTAAAGGGTCACATTAAATTAGAATAATTTGTTTTCGTCGTACATTCATTTTGTAATGAGATAAATAAGTTTTCAAAATCTTTAACAAATTGTTGATTCGCAAGCATCATCAAGTAAGAACTGTACGTTAAAAATTACTATGATAAATGCAAAACTTTATTCAGAATAATGATTTTTATGTGCATTAAATTTTCAGAATGATTTCACTTATATATTTACTGTAGTAAAAAGTATTTAAATTTCATTATAAGATTCAAAAATTATATTATTCTCTTATAATTGTCTCTTGTTGAAAATATTTAACAAATTGCTGATAATTAAGGTCTACCGCAGACAAGGCATGTAGATTCGGAGTAGACTGGGGAACTGAAAATTTCCCACCTTGGAGTGAACTTCTCTCGTGATTTAATCGTGCACTTGTGATCAAATTTATACATTCAATTTTCATTTCTTTGTATAATATTCCAGAGTTCTGTATCTGTAAATAAAGATTAAAGTGATCCCATGAACCTTCAAGGGGCCATTTTTGAAGTCATTATAGATATAGTATAGGCCGAAACTTTACAACATCAAATTTTCTTTTGAAATATTTTTGTACCATTATTTTGATTAGAGGTTATTAAAATTGAATTACAATATTTTATTTAAGTTTTTTATAAATCTTGTACTCAATTAAATTTTACAGCATTATTTAATTTTTACTTTAAAAATTATTAACAAAAGCTGTATTAAAATTCTTTAGCAAACCTAATTACAGTGATGTAACATCATTTTAGCAATAGCATTAAAGTCTCTGAAGCATAAACTGTTATGTTTCAGAAAAGACTAATTCGATACTTACAGACAATCAAAGATAAGAACTAATAAATAATAAAAAAATAACTAATATTCTCAAAGGAACGGCTATAGATAAACATAGTTTTAGCTGCAGCGAAATTCAGTTCATCTAAATTTAATTACCTACTAGTTTTCACTCTTACTCCTTCAGGGATGAGTAAGAGTGAAAACTAGTTAAAAATGAAAGAATCCTTCTAATAAAAAAATAAGGAAAAAACTCCTGAGCACCAAAAAGACCTCAGCAGCAAAGAAGAAAATTATATATATATAATATGCAGTTAGTATCAGAGTCAGAATTCCTGAATTAATTGCTATCATTTAGATAAACGTTAACATATAATTTTTTTTGTGCCACTCTTTGTGGAAGCTTAGAACAGAGAAAAAA
The DNA here is from genome assembly GCA_021605075.1 of Caerostris darwini. Taxonomy (NCBI): domain Eukaryota; kingdom Metazoa; phylum Arthropoda; class Arachnida; order Araneae; family Araneidae; genus Caerostris; species Caerostris darwini. The sequence goes on from BPLQ01005883.1 coordinate 36,298, forward strand.
GCACTAGTTGAGACCAGATAACATCGAATGAAGTACACCTGCTGTTTTTATTGTAGCCAATCAAGCCGAAGTAAAACAAAAAAACGCCAACAAAAAAAAGTTGGCTAGTATAAAAAAGTTGGCCACTTGCAATTCAAAAAAGTTGGCCACTGGCAATTCATATAAATCCTGAGGCAATTTCGGATTTTATTTATTTTGTGTGTGTGTGTGCGGTTATTTTCTTGTAGTAAGCGGGCAGGAAGAAAGTGGGAAAAATTAAATCAACCGCAGGCCATCGAGAACATTACTTTCGTTGGCTCTAATTAAATTTATTGCATATTTGGAGCTGAAGTATTATTACAATTAAACGGGTTGCCAGTTGCTTGATACAAAGCAAGATCACATGGTTGCGGGCTTTCTAAAATTAGATAACGGGGCTCGGTTTATTTTCTTGAAAGCGCCTTTTTAGGTGCTGTCTGCTAACCCACGAGAATACGAGTTAAAAGAGCATGAGGAATTAAAGGGCCGCATTAAATAAGAATAATTTGTTTTCGTCGTACATTTATTTTGTAATGAGATAAATAGGTTTTCGAAATCTTTAACAAATAGTTAATTCACCAGCAGAATCAAGAAAGTACTGTATATTAAAAATTACGATGTTTAATGCAAAACTCTTTTCAGGTTAATGATTTTTATGTCCATTACCAGTATTATTTCATTTAATTTTTTACTTGAATTTTTATGCTGAGTTAGATAATGATATTTCTACTGTAGTAAAAAGCATTTAAATCTCATTATAATATGTGAAAACAATATTATTCTGTTAGAAATATCACTTGTTCAAAATATTTAATAAATTATTGATTTGCATGCATCGTCAAATGACCCTTTTTTTTTTTAAACCGTTTTAGATTTAGTATAGGCAGAGACGTTAAGATAACAAATTTTCTTTTAAAATATTTTGTGTTCCATTATTTTGATTATGGATTATTAAATTAAAATTTTCAATTTATTATTTTATAACTCTTGTTCTAACACAATTTTTACATCATTATTTAGTTTCTACAATATAAATTATTATCAAAAACCATCATAAAAATATTAAACAAACCTAATTAGAGTGATGCAACATCATTATAGCAAAAACATTAAAGTCTCTGAGGCATAAACTGTTATGTTTCAGAAATGGCTAATTCGATACTTACAAACAATCAAAGATAAGAACTAAGCATTAAACAAATAATAACTAATAATCTCACAGGAACAGCTACAGATAAACCTATCTGTAGCTGCAGAGAAATTCAGTTCATCTAAAATTAATTACTTCGCATATCCCTGAAGGAGTAAGAACGAAAACTAGTCAAAATAAAAGAATCCTTCTGATCAAAAACAGGAAAAAACTCCAGAGCACCAAAAAGACCTCAACAGCACAAAAAGAAAATTATATATATATTATATGCAGTTAGTATCAGAGGCAGAATTCCAGAATTAATTGCTACCATTTAGATAAACGTTAACATATTCTTTTTGTGTGCCATTCTTTGTGGAAGCTTAGAACAGAGAGAAAAGTACCAGTCGAGAACTGATAACAACGAATGAAGTACACCTGGTGTTATTATTGTCGCCAATCAAGCCAATATAAAACAAAAAAAACGTGAACAAAAAAATATGGCGAGTATGCTGGTGGTGGGGAGGGATTCAGTTCCTTCGTTATTAATTAAAGGATGCACCACTTGCAATTCATATAAATCTAGAGGCAATTTCCGGTTTTTTTTTTTTTTTTTTTTGCCTGTAGTAAGCGGAAGGAAGAAACCGGGAAAAATTAAATCAACCGCAGGCTATCAAGAACATTACTTTCGTTGGCTCTAATTAAATTTATTGCATATGCACAGCTGAAGTATTATTACAATTAAACGGGTTGCCAGTTGCTTGAAGCAAAGAAAGATTAGATGGTTTTCGGGCTTTCTAAAATTAGATAACGTGGCTTGGTTTATTTTCGTGAAAGCGCCTTTTAAGCTGCTTTCTGCGTGCCCATGAGAATTCGAGTTAAAAGATCACAAGGAATTAAAGAGGCACATTAAATTAGAATAATTCGTTTTCGTCTTACATTTATTTTGTAATGAGATAAATAGGCTTTTAAAATCTTAAACAGATTGCTGATTTACATGGATCATTCAAGTAAGAACTGTACATTAAAAATTATGATGTTGAATAAAAACCTTTATAAGGTTTTTAATTTTTATATGTATTGAATTACCAGTATGAATTCCTTTAATTTTTGACCAGAATTTTTCTACTGAATTAGATAATGCTAGTTTTAGTGTAGTAAAAGCAGTTCAAATTCCTTATAAAATGCGTAAATGATATTACTCTGTTAGAAATGTTTCTTGTTTAAAATAAGCGAATATAACAAAAAAGTGTATATTTTCATAAAATAATTAATTTTCTCATAAGTTAATAGAAATTTAAGATAGGTTTTACGGTGGTAAAAGTAAATAACAAATTAAATTATTGATGTAGATAATAAAATTCTTTTTATTATAATAATAATGCTTTTTATAAATTTAGATAGGAAAATTTTATGTATGAAAGGAAAAACCACAAACTGTGGTAAAAAATGCTAGCATTTCTTCTTTTAACCCATCTATTTGAAGCTGAAGAAATAACTCCATTGAACAGAGCAAAACTTGCTTTATAAAAGAACGATTTTACACAATTTTTTCAACTGTGGGAATATGACGTTATCATACATACACGAGAAAAAAATGAAATATTTCTGTTTGATTAAAAACAGTTATGGAAAAGACAAGTCATATGTAAATATAGGAAAATTAACTGATAGGCTCATGCCAATAGTAACATGTATAACTAAGGGGTGTGTTTGAACTAAATTCAATGCTTCCTTTTTACGAATGTTGCAATAACTGCACAGAGAACAAGAAGAGTCTATGACATCATATACTTAATTCTACTTCCAATTGCACAATGTATGATATATGTCAACAAAGCATCATTTAATATGATACCAAACAAATAAATACACAATGATAAAGAAATACATATTAGATAATAATTTTAGATGATAATGATCATTGAAATACAACAATTAGTGATAAATAGTTAATTTGAGAGAAATCAAAGTTTCAGGAAAATAACATAAATATGAAAATTATGAGAAGAAATTAAAATAAACCCAGAATAAAATTATAGTAATGGTATTATAATAAATTAAAGTACTGCAGTTATAGTAAATTTTAATATTATTAATAATTATATGTAGTATTATATGCAGTAATTATTACATTATATGTATTATAAATTATATATAGTTATAAGCACATCATGGTAATTATTGCAAGTATAGTAATATAAAAATATGGTGCGGAGAATTAGATTTAAAATAGACGATATTATCTCTTCTATCTTCCCAAATATGAGAATAAGTTATTAAAACTACAGAATAACACATTCAAACACATTTATATAAATTTTTAATTACTTATTTCCTTTTCGGAAACAAAGGAAATTAAAAGAAATTACCATTCATTTTTCAAAAATATTCCATTTTCCCTTATTAACAAAACTATATAAACTGAATTTAATTGAATGATTTTTCCCCTCTAAAACGCATACGCCGCCTAAAAACAAAGAGACCTTTCTTCCCAACCAACAAACAACATCTTCTCCAGGCCATCACCATGGCATAATCGCAAATTGCGTGAACACGTCTACCCTACTTCCCTGTAGAATTTTGACTTGCATTAAGAATGAAGGATCAAAGGAAACCCTGGATGAATAATGCAGTGCAACAATACAATGGAAGAGCCTTTCACAGGGCAAAATTTAGGTTCTCTTTTGCCTGGTATATTCCTTCTGCAAGAGGAAGACGTCCCCCAGGACACGCTGCCATGCAGTAGGCCGTCCGTAGAGACACACGCAGTTATGAAACTGACTAAAATGTTACCACACGGCATCGTGGAATTTGGAGTCGCTTATGACGTGAATTATTGTGGAGGATCCAATGGGATGGATCGCGGGATCTTTGTTCGGAAGTCGTCGTTTAAGTTCGGAAAGGATAAAAGGACTCGGCGCTGTCGATATTTTATGAAGTTCGCCATAAACAAGTGAGTCGTATAAATGGGAAGTGACTTTGAAGGGTTAAAACTTCTGCGATGTGTTTTCTAATAAGAAATAGAGAAGATAAATTTCCGTTCTGTTGGAGTGACAGCTATAAACGCTTTTAATATTTGCTTTAGTTGTATATATTTTAAGTCATTATCCATTTTTATTAAATATACCATCCACTTCCTTTTTTATAATGGAATGTATTATGTAATAGAGATGTTTAATTGTATTCAGTCTGTTCTAAAATATTTGTAAGAATATTACGATAAGATTTACAAGGAATAAAGGTTATATTTCGTGTAAGAATTACACATTAAAAGTAATTCTTACACGGAATTCTACAGGAATACATTACTTGTATATTGATTAAATCTTCTGCAATCAAATGTAATAAATTTTATTTTTATTATTAATAATTTTTTTTTTCACTTACTACTTAGCTGAGTGTATTTTGTATTTCTGTATTTTGTATTTTCTTATATAAAGAAAAATATTCATATTTGATTTAATTGGAAGTATTTCTACATTAACGCGATAACAAATTTGAAAAAAAGGACACGCACAATAAAAACTTTATACGCCGGTTAAGAACAGAGATGCTTTACTTCCCAACCAATAAACAACATCTTCTCCTGGCCATGGACATGGTATAATCGCAAATTACTTGTACACGTTTACCGTACTTCCCTGTAGAATTTTGACTTGCATTCAGAATGAAGGATCAAAGGAAACCCTGAAATGAATAATGCAGTGCAACAATACCATGGAAAAGCCTTTCACAGGGCAAAATTTATGTTCTCTTTTGTCCGGTATATTCTTTCTACCCGAGGAAGATGTCCCGGAGGACATTCTGCCACTCAGTAGGCCGTCCGTCGAGACACACGTAGTTATGAAACTTACTAAAATTTTACCACACGGCATGTTAGAATTTGGAGTTGCTTATGGCGTGAATTATTGCGGAAGCTCCAATGGGATGGATCGCGGGATCTTTGTTCGGAAGTCGTCGTTTAACTTCGGAGAAGATAAAAGGACTCGGCGCCATCGATATTTTATGAAGTTCGCCATGAACAAGTGAGTCGTATAAGTGGGAAGTGACTTTGAAGGGCTAGCATTTCTGCGATGTGTTTCCTATTAAGCAAGAGTGGAGATAAATTTTCATTCTGTTGGAGTGACAACTATAAACGCTTTTGCTGTTTGCTTCAGTGCATTATATTTTAAGCATTTTACCATTTTTATTATATTGACTTACATTAGTGTTTTATAATGGAGTGTATTATGTAATGGACATATTTAATTGTATTCAATCTATTCTAAAATATTTTTAAGTGTGTTACGTTACATTATTTGAATATTTATTAAATTCGCTGCAATCAAATGGAATAAATTTTATTTTAATTATAAAGTGACTTTGAAGAGATAAAAGTTTTGCAATCTGATTCTAATAAGGAATAGGGGAGATAAATTTTCATTCTATTGGTGTGACAACTATGAACTATTTTGTTTGCTTTAGTGTAATATATTTGAGGCTATTAAAAATTTTTATTATGTATACCTATCACTTACATTAGTTTCTTATAATAGATTGTTTTATGCAATAATGTTTATTCATATTCGGTCTGTTCTGAAATATCTTATAAGAATTTCACGATACATTATGTGAATAATGATTAAATCTTCTGTAATCGGATGGAATAAATTTTATTTTTATTATCAATAAATTTATTTTATTTTATTTTATTTTTCTCACTTATTACTTAGCTGAGTTTATTTTGTATTTCTCAACTTTATTATGTTAAGAATATTGGTTAATATATTATTATATAAAGAAAAATATTCATATTTGATTTAATTCGATGTATTTGTTCATTAACGCGATAACAAATTTGAAATAAAGGAAACACAATAAAAATTTTATATGCCGGCTAAGAACAAAGAGGCATTTCTTCCCAACCCACAAACAACATCTTCTCCAGGCCATCGCCATGGAATAATCGCAAAATTAAGCGTACACGTCTACCGTACATCCCTGCAGAATTTTAACTTGCATTAAGAATGAAGGATCAAAGGAAACCCTGGATGAATAATGCAGTGCAACAATACAAGGGAAAAGCCTTTCGCAGGGCAGAATTTAGGTTCTCTTTTGCCCGGTCTGTTCCTTTTGCCCGATGAAGACGTCCCCCAGGACATGCTGCCATGCAGTAGGCCCTCCGTCGAGAGACAACGTAGTTATGAAATTGACTAAAATGTTACCACGCGGCATGGCTGAATTTGGAGTCGCTTATGGCGTGAATTATTGCGGGAGCTCCAATGGGATGGATCGCGGGATCTTTGTTCGGAAGACGTCGTTTAAGTTCAGAAAGGATAAAAGGACTTGGTGCTATCGATAATTTATGAAGTTCGCCATAAAGAAGTGAGTCGTATAAATGGGATGTGATTTTGAAGGGTTAAATGTTCTGCGATGTGTTTTCTAATAGGGAATAGTGGAAATAAATTTTCGTTCTGTTGAATTGACAACTATAAACAGTTTTGTTGTTTGCTTTAGTGCAAAATATTTTAAGCCTTAACCATTTTCATTATATATATCATTCACTTAAATTCATTTTTAATATAGAATGTATTATATAATGGAGTGGTTTAATGGCATTCAATATGTTCTGCAATATTCTATAACAGTATTACGTTGCCTTATTTGAATATTTATTATATTCTCTGCGATCTAATGGAATATATTTTATTTTTATTATTAATAAATTTAATTTACTTTATTTATTTACTTATTACTTTGTTAAGGATATATTATATTTCTTAATTGTATTTAAGAATAATTGTTAATTTATTATTATATAAAGAAAAATATTTCTATTTGATTTAATTGGATGTATTTGTTCATTAACGCGATAGCAAATTTGAAAGAAAAAAAAAACACAATAAAAATTTTATACGCTGGCTAAAAACAAAGAGGACTTTCTTCCCAATCAACAAATAACATCTTCTCCAGGCCATCACCAAGGCATAATCGCAAATCACGTGTACGCGTCTACCCTACATTCCTGCAGAATTTTAACTAGCATTAAGAATGAAGGATCTAAGGAAACCCTGGATGAATAACGCAGTGCAACAATACAATGGAAAAGCCTTTCACAGGGCAAAATTTAGGTTTTCTTTTGGCCGGTAGATTCCTTTTGCCCGAGGAAGACGTCCCCCAGGACAAGTCTCCATGCAGTAGGCACTCCGTCGAGATACACGCAGTTATGAAACTGACTGAAATGTTACAGTACGGCCTGGTGGAATTCGGAGTCGCTCATGGCGTGAATTATTGTGGAAGTTCCAATGGGATGGATCGCGGGATCTTTGTTCGGAAGTCGTCGTTTAAGTTCGGAGAGGATAAAAGGACTTGGCGCCATCGATATTTTATGAAGTTCGCCATAAGCAAGTGAGTCGTATAAGTGGGAAGTGACTTTGAAGAGCTAAAAGTTCTGCGATGTGTTTTCTAATAAGAATAGTAGAGATAAATTTTCGTTATGTTGGAGTGACAACTATAAACTCTTTTGTTATTTGCTTTATTATAATATATATTAAGCCATTAATTATTTTCATTATATATACCATTCCCTTACATTTTTTATGATGGAGTGTATTATGTAATGATGGTGTTTAATCATATTCAGTCTGTTCTGAAATATTTTACATCCGTGTTACGTTTCATTATTTGATTATTTATTAAATACTCTGTAATCTAAAGGAATAAATTTTGTTTTAATAATTAAGTGACTTTGAAGAGCTGAAAGTTCCACGATATGTTTTCGAATAAGGAATAGTGGAGATAAATTTCCGTTCTGTGGGAGTGACAACTATAAACGCTTTTGCTATTTGCTTTAGTGCATTATATATTAAGCCATTAACTATTGATATTATATATACCATTGACTTAATTTTTTTATAATGGAGTGTATGATGTAATGGAGATGTTTAAATATATTAAGTCTATTATAAAATATATTATAAGAGTGTTGCGTTACTTTATTTGAATATTTATTAAATCTTCTGCAATCCTAAGAGAATAAATTTTGTTTTTATTAATAATAAATCTATTTTATTTTATTTTTCTGTCACTTATTACTTAGCTATGTTTATTTTGTATTTCTGAACTCTATTATAATAGGAATAATTGTTATTATATTATTATTAAATAAAGAAAAAGATTCACATATGATTAATTATATGATTTAATTGGATGAATTTGTTCATTAACGCGAAAACAAACTTGGAAAAAAAAAATAAACACAATAAATATTTTATACTCCGGCTGAGAACAAAGAGGCCTTTCTTCCCAACCAACAATCAACATCTTCTCCAAGCCATCGCCATGGCATAATCGCAAACTACTTGTACACGTCCACCGTACTTCCCTATAGAATTTTGACTTGCATTAAGAATGGGGGATCAAAGAAAGGCCTCGATGAATAATACAGTGCAACAATACAATGGAAAAGCCTTTCACAAGGCAAAATTTAGGTTATCTTTTGCCCGGTCTACTCCTTTTGCCCCAGGAAGACGTCTCCCAGGACAAGCCTCCATGCAGTAGGCCCTCCTTCGAGACACACGTAGTTATGAAACTGACTGAAATGTTACCACGCGGCATGGTGGAATTTGAAGTCGCTTATGGCGAGAATTATTGTGGAAGCTCCAATGGGATGGATCTTGGGATCTTTGTTGGGAAGTCGTCGTTTAAGTTCGGAAAGGATAAAAGGACTCGGCGCCATCGATATTTTATGAAGTTCGCCAGAAACAAGTATGTCGTATAAATGGGAAGTGACTTCGAAGTGTTAAAAGTTATGTGATGTGTTTCCTAATAAAGAATAGAGGAGATAAACTTCCATTATGTTGGAGTGACGCTTTGCTTTAGTGCTATATATTTTAAGCCATTAAATACTTTTATTATATTACCATTCACCTAAATTAATTTTCTTTATAGAATGTATTATGTAATGGTGGTGTTTAATTGTAATTAGTCTATCAATCTAAATGAATAAATTTTATTTGATTTATTAATAAATTTCATTTATTTTATTTATTCAGTTAATACTTAGCTGAGTTTATTTTGTCTTTCTTAACTGTATTTCTTTACGAGTAAGAGATAATATATTATTATAGAGAGATAAATATGTAGAAAATATTTACGAGATGATTGCTAAAAATTTGAGAAATATTGAATTTTTTTTCAGAAACTTTCAATTTTTATTTTTATTGTGTGTGTGTGTTTTTTCCCTGTTTTTTCAAATTTGTTATGTCATTAATGAATAAATATATTCAATTATAGCAAATATGGATAATTTCACATATTTAAGAATTCATTTAGAATTAAGAATATATATATTTTTTTTCTTGTAAAAAAACATCATTGTCATATTTAGTTCATAGCCATGTGTTGTAAAATATTCATTTTCAAGATAACCTGTTTCACTCTCCAAATTTTGAGAATGGTCTTTATTAGAAAACGAGCAGTAGCAGAAACAAATAACTTCTATAATTTTTTACTATAATTATTTTTTTACTAAGCATCTTCAGTTTGGAAATAAAACAGCAGGCTAGCCTGGTCTAGCTAATTAAATTGAAAAACATTGGTATTTATAGCATCTTATTCATGTTTGAATTGTTTATCTTTATCAAACAACTTTATTAAATTTATTTACTTCGACGTAATTGGAGATGAAGTATCCATAAAGACCTGCCTTCAAATGTAAAGTAAGTGTCCAATTAATTTCCCCTTAATTGTGTTTAATAAAGACAGCAAAAATGTGCTATTGTCATAATTTATAATTCGCTATTAGAAATCATCTTTCATTTCAAAAACTTTTCTTGATTTGACGTACATGATGATACTCTTAGTACAAGCATCTGAGTAATATTGATGAGAGTTTAACTTTGCAGAAAATTAGATAATAACTTCTGTATTAATCAAATAGTATCAATAAGAATAGCGATACAACACAATCTAAATATTATATTTTATGTGTTTATTTTGCTCAAAATAAACCGGTACAACTTCATATAAAGTGAAAAAAAAATTACGATATATTGCAAATATTATAATGACTTATTTCATTTTTTAAAATCTCAAAATAGATAGGAAAAAAAAATTATTTTCAGTTAATCTCAACATTATTATTTGAAAAACTTCTCAATACAGAAATATATATCCTAAGCAATAAGCTTTTATTTATTTAAGATATAATCTAAGCTTTCATTAAAGTAATAACCAATCTGTGGTGTCATAAGCATTGGTAACGAAATAAATAAAACTAAAATAACATACTTACTTAAACTTCAATTAATAATTCTTTTTGTTTAAATTAAAATTATAAAAAAGACAGATCTTAAAATAAAACAAATTTAATAAAGTTAATTTAATAGAATATTTCATTTCTCTTAACTCGATTTCAAGTAAAGATTGGGAAATATTTAAATGCAAAATAAATTAATTCTATACTTATGGATAAATAATACATACGTTCGACGTGTTTGCTAAATTATAGTTTTAATTAAATAAGGAATAAATTGTTAAAAGAAAGGAATGAATTCTGAATTTGAAATTGTTCAATTAAATGTTGAATTATTTTGGATTTGCATAATTTTATTTTCTCTTATAAGCATAGCGTTGCTAATAATTATTTAAAATAATACTTTTTTTGGATTCACCACAAAATTTGTTATGACTTTTATTCGAAAACAAATTAGAATAATTAAAGAAATTTATCTGAAGTGTAATTAAATAAGTTTTAATGTACATCAATTATGTAAATAATTAATATATTAAAAATTCATAGTTAGTTAAAGAATACATTCAAATTTTATTTGATATTCAATAGAATAAAATAGTTTATAGAATAATTAGAAGACTTTTTGTTTATAAATTGTAATTCATTTGGATATGTATTCGTAGTATAATTTTTCCTTATCGATGTTGTAATCTAGTTTAAGTTCAAAAAAAACTTATTTCTTCTTTAATAATTTAATAAATATAAACTTTAAAAGTGATTTTTAACTTATTTCATTATGTAATTTTATTATGATGTTTTCTTCTCGTGATCCTATTAAAAAACATGCCATAAGCAATTTATATGCAATATATATGCAATTTATATGCAATATTATGCCATAAGCAAGGGCTGCACCGCTGCTACTCATTTAGCACTACCCAGGAGGCACGTGTAGCTTGAAGATATGCTATGGGCGTGAGTAGCACTACCCCCCACAACGCTGTACGATCATATTAGACCGGACCTTCTGTTTAAAGTTGATTTCGACCTACTACAAACATTCATGGCACCATCGGGACTCAAACCCGAAACCTGTGGTATCGAGTGCCAGAGCACTAGTCAGAGCTCCCAGTACTTTTCTAATTGACGTCCTTTATCAAAGCAAAAATAATGAAATTAAATTTAAATTATAATTTTAATTCATATTATTAATTATGATTAAATATTTTAATTTGTTTTGCTGCTAATTTAGCATTAAATTTTTTTTTAATTTGATTAAATTAAATTTTTAATTTTACATTTTTAAACAAAAATATTACACAAATATAAAACAGCTAAAACAATGCATATTATCTCACAAAATTTGAAAAAAATGACATACGACAAAGATGACATTAAGTATATGATATATGACAAATATGACATTTTTCACAATTTTAACTGCTTCAACAATTTCAAAATTAACAAGTATCAGTCAATATATATATATATATGTTGTTGTTTCTTATCCCACTTGGCTGGCCAAGCCCACGAGCCCATATGGACTCATGATTGAAGGGGAAGGAAGCAGCTTCTGTTGTGATGGAGCACCCGTAGGTAGAAGCCTGACTTTTGCTTCGTGACGCTCTTACAGTCATAGGAGACCGGGACCTACGGTTTAAAGTGGATTCCGAACCACTACAAACATCCATGGCACCGCCGGGATTCGAACCCGAAACCTGTGACACCGAGCGCCAGAGCGCTAGACACTCGGCCATTCAGGTCCCAATTTTGCCAACGGCACGCAGTGTTCCCAGGTGGTCACCCACCCAAGTACTGACCGCGCCCAATGATGCTTAACTTCTGTGATCTAACGAGAACCGGTATATTCAGCATGGTACAGCCGTTGGACATATATATATATATACCAATTTTTTTTTTCAACAGAACAAAGTCTAATACAATGAATGTTTTAAGCATGAAATATTAGTACTTTTATTAAATAATTTTAATGCCAATGTTAAAATTTAATTAATTAATTTAAATATCAATGCATGAATATAAAATATCTTTCTGTTAAGCTTCTTTCTGCTTTAATTCCTGTTTTTTCTACTTCAATTATCTTTAGCATTTTTTTTTCTGTTTCTTAATACTTACTAACTTCTTGTTTTCCTCCATTGACTACTGAGTTTTAAAGGAATATTTGATAAGAGCTTTAAAGGGAATTAAGATATCAAAGTGACTTCAGCCATTCATTAAATATATCTAGATCTCTAACTTATAACAATCCGTTTATATAAAGCGCCTTATTTATGTTTAGATGTCTGTAGTTTTGGAATTAAATGTATCTTCCGTAACTGTGCACATGCATTATTAATGCCCCTATTAAATTATATTCGTCTGATTTCGGAAATTTTCTTTCTCTTGTATGTTTAAGACGCTGATTTAGTTAAAAGATCTTAGCTTATTACATCCGAGATTTCAAAGAATTGATAAAATGAAAGGACTATGATTTTATAAGTAGATTATAAATCCTGACGAAAGAATCTTTCGGTATTTGATACATAGTATGCAGAGAAAATATGTCGAATGTTTATATGTTTCAAAATGGAAAAAAATAAATAAAATAAAATAAAAATATGGTACACAATTTAATAGGTCACAAAATTTTAAATTCATTTTAAAGATTTTTAAATTCTTTAAAAGTATTTATCTGTAATTTGAATCAAAATATTAAATGAATTTTTAACAAACTCCTAAATTTTACTAAATATAAATGAAATTCAATATTCATACATCGATTATATCATCTAATGTTTATTGAAATTTTAAAGCATGTGTTTGTATTCTTCATAACAAGCAGATGAAATGTCAAGAATTTATTCATGTTTTAAAATTTTATTATTGTACGTATATTGTTTATATTATCAAATTATTCTTTTATCACATTTGGAGTGAAAATATAAATAAAGTATGGTATACTTACATTGATTTTATCCTCCAAAATTTATTGAAATGTTAAAGCATGTGTTTGTAGCCTTCATGACAAGCAGATAAAATGTCAAGAATTTATTAAAGTATTTGACTTTTATTATTATATTTATATTGTATATATTTTCAAATTATTCTTTTATCACATTTGGAGTGAAAATATAAATAAGGCTTGGTATACTTATTGATTATATCATCCAATGTTTATCGAAATTTTAAAACGTGCGTTTGTATCCTGCATAACAAGCAGATAAAATGTCAAGAATTTATTAAAGTATTTGAATTTTATTATTATATTTATATTGTATATATTATCAAATTATTCTTTTATCACATTTGGAGTGAAAATATAAATAAGGCTTGGTATGCTTATTGATTATATCATCCAATGTTTATCGAAATTTTAAAACGTGCGTTTGTATCCTGCATAACAAGCAGATAAAATGTCAAGAATTTATTAAAATATTTAAATTTTATTATTATACGTATATTGATTATATTATAAAATGATTCTTTCCTCACATATGGATTCTGTCAAAATAAAAAAGTGTCTAAGTCAATGGTACAAAAGCAGATTAAACCCCAAAAAATATTTGTAACATTTCTTCGCCAAAGCAATTACTCTGACATAGTAACTTAACATAGTAACAATTATTATTTTCAGTTTTGAAATATTCACTGAACTAAAAAGAAAATATTAACACCAATCTTCTATAAATGCATTATGGCAGAGTCTTAATGCAAAATTATTCAAAACAATAAATGCAAATTTTGACAAAACAGATGTCCCTGATAGTAAGTCGTGGTTTTAAAATGTTGTTGGATACAGAGTATTTCGCGTTTCGTAAACTGTGTCTTTTAAATTGTGAAAGCTTTAACTATCAGATAATTCATTAAATTTATCAAGCAGATAAATACAGAGCTACGATAGCAAGTGATTTTAAAATTCTGATTATGTGATAGAAGCCTATGATTGCCTATTAATTAAAACACCGACTTATAAAAAATAATAAATTACTGCTTTATATATTTTATAAATTTATATATATTAATCAATACTTTGTATATTTTACATGCAAATTAAAATATTTTTTCTCAGAATTGCAAGAAAATAATTGAACAACCATTATTTACAAAATTTCCACCTCAATAATCTTTTCAAATATTTTAGATTGCTTGATTTATATACCTATATACGTATTTATAAGCTCTAAATTCACATTTACATACATATAAATGTATTTATAAAACATCTCCTGCCTCAAGATCTACTAGGAATCAGATGGCCTCGGCTCACCATCGGGCCCATGAAGAAGAAGAATACATGTACATATAGGCATTAAATTTGTATTTATATACCTATACATGTATTTACAAGCACTAAATTTGTATTTACATACCTCTATATGTATTTATATACGCCAGATTTTTTGTATTTTTAAATCCCATATTTTTTATGTATTTATATAGTCTTTAATGTTATCCCGATATTGGCTTGATTTCCCCTTTATGATATCATTAGTTAATTTTCTACACTATTCGTAACTTTATATCCGAAATTTATTAATACCTAGATTTAAAGAAATGTTAAAACTATAAGAAAGTATAAAATAATTTCTTCTTGCATTTGTATGTCTGTAGTATACATGTTTTCTTTACAGTTTATTGTTCAAACTGTATATTGTTTTTAATTTCTTATGAATTTATATGTTTTTTACTGTTTATTGTTTAAACTGATTAAATATTACGAATTTTTTTATCAATTTATATGCAAATCATACAGACTAATAAGGGCATGCCGAAATATCATCCACTTTAAAAAAAGCTTGGCAATTTTGCCAATGCAGAAAGTGAACATTCTATTTGTCTCTTGCAAAAAAAAAAAAAAAAATATATATATATATATATATATATAAAATCTTGAGTCACTTTGACCAATCTTTACAAATTAAGGCAGTTTTAAAAAATTGTCTTAATGAGTTCACAGATATTCTATACTAGTTATTAGGTAAATAATTAAATTTTTATTCAGCAAGTTTTAAGGTTTGATATTGAATTTTTCGGTAAATTAAAAAAAGCGTTAAAATTCGTCAATTACTTCTGTATTGTATAAAACATCTACAGACGTAACTGAAGAATACAGAAGTAATTGAATTTATTGTATAAATAATTATTTTTTTAATCATCGAGTTATATATTGTAATTTTTAACTTGTATATAGATGATAATTGCATGCAGATAATAATTAATATTTGCTTATAAACAACCAACGTCTAGTTTTTTTTATGATAAGTTTGATAATTTTATTAACCTTTCTATAATTATTGTCCATATCATCTTAAAAAAAAAACTTGATTTTAAATATTTCAACTGATTGCTTTAAAGTTGTACTTATGAAAGTTGAATTATGAAACAGCCTACTTCCATCAAAGTAAAGATAAAACTGAAATAATAATACCTTTCCGTCTTCCAGCACGAGTTTTTACCCTAGTTCCCAAGGGACAAAAATTGCCATCACATTAGGCATGCTACTCTATCATACACACAACAGCAGAATACTCATAAAAAATTCTCAGACAAAAAAAAATTGGAAAAAGGTCCTCTGGAGAAATTCGAGAACATCAGAAGAAAGTGGAAGGAAAAAGCTATACATAAAAGCAGACAGAAAATATCAGTATTTGCTTTATTTATTTCAATTCCATTTTTCTTTTTTTTTTCAATTCAGCTGACACTGATTAATTGAAGGAGGGAAAAGTTGACTTTACGAATTTTTGTTTTCTTTCATAGGACAGATGTTTCAATTGTAAAATAAATATCAATAAAGACGGGTGGGGGGAGGGGGAATAGAAGACCGTTGTTTTTATATATATTTATTTTATATCTATTTTATTTTATTTTTTTGTTTCTCTTTTGATCTTTTCTTCTTCCAAGAAAAAAAAATTTCTCTGAATGCATTCCGACAACTTATGTGGCAAATTGAACGGAAAACGAAAAAAGTTTTATTTGGGGGGGAACTTAGGACAGAAAAGTAATTTATGGCAGGGGGAGATAAACGGAAGATGTCTCCAGAAATAAAATTCTAACAACTATTTGAGATAACCTTTAGAGATGTCTCTTTCCGACAATTTAATCAACCCACAAAAATAGTTTTTGTGACTTATCTTGCTGGAACAAAACATATTTGAAAATGACTTGTAATGATGCTCTACTAATGTCTCTGAACTTTCAGAGAAATTTAGTAATCATTTGTTTTGCAGTATATCATATTTTACTCTTGTGAAATATACAATCGATTGGCTTGCAAAAAAATATGTTTTAAATAGTACGTATAAATATACGTACTATTTAGAACATAATTGTACATATAGTAAAAACATTGTACATATAGTTAAGACATTGCACGTATAATAAAATGATGTTTTAATAACTCAACTTGTTTGAAGATAGAATTACAATATTTTAAATTTAAATAAAAAATATTATTATTGGGTTAATGATTGAAATAAATAATATTGCACATTATTTCGAATGTTCGTTTCTCACTAATGACATATATAATTGATTGGATTACAAAAGATTATGTTTTAGTACATAACGTAACTTTCTTTAGTGTAGAACTACAATGTTTTAGATTTAAATAAAAAAAATTATTATAGGGTTAATGATAAAATAAAAGATAATGCATTAAAGGTCGAAAATTTGATTCTTACTAATGACATAATCTGCATGAACATCTTTGAGAAGCATGTAGATAAAATCAAGATTGGACAGAACACTTAAAATCATTGAAATTTCATTTTGGAATTATATATGCTTCTTGCTAATGTCCTAAAAAGGCATTTATTCATCAAAAGGATTTGATAAAAAAAAAAAAAGGCAATCAAAGTGGTTTAATCAAAAACCATTTCAATTTTTTTCTGCTTAAACATTTTTTGTGGGACCAAAATGGGCAAGAATTTTTTGCAAAATGGGCCAGTTTATCAGTTTATAGATCAACTTCCAAAAATATAATTTTTATTTTTCCACTCCTCTCCCCAGATAAAATGTTTTATGACATAAATTTTTAATATATTGTTCTTTCTAATCAACAAGCACAACATATGCAAAATTATCAATAGATTTAATTTGAATTCATTTATTAATTAAATCTTAATTTACATGGTTAATGAAACTCTTTTTAAATGTTTTGTCATTATAATATGTCTAAATCAACTGATATTAAAACGATTTGTTAAATTAGCAAATTCTAACACACCTTTTACATTGATTTAGGAAATTATTATTTAATATATATTAAAGGAATCTTTTTTTAAATGTTAACAATAATTCCAAGAAAAAAGCTGATATTAATTGCTACATGATATGTATTAGAATGATTCAGAATCAACAATTGCTGAACTTAGAACATAATAATTATAAACTTATTTAAATACCATTAAATTACTTCGAAACCTAATGACAATAAATAATTGTGTTGTTAATTTCGATTAATATTTGTGAATTAAAGTTTGAAATATTATTTACTGTATAAATAATTCATAAACAAATAAATATTTATAGTATATTTACATTTAAATTAACATCAAACCATTACCCACTCAAAATTTAATTAGTAGAACAATTTATTTAATTAAATAATTTCAATTATGAACTCCTTCTTTCCAAAGTTAATAATTTATAAATAAAAATAAAACAGAATTATAAACTTTTACAATAACTTTACGATAAACATTTCCCACTTAAAATTAATAAAATTAACTAATGCCATCGCCAAATTAGAAATGATATAACAACAACCAATTCCGAAAACCCATCCTATAACTTTCCTAATGAACACCATTTCTCAAAAAAAGAAAAATCCAAACTATTATCTACTACACTAAATTAAAAGTTGATTTTGTAAAATTCCCCAACTGTTACTAATTGCCGGGTGAAAATTAATGATAATGCTCGGTTTTCACTTTATTTTGTAGCGTTGACAGCATTCGATCCCAAACGAGACAAACATTCGAGCACATTCACAAAAGGAAGCCATTCAGGAAAACCCTTGTTTCCAACCATTCCGATTCATCAAACTTTTCCAACAGAAACCCCCCAACAAATAAACCCTCCAGCCCTATCAAAAACGAAAAACAACAAAACCGCGAAACCCCGAATTGCAACAGCAGATTTCCCTTTAATTACCGCCAGAATTTCCATCTAACTATCTCATTCCAACTTCCTACACCACCACCCTACACCCACCCTCACAAAGTCCCCCAAAACATTCAAGACGGGCGTATTGATTGCTTTAAGTGCGAGCCCACATTCAATTGAATTCAAGTACAGTTGACAAATCGAGTTGTTTCGCCGTAACCGTGCTGGGGGCCAGCCCTTCCTTTTGACTCCAGGAGGGAGTGTAAAGCGTTCGCGAGCCGGCTCCACTCATTGTCTGCCTATTATGCTAAGTGGCCATGGGCTGTTAGTGACCGTTCAACAGGGCACAGTCCTAAGTACATTACTATCATGAGGACTGTTACTATAATGAGGTATACGGCTAAATAGTACTAGTCGGAAGTGTGTACATTCTTAGAGGGCTATCACTAGCTTGCTGGATGGGTATCAGCTTCAATGAGAGGTGAGCATGGGCTTTGAAGTGCTAATGTAAAGCTCGTCAGTTCCAGAGTCTAACTTGCCCAATTAAATGACTCCAGAAATCATGCACAAAGCATTACTAGCTCTACAGATATCTTCTAAATTATGGAATGCTTCAAACGAAAATTTCAAAGAATCGAAAGCTCTTTCTGAACTGTTTTATTCATTAAGTTATACATTAAGTGATAATTTCATCAAATACGTTGATTAAATTCTTTAGCCATTATTTTTAATGTTAAACATTGGATTACTATTGTTCCACTAATTCAGTCTTTTTCGAGCGATTACAGGAGTGATAGACTGTCATAAAGGAGATAACCCAGAAAATTCTCTTCTTAAAATGATGATAAATGCTATTTGGTAAAGTGTTGACTTTATTTCATTTGATTTATTTCATTTTATTTTCATCATTCATTGTAAAATGATGCAGTTGAGCCCAGCAAGAAGACAAAACAAATTTAAAGGTGCATAACAAATATTAAAAGCCTGATTCAGAGATTCAGAAAAGTATTGTTTACCTATTCTTTTAGCCCCATTGTATCTATCTATATATTTATATATAAGCACAAAAACAAGGCCAAGATAAGACTGACCAGTTTGGTTAGTCTCTCTACGGTATTTGTTTACACACTTTGATCTAATTAAAAAGGGAACTGCAGTTTAATGTAGATTCCGAACCACTAACCACATCCTCCTGGAGCCTGTGGTACCGAAGGCAGAGAGCTAGCCAATTGGCCATCAGGCCGCTAAGACTGACTAGGAGTGAGCTGAAAATACAACCACTTTACACAATAAAAGCCACGACCAATATTCGCTACACTAATTATATAAAAACCCATCATAGCATTTACAATACTAAAACCCTGAAGTTGCACATATTCAAATGTCTCAGGGAAAAAGAAGGAAATTGTTCAAGAAAAGTTGTGTGCATAAGCAGCAGGAACGAAATTGAAAAATCATTAGATAAATACAAATTATAAAATGGTGAACGGTTAGAACTGCATTGGTGATTAAAAAAGAACACAAAAATTTGTACAAAATGTACAAAACAGGTTGTCCAAAAAATCGGTAAAACCCGTAAGAAATTAGTCAAACCAAACAAAAATAGTTATCCCAAATGAAATTAATTATAACATCCAGGGGACATCTTTATAAAAGAATGTGTACCTAAAGGATATTATAAACCATATTATTTCTGCTCGCTTGATAACTAGATCTAAGTCAAAAACATATCTAATTATACACTGAAGTGACAAAAGTCATGGGATACCTCTTAATATCGTGTCGGCCCTCCTTTCGCCCGGCGAAGTGCAGCAACTCGACGTGGCATGGACTCAACAAGTCGTTGGAAG
Source organism: Caerostris darwini (assembly GCA_021605075.1). Taxonomy (NCBI): domain Eukaryota; kingdom Metazoa; phylum Arthropoda; class Arachnida; order Araneae; family Araneidae; genus Caerostris; species Caerostris darwini. Next base: position 56,618 of record BPLQ01005883.1, read on the forward strand.
TCTTCTGCCGGAATATTGAGCCATGCTGTCTCGATAGACGTCCATAATTGTGAAAGCGTTGATGGTGCAGGATTTTGGGCACGAACAGACCTCTCGTTGATGTCCCATAAATGCTCGATGGGATTAATGTCGGGCGATCTAGGTGGCCAGATCATTCGTTGGAATTGTCCAGAATGTTCTTCAAACCAATCGCGAACAGTTGTGGCCTGGTGATATGCCGCATTGTCATCCATAAAAATCCCATCGTTGTTTGGGTACATGAAGTTCATGAATGGCTGCAAGTGATCTCCAAGTAGCTGAATATAAGCATTTCCAGTCAATGTTCTGTCCAGTCGCACCAGAGGACCAAGTCCATGCCACGAAAAAACAGCCCACACCATTACGGAGCCACCACCAGCTTGAACAGTGCCTTGCTGACAGTTTGGGTCCATGGCTTCGTGGGGTCTGCGCCACACTCGAACCCTACCATCAATTCTTACCAACTGAAATCGTGACTCATCGGACCAGGCCACGGTTTTCCATTCATCTAGGGACCAACCGATATGCTCACGTGCCCACGAGAGTCGCTGCAAGCGATGTCGTTCTGTCAGTAAAGGCACTCCAGTCGGTCTTCTGCTGGAATAGCCCAAGAAAGCCAAATTTCTCCGCACAGTTCTAACAGACAAGTCCCTTGTACGTCCCACATTGATTTCTGCGGTTATTTGACGCAGTGTTGCTTGTCTGTTAGAATTTACGACTCTTTGCAGACGTCGCCGGTCTCGGTCGTTAAGTGCAGGCGATCGACCACTGCGCTGTCCATGATGGGATGTTATGCCTGAAATTTCATACTCTCGGCACACTCTTGACACAGGGGATCTGGGAATGTTGAATTCCCTAACGATTTCCGAAATGGCATGACCCATGCGTCTAGCTCCAACTAACATTCCGCGTTCAAAGTCTGTTAATTCCCGTCGTGCGGTCATCATCACGTCAAAACCTCTTCACATGAATAACCTGAACAGAAATAAAAGCTCTGCGAAAGCACTGCGCATTTATACCTGTTCTACGCGATGCTACTGCCATCTGAAAATTTGCATATTGCTATCCCATGACTTTTGTCACTTCAGTGTATATATATATATATATATATGTGGGTATGTGTGTGTGTGTGTGTGTGTAAGTATAAACATCATATTAAAAATATTTGTTTTTAATAAGTTAGGAGATGTTTGAACCAAAATTTAATTAATTTGATAATAAACAAACTGATTTCGAGTATGTTTTAGTTATTATGTGCCCTAAAAAGAAAATATAATGATAGCCTGACAATAAAATAAAACTTAAATAAAATTAACCTTAAAATTAATTCAAAATGTTAATAAAGGAAAAATTAAAAAAGTAATAATATTATTCTTAGTCATATGAGATTAAATTTTTGAAAATAAGTAAAAAAATTAAAGCGTAAAGTATAAAAATAATTTTGCGAAATTAATTCGTTTGAAATAAAAACTTTCTATATTTAATTAGAAAATTTTAATACCTGTTTGTTTCACATAGTTTTTATTTGATACATTTGAAAAAATATTCACACATGAGATTAATTTCATCTTTTCCTATACATGAAAATTGCTATTTCAAAAGAATTGATTAATTAAATTTTAATCTATCAAATAATACTTAATTAAAAATATGTGTAGGTGATAAATTCTAAGTGAAATAAAAATTATACATTGGCTACAGTTTTTTGAAAATTTAGATTAATTTAGTTATCTGAAAAATAAATATTTAATCGAAGAATTTTATTTATGTAGTTTATTTAATTAAATAATTTGTTAAAATTAGGACTGAAAAGAACAAGATGCACAGAAAATTTATCATTTTATTATTGTATAATTTTACAAAAGGGATCTTTTAAATCATTTAATAATATTCCCAGCATATTGTTTTTGGAATATAACACTCAAGAAAACTTTTTGAAATGTATCTGTGTTTTGCTTTTCTACATCAAAGTTATAAAATTTTCCAACTTTTTCTTCTATAAAAGAAAACTATATCCTATTAAAAGTAATATCGTATTAAAGAAAAGAACAATTTATTCAAAGGTTTTGCATCAAAGTCTGTATAAAATTTTTAAAGTAATTTCAATAATTCAAAATTCCTATACAGAAAAGTTTAGAATTTGCTCAAGAATGTACTTAGAATCATATCCATAGAATGCTTTCTAATACTGTAAAAACTGTTCGCATTTTTAGAAATTTACGCTAAAAGGTTAATGAATTTAAAAAAGACAATTAAAAATTAAAGAAAATAGCAACCTAAATCAATTTAAGAATTGAACGTAACAAAAATAATAAAACAAAATATTTGTTGATCTTTTTTGAATAAAATTTTTTTTTAAAGAATTTTGAATTTTACTGTTCTAAAAGTAATAAGAATAAAAAAAATGATTGAAGCATTTTTTTACAAATGTAAATCAAGCAATCATGTTTATTAAACTCCTACTATTAGTTTACACCCCTATATATAGATCTTGTTCAAATTTTCAATTGTTAATAAAATACTTTTTATTCATCCACTCAAGTTCAAGTACTTTTTTTTTAAACTTGTAGTGGATGACACCAGATGTTAATGCACTTTTTTCAAATTTTAATTCATTAATTAAATTTAATTAATTAGTTTTAGTGTTTTTAGATTTAAGTTGCATGTATCTAATAATAGATAGCACCAGATGTAAGAGAAAAATTTCAACTTTATTTGTAAAGGACTTTTCTGCGATATAGTGAAAAAAAAGTAGGAATTGACTTTAAAAAAAAAATTTATATTACTTGTTTAACAAGAAAATTAAAAATTAACTTCATTAAGTATATTTTTTCTTCAATATATAGTTTTCCAATTAATATATTTATAATTTATCAACCCTTTTCTATTAAAAAACAGCAAAAACTTTTATGTATTATATATAATCCTGAATAGAAAACCAATATTTTGAGAGCAACATAAATTTCCATCTTTTAAATTAGATTACCTTTATTCAAAACCATGTTTAACAAGATAAATATCTCAAGATGCTTTAAATAAATACTTAAAACTGAAAGAAAATATTAACTACATTTCAATAAATCCTACCTTAAAAGAACTCAAGCGATCTTAGAGAATGGTTAGTTCTCTAAATTCGCACATCAGTCTTTCAGATATCTAAAGCTTTGTTGTCGAAATATTTAAATCCTTAGATTATTTTTCGGTCTTTCTGACATCGGTTTCAGACTTTACTGTCTCTTTGTACTATTGCAATTCACAAAAGCCTTAATACCAGATACCTGACATTCTAGATCCAACGTATACATTTTATCATTCAAGGGATATCGGACTTAACTTGCAGTTTGGTATAGATGAATAATTCAAATGTTTTTGGAGTTTCATTTATCATTTGATTTTGAATTTGTCGACAATGTTTGGCAACGTTATCGCGTTTGAAAAGGTTAAAGCTTACCCATTTCTTTTAAATGATATTCGAAAAAATAGCTTTAAAATGCAATGTCAGCTTAGTTCAACTATTTATATCTTTAGATTTTTTTTTTTTTTTTTTTTTTTTTTAACTTTATTACCTTGTTTGTGTGATTGAAATTCACAATATTTCATACCAGATACTTGACAATTTAAAGACTTTTATGAATACCTTTTTATTTTGCACTGTTTTTTTACCACTTTGACTTAGAAACCTCTTTTTGGATGCAACAATAAACAATTCTTGTGCATACTGTCAACGGTCCAAACAATGTAGTCATTTTTAAGTACTAAAATACAGTATATTTTCGATGATACTGTGTTCCTTTTGTATTAAAGTTTTTTTGTTTTTTTTTAAATAAACATCAAGTAAAAATTCAATTATTAGATACAAACAGGAGTTGAATGTAGTTCATATGATTTAAATTTAATTTGCATAAATTTAAAAGTGTCAAATTCGAAAATAAAAAAAAAAATTAAAAATAAAATTATTTGAATTATTAGAATTGAAGAACTGAACATAACAAAAATAGAAAAAAACAAAAAATTATTCAAATGCACTAATTATTAAAAGTTTTATTAATCAATTAATTGATTTTTATTTTTCATTTTTTATTTTTCATGATACATTATCTATAATTATCACTATTGTATAAAATTAAATATAAAAGACTTAAGGAAGCACTTTGAATTAAAATATATATTTAAATTTATTTTTTCAAAATTTCAAGACAAGAGTAAATACATATGCAGTATCTTATATGAACATAATGATTCTTTAATTAAATATTAAACACGAACTAGTATGTAAAGGAATAAGAGTTCTATTTATTCTAATAGCATGCTTATAAATAGGACAGCATAACTTGATGCTTATTGTGGCGTAGTATCTTCAATTACATTTTTTGGTTAGAATTATTAATTTTTTTTCTGAAACGACATGCAAATGTGGGGTTATTCAATTCCTTCTAATAGCTCACACTCTCCCTATATATATTTTGTTCAAATTTTCTGTCGTTAATAAAATACTTTTTATTCATCCACTCAAGTTAAAATACATTTTTTTTGAACTTGTAGTGGATGACACTTGATGTTAATACAGTTTTTTCAAATATTAATTCAATAATTACATATCATTAGTTAATTAAAATTTTTCTAGATATAAGTGTCATATATCTATCACTAGATGGCGCCAGATAAGGGACTTTCTGCAATATAGAGAAAAAAATGTAGGAATTCACTTAATTTAATATATATATATATATATATATATATTGCTTGTTTTTGCTGAAAGCCCTAATTTTGTGAGTATGACATAGAAGAAAATTCAGAACTAAAACTGTATAACATCAAATTTGCTACAAAATCTGCTTTTCTAATCATGGATGGAAAAATAATCAAGCAAATTCAATATTTAATAACTTATTTGGTAACATTTTCGATTATGACAAATGTAATTTTTCAATATTTTAATAAAAATTATATTGATTTTACAATTTTTTTTTTTTTTTTAACATTTGTAGTTTACTTGGAATCAAAATTATTTTCAGTTTCAATCAATTATTTTTCGAATCATGAAATAAACAGAAATAGGTTTCCAGACAAATTAAATTAAAAATATAGAATATTTTATTCACAATTTTTTTTTATTTCTATTTTTCTTTAAATAAAGTTCATGATATAAGTAATAGATTATTTTTCTTCACAAAAAGTAGGCAAAATCATTTTCCCCCCCTTTTTTTTAGAAAATACAATTCAAGATAATAAGTTTTGCAGAAAGACAAAGAAATATTAAAAAAAAAAAATATCAATAAAACATAATCGAGAAAATGAATTTTCTAGACAAGGCAGAAAAAAAAAACTTATTTCATATGAATCATACACAAGAGAATTCAAAGAATTCTTGATCAAAATTTTAAAAAGAAATCCTTTTTAGTATAATAAATATTTATAAATTTCTCCCTTTTTTTTACTTTCAAAGCATCGGTTATCAATAGACTGAAGAAAACTCGAAAAATAAAATCCACATAATATTTAAATTCTATAAAAATGTAAGAAAAATAAAAGACAAATTAATATATGCTTCTTAATAAAAACTCGCATTTTCTAATTACATGAGTTTTGTTAAATAAAAACAGATTCAATGAGTTTGAATTGAAACAGCAAATGTATAAAACTCATTTTTTTTATTTTAAAAATTTATATGCATAAATAAAAGTTTCAAGTAATAAATTTTTTATTTGTTTTTTAAATGTTACATGTATTTATAAATATTTTATAAAGAATTAAAAATTTTTAAATATATGTTTTTAATATGAAAAGACATTAATAAATAGTGTATCTCTTTCTAATAACAACGGAAAAATAAATTTATGAAAAAAAATTGAACCATTCAAATATAAAACTTGTTTATTGTACTTTTTTGCAATCTAAAAGCATATATAATAGCGTATGCCAGATTAAATAAAATTAATTTTACAATTTTCTAATTTCCATAAGTAATATACAAAAATTTAAAAGCAATTACATAAAAATAGTAATTAGATTATTAAATAACTAAATAAAAATAATTATTATGTTAAAATAGTTATTTTCCTATCTAATCACATTTCATATTTATTTACTTTTAATACATAATTTAATAATGTACCCGTGCACCCTCCTACCGCCTCCTAGAACGTTCAAGAAAAATGATCAGTAGGCATCGAGACTCTCGCCCGAGAGGAAATACGGCGCAACGAGCGCTATACTTCAGAGATATTTAGTTTACACTATCTCTTCCCTAGAGAAAATATCTTTATTTCCGGCTTAGAAATGGATCGATAATCAATATTAGCAATAAATGTCTACAACTAATGTAATAAAAAGTATTTAACAATAAATATTACAAATTGCTGATCTATTTTAATATCTGCTCTATTTCATTTATCTCCATTATGCTAAAATGATGTGGTATAAAGCTGCTTAATGTAAAGCCGGATTTTATTGGAACGTATGCCTCGAAGTAAGAGGTGTCTTACCCTAGTATAGTTGTAATCTTCACAACCAATAAACTAATCACCTATTATAAATATTTCAACTATAAATCATGTAATTTTCAATAGAATTTATAAGAGGTTAACAAATATGTCTTTGTCAGGATTTTATAGACTAATCATTTCTCATAAGTGAAATCAATATAGTTTCTGCAATTAATTCTCGCATTATTCACTGTTATAAATACTAGACTTTTATTATTTGTCGAGTGTGATCAATTTAAACGGCTTAAAGGTCAGCTGGTATTGAAAGATAACCAGGTAATGAAAGGTGTTTTAATAATTTACAAGCATTCTGAAAATTTTTTTAAGAAAATAAATAGAAATTCCGATTTTTTTGAAAGAGCTTAGAATAGAACATGTTTCTGTCCTTGTACAAAAGATAAACAAGAACTCAGAAATAGTAGAAAAATATATTTAATATTTATTCATTTATTTTAAGCTACATGATAAGAATTAAAACTTATCGCTTTAGTTAAAAAAATAATATGTTCATAAATAAATATTGTAGCTTGCAGTAGATTTATTTACACAGGCACAAACAACAAGAACATACAATTAGATAATTATAATATTTAACACATTTAGAGTTCCACTTCTAAGCCGAAATCCCGATACTCAGCTACGCGCAGGGTATGTGAAATATACTCCTTCTTCAAGTTATATTATCCAACTAATGCGTGGGGGTGCGGTGAATATATTTCCTCTCGGGATAAGAGATTATAAGCTAAATATTTCTCAACAAAAGCACGTGGTTGAGCTGTACTTCCTCTAGGTTAAGAGCCTCGAGGCCTACTGACAATCTTTCTTGATCGCCACAGGGGAGGTGTTCTTGCCATTGTGTGGAAAGAATCGAGGTTGTATGATTAATAAATGATTTTGAAATGAGAAAGATCAAAGAAAAGAATTTTCAAAGCAAATAGCTATATTGCACACGATCATTTCATTTTAAATACTGCTATTATAATTAATGAAATTGCAGATTCTTTGGCAAGAAATTCCATAAGTTTGGGTCTGACAGCCATTTCTACTTCCCTTGCAGATGCAAATGCGTTGGCAAAATCTAAATTTATTACTCCTGCAAAGATCAGAACTAAATACCAAATTGCAGAAATAAATGTCGACAGTAGACCAGATACTCTCACAAGATTAAGAATGAAGCACCGCAAAATAGAAAAAATTCTGATTATGACATTCAAATATACCAAAAATGTGGCACACTAAACTGACGTCAAGCTTATTCCTCATTATGTCTTTGATTTCTCAGCTGTTGCAGCCGCTATGCATTGTCTGGACCAACCTTCGGAGGAGGATTTCTACCCCTACTTGGCAATAAATATAGCCAATAATATTCGGGAGCACCATGATATTTGATTTTCTTGTACTCTTCAGGAGATACGACAACAACAACAACTGTGGTTATCATATCAACATTTTTGTCATATCAAGAATTCTATAAAAATAAAATGATTTTCTTACATGATAAAAATAAAAAACTATTATTTTTTTTAATGTAAGCTACATCATCGGTATTCAAAACGATATTAAAATGCTAAATACTACTACGATTATCATACCTGTATATTTGTCACATCAGGAATTCTACAAAAATAAAATGTTTTATTGCATGATAAAAATAAAAAACTATTATTTTTTTTTATGTAAGCTACATCATCGATATTTAAAACGATATTAAAATGATAAATACTACTACAATTATCATATTGTATTTTTGTCACATCAAGAATTCTACAAAAATAAAATGCCTTAATTCATGATAAAAATAAAAAACAATTCTTCTTTTTTATGTAAGCTACATCTTCTATATTTTAAACAATATTGAATTGATTGATCTTAAAATATTAAATACTGCTACGATTATCATATTTGTATTTTTGTCACATCAGGTATTCTAAAAAAATAAAATGTTTTTCTTACATGATAAAAATAAATAAATATGTTCTTTTTTAATGTAAGCTACAGATTCGATATTTAAAACGATATTAAAATGTTAAATATTACTACGATTATCATATCTGTATTTTTGCCACATCAAGAATTCTACAAAAATAAAATGCTTTATTACATAATAAAAATAAAAAGCTACTCTTTTTTTAATTTCAGCTAAATTTTCGTTATTTGAAACGACATTCAAATGATCGAAGCATTTTATTTTTGTAGAATTCTTGATATGACAAAAATACAGATATGATAATCGTAGTAATATTTAACATTTTAATAATAATAATACGATTATCATATTTGTATTTTTGTCATATCAAGAATTCTTCAAAAATAAAATGCTTTATTACCTAATAAAAATAAAAACTATTCTTTTTTTTTTAATGTAAGCTCCTACTTCTATTCTTAAAACAATATGATGAAAATTCTTTCAGACCACATAATTATAAAAATATATTTTCAGTTTCACGTATTTACTCCAAATTTTTATAGAAATACTTTATTTATTTATTTATTTTTGTATTTTCGTTTTAATAATTTCGTTTTAATTCGTTTTTTTTTTTCGTTTGCAATCGAATGAATTATTAAAGTAATCAATCGTGGTTTTTTGACAACCTACCGAAATCTTAAGAGAGATGCAATTCAAACTTTCTTATTACTACGAATGCTAATTTCAATTCTATAAAAGTAAAATGCTTTTCTTTTATGATAAAAATAAAAAACTATTTTTTTTTAATGTAAGCTACATTTTCGATATTTAAAACGATATTAAAATGTTAAATACTGCCACGATTATCATATCTGTATTTTGCCACATCAGGAATTCTACAAAAATAAAATGCTTTATTACATGAAAAAAACAAAAAAAATAGTCTTTTTTTTTTCTTATTGTAAGCTACAACTTCGATTTTTAAAACAATATGATGGAAATTTTTTCAGACCGTATAATTATAAAAAGACATTTTCAGTTTCACGTATTTACACCAAATTATTTAGAAATACTTTATTTATTTATTTATTTTTGTATTTCCTTTTTAATACGAATTGCTATCGAATGAATTATTAAAGTAATCAATCGTGGTTTTTTGACAAGCTACCTGAAATCTTAATAGCGATGCAATTCAAAATTTCTTATTTCTACAAATGCTAATTTCAACTAAATTATGCAGCTTTCAAAGTAAGAAAAACTATTTTTTTTTATCCTTTCAAACATCTCAATGCCTTCAGCCAGTTTAGAAATTGAAATTTTAGACCACCTCAAAAGAAAACTTACGAGGACTTTTTTTTTCCTACTTCCAGTACAGTTTTAAATTCGTTTGCGTCGTATATTAAAGTTTGAAAGCACCAAAATTAAAACGTGGTTTGTGAAAGCTACTTTATTTTCTGGCGCTATTACATTTCTTCCCAACTAAATATATTCTGCTCTTATGAGATTTCGTCAGAGGAAACCTGCTTTCTTAACAAATAAAAATGATTTCGGATGCTAATTGCACTAAGAATTATAAGTGAAGCAAGAAGCAATACTTCAGCCACCGAAATGTTCATGAAAATATTTCTTTTTTCTCATTCTTTTAAGCGTTTTGCTTATGAAGAATACGATTTTCTTCATTAAAACAGTCTAGACTCGAGCTGTTAGCTTGAGCTCTTAAAGAAAAAAAAAGAAAGTTATTTGTTTTGCTTATTGAGCTTGGCAATATGGTTGAGGAAACTTTTGGAATGCAAAGAATATATAAACTTGAAAAATATTAAGTTTTATTATTACACTTTTTTTTTTTTTTTAGGTTTCAAATTTACCTTAAAAATTTTACTAAGGAAAACTTTTTGAAAAGAAAACCAAAAACAAGTTTGCATGCAAAGAATTGAAAAACAAAATTAGAATTTTTAAATAAAAAATTAGGTTTAAAGCGTGAGTTGAGAAATACTTTTTTTTACACGATCAAGCATTTTCAAGTGATATGCGAAGAAATGGAATTACTTTAATTTAATATATTAACCTGGTGATTGTATCATAGTTATTTCAATTTGGATTCTAAAGGCAAGTACAATAAATGAGATATTTTCAGTTTTTTTTCTATTTTTCGAAAGTTTATTTATTTTGGATTTAATATTTTCTCTAGACAGTATATTCCAATCAAAGTATTACAAATTTATATCTCTCTCTATATATTTATTTATAGATCAGCATATTTTAAAATAAAATGTGATTATGCTGAAACAAATTTTATTGGTTCAAGATATACGCTCATCCAACGCATACAGGGCCGGGTTTTCCTATAGGCTAACTAGGCTTCAGCCTAGGGCTCAAGATCAAGAGGGGCGTACATTCAAATTGTTAGCAAAATTAGAATTACACTATTCTAAAAACAGTAAACACTAAAACACTGAATCGAAAATAAGGAGAAATTCTAATATATGACTAATAAACAAACATAAAAATGAATTGGTTAAGATCAACGCGTTCGTCTCATTGGGTCTGTTCATTCGTATATACTAGATTGCACCAAAGTATAGTTCATACGTTCACTGATAGCTGTGGTAAATATTGACGTGCCTTATACGACTAAGCTCTGGTTTGTCCTTGCATAAATAAAGTGCAGATTGGAACAGACAAACGAACAGACCTATTGATATTCTGACGTTCGGTTATATTCGTATTACTTCGATAATATGAAATACGTGTTAATGTTATTAGAAAAGTTTCTTATTTTAGGATTGCTTACACGATCATTTGATTCCCGCCTTTTGAGTTCAGTAGGTTCAATACTTTAGTGAAGTATTTATAGACTATTGAAAAAAAAACTTGTGACAATTTTGATATATTGGCATATATTGATATACAACGCCGTAATGATGTATTTTGTTGTCTCTCATGTAATTTACAAATTTAAAAATGGGAGGTGATAGAGCCTCATAAGTGGAATAGCCTAGGGCCTCTTTTCATTTAAATCCGGCCCTGCACGCATATTTGAATATCAAGTTTTCGGCTTACAAGTGGAATCCTTCCACAAATCTATAATTATATGTTTTTAAATGTGTTAAATATTGTATATGTGGGGTGTTTTTGATGTGTGTAAATAAAGCTGTATGTTCTCTAACTTGAAGTATTTCAACCCAAACACACCCAGTTACAATCCAGTTGCACAATCTGCCCACTACAAGCTACAAATAATGCTAATAATACAAAATATACATAATGCAACAGTAACATTTTCTTCTATCAAGAAAGATAATACTTACTTTTCAGAAATGTATTATTAAAAAGTTGTGAGTTTTAAATTTATTTTTTCAGCAAGAACATTTAAAAGAATTTACAAGCAAAATACTTCAATAATTGCTTCGTTATAATGAAACAGTCGTGTTAGAATTTTTTTTTTCTATCTCAAATATAACAAAAAATGTATTTCAGTTACCGCTTAAGGAACTGACTATAAATGAGAAACTTACTAAATCTAAAAAATGAGATAGTAAGTGTAAAATTTGGATGCTACTCCATTCGTTTACATTAAATTTTATTGACATTTTCTCTGTCATCTAAGAAATTTATAAGAAAGAAGAGGTTGCAATAAGAAATAAAAAATAACATTTGTGATTGTGTGAATTATTTTATAGCTCGGAATTTGAATTCATCAATATTATTTCTTAATTACACTATATAATGCATCTAATTCACGTAAACATGTCTTCCAGTAATTAATTACCCTTACATCTGTATAAGTGCATAATTACTCTATTATAAATCAAAGAAGACTAAAGAACAAAAAAAATGAATATTTGAAGCCAAATATTGCAACTTATACTAATTAGAATGCACTATATAAATTATGAATTACATTATATGTATAATACATTTAACTCGTGTAAACATGCCGTCCAGTCATCAATTACCCTTAAATCTGAATAAGTGCATAATTAATGTTTTGTAAATCAAAGAAAAAGTTTAAAGAATAAGAAAAATGACTTATATTTGAAGCCAAATATTACAACTTATAGTATTTAGAATAACCTTTCCCTTAATGTAAGGACCAAATTAAGTTTTCTATGGAGAAATATATAAAAAGAGGACAATCGATGTAAAAAAATGTATTCATTAATAAATGACTAATTCATTTTAAAAGGTTTATGTTTTTTTTAGAAAATACCAATTAGTTTCGTAGTAAAAAAAGAACAAAAATTTATTTTAAAAGAAATTTCTTATTTTTATTTTCTTTTTTTAAAAAAATAACTTGAAAAAAAATTAACAATTATGTATTAGATTCTGTAGGAAAAAAATTTAAAAACATTTTGTATAAATTGCATAGCTTTTAACTACAGCATTTTTTAACTTCATTTGTACTTCCTGAAAATTAGTTTTTATTAATTGATTCAAGATCCATTAAAATTAAAAGGTATCACTACATTTTTTTTGAATAAAGTTAAAATGTTCAGGCTCAATTAACTTTTGTTGTAATGCCAACTGAATCTTTAATTAATTTTCGCACAATACAATAGAAACTGCTGCACTTAAAAATAAACATCGTAGTCTTTTTCGCAAATTTAAATAGAACTCTTTTAAATATTTACTCTAATTGCAAATAGAATAATATTCGTTTATTTTTGTGACTTTCATTTAGTTTCTGTGTTTAAATAAATAAATTTGACTTTTGTAATTTCAACTGGATAAATAGTATCTTTTAATTAAAACTTATTAGTTGAAATAATTTATATTATTACATCCTTTTTCGGTGAATATAATCGCGTATATTTACAATATTTGCATATATAAAAATAAATAAAATGTTTCAAAATATAATTAAGTTGAAAAGTTTACACATATTTTTAGTTAGTAATTATTTCGATTATATTGTTTCTAATTTAATTAACAAAAAGTCAGTTAATTTTTTCTCTAAATTTAATTATTTTATTACGGTATTCAAGTGGAACTTAAATATTGGAAACTCTTAATTGTTATCGTATAGAGTTTTTCCACAATATTTGAATATAGGAAGATTAACTGATTAGTTGAAGTAATTTATACTGTTTTATCTTATTATATCCTTTTAAGGTGAATATAATCCTGTGAATTTACAATATTTGAAGATTTGTTACTTATAAAAATATTTAAATTCTTTCAAAATATAAATAACGTAATTAAATTGAAAATTTGCACTTAGTTTCAGTAATTATTTCGATTATATTGTTCTAATTTAATTAACTTAACGTTAGCAAATGTTTCCTCCAAATAGTTACGGTATTCAAATGGAACTTAAATATTGGAGAATCGTAATTGTTGTATAGTCTTTTTTCTTTTTCCACAATACTTGAACAAAGAAAGATTAACTAATTAATTGAAATAATTTATACTATTATATACTTCTGCGTTAAATATAATATTATATATAATAAATATTTACAATATTTGCATATATAAAAATATTTAAAATGTTTCAAAATATTATTAACGTAATTAAATTAAAAAGTTTATACATATTTTTAATTAGTAATCATTTCTATTATATTGTTACTAATTTAATTAATTAAAAGTCAGCAAATCTTTCCTCTAAATTTAATTAATCAGTTACGATATTCAAGTGGAACTTAAATATTGTAAAATGTTAATTGTTATCGAAAAATTTTTTTTTCACAATATTTGAATAAAGAAAGAATAACTGATTTGTTGAAATAATTTATACTGTTATATCCTTTTTCGGTGAATATAATCTCGTGGATTTACAATATTTGTAGATTTGTTTCATATAAAAATATTTAAAAGATTTCAAAATATAATTAACTTAATTAAAATGAAAGGTTTACACTTATTTTCAGTTAGTAATAATTTCGATTATATTAATTTAAATTAATTAACTAAACATCAGCAAATCTTTCCTCTAAATTTAATTGCTTAAATACGGTATTCAAATGGAACTTAAATATTGGAAACTCTTAATTGTTATGGTATAGTTTATTTCCACAACATTTGAACAAAGAAAGATTAACTGATTAGTTTAAATAATTTATACTATTATATCTCTTTTTCGGTTAATATAAGCACATAGATTTACAATATGTTGATTTGTTTCTTATAAAATATTTAAAAGATTTCAAAATATAGTTAATGCAATTAAATTGAAAAGTTTACATTTATTTTAAGTTTGTATTTATTTTGATTATATTGTTTCTAATTTAATTAAGTAAACATCAACAAATTTTTCCTCTAAATTTAATTATTAGTTAACGGTATTCAAATGGAACTTAAACACTGGACATTTTTAATTGTTATCGTATAGTCTTTTTCCACAATATTTGAACAAAGAAAGATTGACTGATTAGTTGAATAATTTATATTTTTATACCCCTTTTTCGGTGAATATAATCAAATGGATTTACACTATTTGCAGATATAAAAATATTTAAAATGTTTCAAAATATAATTAACATATTTATATTGAAATGTTTGCACTTATTTTCAGTCATAAGTTATTTCGATTATATTGATTCAGTTTAATTAACTAAAAGTCAGATAATTTTACCTCTAAATTTAATTACTTAGTTACGGTATTCAAGTGGAACTTAAATATTGGAAAACCTTAATTGTTATCGTATAGTCTTTTTTCTCCACAATATGTGAACAAAGAAAGACTAAAAAAAAATAATGGAATCCTATAAAAATCAAAATGCGATCAATAAAAATCAAGTAAAAAAGAAAATAATTAAATGAATAAGTAGTATCAACTTTTTTTTTTTACCGATCCACGCGGCAGAATTCCAATCAAGTTCTTATAATTGCATAAATAATAAGTAAAACAGCATTGAAAAATTATAAAAGTGATTAAAAGGATATTTTTTTTTTATAATAGGAAAAAAGAAAGATTGTGACTGATCTTTTCTACGCACAAAGTCTACGAAGCATAAAGCTGATGACATTTTCTTTACTTTGGTGCGAAACGAAAAAAAAAAAAAGTCCAATTAATACCAGCTAATGAATATTATGTTCCAAAATCTCGTAACTGAGTTGACGTAGCTAAAATAAATTGTATATTCTTCTACTTTTCTACTTATTTTTTTCTCGAAGTCTTTTCTTTATATAAGAAAATGGTCTCCGGATGATATTATTAACTTCTTTTAACTGTCTAGTTAAAAAAAAAACTTTTAATTCTTTCTACTACAGTTCTTTTTTTATGCCTAAATATGTTTGGCCAATGTAAAAATGCGGTTAAAAGAAGAAATATTGCAAAGTAAATTACGTTATGTTTCACACTTCGGATTAAAATATCAATCACTTAAGCTTAAGTTTTTTTTTTTTTTTTTTCATTTCGTTGCATGTTTAACATTTTGATATTCTTTACTTTTCCGCGGCTTATGATAAATTAAGTTACACTTTAACCCATCTTCCGTCTCGTATGTTTATTTAGCAAGATTTTAAGATTTTCTGTTTCAGTGAGAAGATAAATCTTTCGAAGTAAATGGCTTTATTTATTTTTAAGTAAATAATGTTCTATCATAAGTCATCTTGGCTTTGTAAGAATAATAAAAAAAATTGTTGGTTTAAAACAAGACCTTTATGTATTGAAACATATTTTAAATTGTTCTATAAACTTCAAAAAAGCTTGTTTTCTCATTCTTCATGAAAAATCAAAAACAAAAAAAATCTTTTAAACCGTTAAATGGATTGAAAAACATTTTTTTTCTCTAAGTATGGTATATTGAAAAAATATTGTTGGGTTCCAGTTTTAGTAGTTATTTTGAGATTAGTTAAGACATAACTTTACATAAACACTAAATTATTTTCGTAGCATATAAAATTTTTAACTAAGATACAATGTATTGTTTTTCTGTCTTTATGGACAATGATATGCAAACATATCATAATTCTTCAACTATCTGTTTATTTAAAAGCAAATAATTATCCCACTGAATAAATGAAAAACTATTCAATTTATGTTTGTTTTATTCTATGTTTTAGAGCTTACATACTTAGAGCAAACATACTAATAATATAATAGTATAAACATAATTTGGCATAGACATTGATAAGCAAACATATAATTCTTGATATGTGTAATAGACATATACAGACTTTTATATGTATAATAAATGATATGTATAGCATGATATGCATAATAAACATATATAGACATTGATATATAAGCATATAACTTTGCAATCATATGTCTATTTAAAAATCTCTAATTATTTACAATGAATAAAGGAAAACTTATGTTTATGTTTATATATTTATGTTAAAAAAATTCATGTTTGTATTATTTCATGTTTTAGAACAAACTTATCTAGAACAAACATAATAATAATAATAATAATAGAACAAACATATTGTGTTATGTTTGTTCTATTTTTATTCAATTCTTTTATAAGCAGTACCATATAAAGACAATGCTTAGTGTTCAGATAAATCGAAGTTTATTACTTCGAGTTTTATAATTATAAGTTATTAAAGGGTATAAAAATTCATTACTCTGTAAAAATAAAAAGATGTAATATAAAATTACACCTCATATAATACTTCGACTACCCTTACACCTCAAATAAAATTTCGATATTCGATTTGGAAGACTGGAACAACTGGAATTTCAACTTTTCTCAACAAAAAAACATTGTCTTTATATGATACTGATCACAAAAGAATAGAATAAAAATAGAACAAACATAAGAAAATATGTTTATTCTATTATAAAAATAATTATTATATTTTTTCTAGATATGTATTTCCTTTATACTACACATTGGTAATAATTAGTTGTTTTTTTTAATAAACAGATAGTTGCAGAATCATATGTTTACATATCAATGTCACTAAGGTGAGTAAATCAATACATTGTATCTTAGTTACAAATTTCATGTCTACGAAAACAATTAACAAACTACGAATACAAATATTAAATATTTGTATAAGTGACAAATGCTATAAATGAAATTTGTTAATAAAATAACAATTGTTATAAATGACAAACATTAAATATTTATCATTTCAAATATCCTGTATAACGGTATAACTTAGTTATGTTGTTAATTATTATAGAAACACTTTCTAGAGATTTCTTTTACTTCGTGTTACAAAATTATTTAAATGCATAGCTTACAAAATTCGTGGTCCAGTAATAACGCGCAGAGCTAGAACTACATAAATACTAAATTCTTTTCAGAGATATAAAATTTTTAACTAAGATATAATGCATTGTTTAATTCATAATTCTGCAATTAATTGCTTATTTAAAAAAAGATTAATTATTTCCACTTAATAAGTGAAAAACTGTTAATTTATGTTTGTTTTATTATTTGTTTTAGAACATATATATTTAGAGCAAATATAATAATGAAACCAAAACACATCACTCAAATTTGACATCAGACGATCTTTATCGTGGATAATTATATTACATGTAATTAAAAGGTTTGTACTAATGAGAGCAACCTGTCACTTAAATCTGACAGCAGATATTAGGTGTCATGTATAATTAGGAATTTAGTTAATGTATTTGCGACCTTCACAAGCCGAAACAACTACAGATTTAATATGATATACTATGAGTTGTTCCATCGTGATTGGTGGTAAACCACTAGTTGAGAAATGTTTACTCCAGTGAGAAATGAGGGAAGCTAACCTCCCTCCCTCTTCTTGACGGATTGTCTTAAAAGAAGATTTTTGGGTGAAGAAGAGAGAGCTCTGCAACGAGTCAACTAGAATTTTTTTTCTCTCTGAAGTGATTGAATAGGCCGGAGATTCCGCCTGTTTTCAAAGTGAGCTCCTTGTGGTTTCGTGTGTCACGCCGGGTGATAGTTAAGGCCTGCCGCAGACCAGGTGTTTAGTTTCGTCGTAGACTCGAGACCTCTGAAGATCTCCGATCTTGGACTTAACTACACTTCTGTACCTAATTTAAGTATATATATATATATATATATATATAAAGTTTGTAAATAAAATTTAAAGTGTTCGTATGAACTTTAAAGTGGCCATCATCTTGAAGCTGTTATAAGCTGATACGTTACAGTACCATATAAAAGAACGTTTTCATTGAGATACTATAAGTCGAAGTTTATTTACTTCTAAAAAAAAAGTGTTGCATTTTTATAATTATAAGTTATTAAAAGACATAAAAATTAACTTTTCTGTACAAATAAGCAAAATTTATGTAATGTCTAAAATTTTCTGTAAAATTGTGTAACGGTCATTACACCTCAAATAAGATTTCGATATTCGATTTGGAACATTATCTTATAATTATTTTGAAATAATTTGCGATTTATTCGGTTATCAATATTAAATGACAAAAGAGTTCTTCGCATTAATTTACTTATACTAATTTATTATTCTTAATCAATATATTTCATTTAATATTACATAAACACATACTTTACAAGAAGAAACGTCTTTAAAAGTAGATGAAATTTTAATCTTACCATCTTACCTCCTTCTTTTTTTTTACATTGTGAAAGAACTACGACAACTCCAATTTACGGATAGTAGGAAATTTCACCTCCTTGCGTGAGAAGAACGGAAAAACAGCAAATAATTAATTAAAAAAAAACTAAAAATTTTAATTAAAATAGGTTTTACCGCCATTGATGAATCCATTTCGTGATTTTTGAAGAATATATAATAACCTCTGAATAAATAACAAGTTTTCCCCTAAATTGCTAAAAAATTTTTACAACAACTTATGCGCTGGTTTTATAATCACATGCATAAATCCATGGAAGGGAGAATCGATACTATCAGTTTTTCTTCCGTGCATGACAGCTTTAAGAAAGAATATACCATCATAAATAATTTTTCTTGTATCTTTTATTCGTTTATATATATTAGATCTTACGAAGAAAGCTTTAATATTAATTTAGAAACTAAATAAATCATCTATCATTGCATGTCTTTTAAATGTTTTTTCAACCAATTCTTTTTCAGTGAGTAATTTCTCTGTCATTCACTACATCAGCATTTTTATTCATATAAATATCTAAGCGCAACCTTCAACAGATACCAACATCAATCTTCTATGTAAACAAATCACTTTTGCTGCACAGTACTGCACAGAATTGGAATATTCTTGATATGAATGCTTATGTCTCCCATAATATCAAAAAGTAATGGATAAAAAAAATGTAATTCAATTCCTGTACTAGTTGGATTATTTCTATAGATTTCATCATCATTTATTTACGAGGATTCAGTTTTTTTCTTTGTAATGTTGAGATTTCGCATTTGGAATTATTGAAATTTTATTGTTACTAGATTATTGATCAGAGTAGTCTAATAGAATGTTATTTGCTTTTGTGAGGCTGTATTTCAATAGATTTAATTTCATTTTGATATGAGAAAAAAATTGAAATCTGCCACTTAATATACATTTTTTAATCATAATCTTCCTGAAATTTCCAATAAAAAATAAAATGTATCAACTGATTTCTACGGCAATCAATAAATTTAAGTAGAATACGCGTATAAATATTTATTTTACTTTAGCATACGCTTATAAATATTTATTTTATTTTAGCATACGCTTATATTTATTACGCTTATACTAATAAAAATTAATTTTTCATCAAAAATAGAAAAACATTTGTGTAGTGTAATAGTGTAACGGTCCCTAAACCTCAAATAAGATTTCGATATTCGGTTTGGAACATTTTCTTATAATTATTTGCGATTTATTATGGTTATCAATATTAAATGACAAAGAATCCTTCGCATTAATTAACTTAAAATAATTTATTATTCTTAATTAATATACTTCATTTATTATTACATAAACACATACTTCACAAGAAGAAACGTCTGTAAGAGTGAATGAAATTTGAATCTTACTGCTTCTTTTTCTTACTCTGTGAAAGAACTACGACATCTCCAATTTATGGATAGTAGGAAATTTCGCCTCTTTCCGTGAGAAGAACGGAGAAGCAGCAAATAGTTAATAAAACAAAACCTAAAATTTTTAATTAAAATAGGTTTTACTGCCATTGATGGACCCATTTCGTGATTTTTGGTGAATATATAATACGCTCTGAATAAATAATAAGTATTCCCATAAATTACTGGAAAATTGTTGCAGCAGGTTAGGCGCAGGTTTTATAATCGCATGCATAAATCCATGGAAGGGAGAATCGATACTATCAGTTTTTCTTCCGTGTACGACAGCTTTAAGAAAGAATATACCATCGTAAATCATTTTTCTTGTATCTTTTATTCGTTTATATATACTAGGTCTTATGAAGAAAGCTTTAATATTAATTTAGAAACTAAATAAATCATCTATCATTCCTCGTCTTTTGAATGTTTTTTCATCCAATTCTTTTTTCAGTGAGTAATTTCTCTGTCATTTAGTATATCAGCATTTTTATTCAGATAAATATCTAAGCGCAACCTTCAAAAGATACTAACATCAATCTTCTATGTAAAGAAACCACATTCCTGCACTGAATAGGAATTTTTTTATATGAATGCGTATGTCCCCCGTTATATCAAAAAGTAATAGATAGAAAAATGTAATTCAATTCCTGTACTGGTTGGATTACTTCTATAGATTTCATCATCGTTTATTTATGAGTTTCAATTTTTTCCTTTGTAATGTACAGATTTCGTTTTTGAAATTATTGAAATTTTATTTTTATTAGATTATTGATCAGAATGGTCTGATAGAATTTTATTTGCTATAGTGAGCCAGTATTTCAATAGGTTTAATTTCATTTTGTTATGAGAAAAAAAAATTGAATTCTATTTACATAATATGCATTTTTTAATCATAATCTTCCTGAAATGTTTGCTGTAAAATAAATTTTATCACTGATTTATACAAGAATCAATAAATATAAATGTCATAGTCCTGCACAGAATTGGAATTTTTCTTTATGTGAATTCTTATGCCTCCCATTCTATCAAAAGGTAATAGATAAACAAAACTAATAAATTTAATAAAATAAAATTTAATAATTTAATAAACATTGTGATTCCTATACTAGTTGGTTTACTTCTACAGATTTCCTCAGCATTTTTTTAAGAGGTTCAATTTTTTGTTGAGATTTCACTTTCGGAATTATTGAAATTTTATTGTTATACTACTCATATAGAATTTTATTTGCTTTATTGAGGATATATTTCAATAGATTTAATTTCATTTTGTTGTGAGAAAAAAATTTAAATCATATACATAAAAAATTTTACATAATATAAATTTTTTAAACATAATCTTCCTGAAATGTTCACTTTAAAATAAATGTTATCACTGATTTTCACAGAAATCAATAAATTTAAATGCCATAGACCTGTACAGAATTCGGATTTTCTTTATATGAATGTTTATGTCTCCCATTATATCAAAAAGTAATAGATAAAAAAATTTCAATTCCTGTACTAGTTGGATTACTTCTATAGATTTCATCATCAATTATTTACGAAGTTAAGTTTTTCCTTCGTAATGTTGAGTTTTCGCCTTTGGAATTATTGAAATTTTATTGTTATTAGAGTATTGATCAGAGTAGTGTGATAGAATTTTATTTGCTTTAGTGAGGTGGTATTTCAATAGATTTAATTTCATTTTTCATGAGAAAAAAATTGAAATCTGCTTACATAATATAAATTTTTTAATCATAATATTCCTTGTATTTTCACTTTAAAAATAAATGTTATCACCGATTTGTTCTGAAATCAATAAATTTTAGTACCATACAATTATATTTATTTATTTTATTTTAACATACGCTTATATTCATTACGTTTATAATTACATAAATTAATGTTTCTGTAAAAATACAAAAAAATATATGTGTAGTGTAACATTTTTACGGTCCCTACACCTCAGATAAGATTTCGATAGTCGATTAGAAACATTTTCTTATAATTATTTTGGAATAATTTGTGATTTATTCGGTTGTCAATATTAAATGACAAAAGAATTCTTCACATTAATTAACTTATAATAATTTATTATTATTAATCAATATGCTTCATTTAGTATTACATAAGCATATACTTCACAAGAAGAAACGTCTATAAAAGTGGAGGAAATTTTAATCTCACCTCCTTCTTTCTTTTTTACATTGTGAAAGGACTACGACAACTCAAACTTATGGATAGTAGGAAATTTCGCCTCTTTCAGTGTGAAGAACGTAGAAAACGGCAAATAATTAATAAAAAAAAATTAAAATTTTAATTTAAATAGGTTTTACCACCATTGATGAACCCATTTCGTGATTTTTAATGAATATATAATATCCTTTGAATAAATAATAAGTTTTCCCCTAAATTACTGGTACCTTTTTACAGCAAGTTTGGCGCTGGTTTTATAATCACATGCATAAATCCATGGAAAGGAGAATCGATGCTATCAGTTTTTCTTCCGTGCATGACAGCTTTAAGAAAGAATATACCATCATAAACCATTTTTCTTGTATCTTTTATGCGTTTATATATACTAGTTCTTATGAAGAAAGCTTTAATATTAATTTAGAAACTAAATAAATCATCTATCATTCCTCGTCTTTTGAATGTTTTTTCATCCAATTCATTTTTCAGTGAGTAATTTCTCTCTCATTCACTGTATTAGCATTTTTATTCAGATAAATATCTAAGCGCAACATTCAACAGATACTAACATCAATCTTTAATGTAAACAAACCCCAGTCCTGCACAGAATTGCAATTTTCTTTATATGAATACTTTTGTCTCCTATTATATCAAAAAGTAATACATAAAAATATTTTATTCAATTCCTGAACTAGTTGGATTATTTCTATAGATTTCATCATCATTTACTCATTAGGTTAAATTTTTTCCTTTATAATGTTGAGATTTTGCATTTGGAATTATTGAAATTTCATTGTTATTAGAGTATTCATCAGAGTAGTCTGATAGAATTTTATTTGCTTTAGTGTGGCTGTATTTCACTAGATTTATTTTCATTTTGTTATCAGAAAAAAAATAAAATCTCTTTAAATAATATGCATCTTTAGTCATACTCTTCCTGGTATTTTCACTTAAAAAATAAATTTTAACACTGATTTATACTGGAATCATTAAATTTAAGTAGCATACGCTTATATTTATTTATTTTATTTTAGCATACGACTATATTTATTAAGCTTATACTTATATAAATTGATTTTTCTGAAAAAATAGAAACACAATTATATAGATTATAGACTAATAAGGGAACGGTCACTACACCTCAAATAAGAATTCGATATTAGATTCGGAACATTTTCTTATAATTATTTTTGGAATAATTTGCGATTTATTTGGTTATCAATATCAAATGATAGAAGAATTCTTTGCAATAATTAACTTATAATAATTTATTATTCTTAATCAGTATACTTCATTTAATATTGCATAAACACATACTTTACAAGAAGAAACGTCTGTAAAAGTGGATGAAATTTTAATCTTACCTACTTTTTTTTACATTGTGAAAGAACTACGATTTATGGATAGTAGGAAATTTCGCCTCTTTCCGTGAGAAGAACGGAGAAACAGCAAATAATGAATAAAAAAAGTAAAATTTTTAATTAAAATAGGTTTTACCGCCATTGATGAACCCATTTCGTGATTTTTGATGAATATATAATAACCCTTTGAATAAATAATAAGTTTTTCCCTAAATTACTGGTACCTTTTTACAGCAAGTTAGGCGCAGGTTTTATAATCACATGCATAAATCCACGGAAAGGAGAATCGATACTATCAGTTTTTCTTCCGTGCATGACAGCTTTAAGAAAGAATATACCATCATAAATCATTTTCTTGTATCTTTTATTAGTTTATATATACTAGGTCTCATGAAGAAAGCTTTAATATTAATTTAGAAACTAAATAAATCATCTATCATTCTATGTCTTTTAAATGTTTTTTCCTCCAATTCTTTTTCAGTGAGTAATTTCTCTGTCATTCACTACATCAGCATTTTTATTCAGATAAATATCAAAGCGCAATCTTCAACAGATACCAACATCAATCTTCAATGTAAACAAATCACTTTTCTTGTACAGTCCTACTCAGAATTGGAATTTTCTTTATATGAATACTTATGCGCCCCATTATATCAAAAGGTAATAGACAAAAAAGTTTAATTCAATTCCTGTACTAGTTGGATTATTTCTATAAATTTTATCATCTGTTATTTACGAGGTTCAATTTTTTTCTTTGTAATGTTGAGAATTTGCTTTTGGAATTATTGAAATTTTATTATAATTAGAGTATTGATCTGAGTAGTCTGATAGAATTTTATTTGATTTATTGAGGCTGTATTTCAATAGATTTCATTTCCTTTTTTCATCAGAAAAAAATTGAAATCTGCTTACATTTATATTAAAATTATTTATATTACATCTATTTATTTTGAATACATAATAATTTATTTTTAAATAATTATTGTAATTTTGCTTAAGAATGAGTATCAATAAAAATAATCGATTAGTTTTATTTATATATTCCCTATTTTTTTTAAAAAGTAAGACTTTGAAAATTGTTTTAACATTTTTAAGTTATTTTGCAATTCTCAAAAAATTGATAAAAAGCAAAATTTAATGTTTATAATTTTATTATTATTTGTTATTTTTGTTATTTCAGCATTGTTTAGTATCAATATTGTTGCAATAATTTTGTATTTACGGAGGCTTTTGTTTTAACTTATATCAAAACATGAAAATTATTGCAGTAAATTGTAATTAGTGTACTTTTTATGTACCCGCAATTAAGGATCGAAATAAAATATAGCCAACGGGAAGAATTCAAGGTAGATAGATCTTCCTTTCAAGGACGGGTCGACCTTTACGTTAGATTTTGTATTTTGCATGGTTTTTTTTTCGCCCGTTAGACTTTGAAACCAATAATGAGTGAGGGAGAAAGAGAAAAGTTAGTGTGCAGTGTCGAGTGAAGGGCACAAAGACCCTTAAACGAACTGGCTTTGAAGATGATTTTGTTATATAATTTTGCTTCGTGTGTTATATGTTGCAGTTGGTCAGTGCTGTCCAAGCATATTTTTTATAAATATGACAGTTAAACGTCTTTTGTATTATTTTAAAAAATAATTCAGTTCTACCCTGAAACAACACTGAATCAACACCACATGCATATCAGGCCTTAGCCATGTAACTAGTGATTTTAATTTGGAGTTTAACGGAGTTTACTCGGAGTTTTTCCGGTGTTACGAAGTTAATTTGGAGTTTTAGGAGTTTCTGTCATTTAATTTATTCTTCCACATCAAGGATAAAAAATGTGGAATTTTTTATACCATAATTTATATAGATTCAACTCAATTTATTTTTGAATTTCTCTTATAAAACGGATTTAATTATTTTGATTTAAAAAAACAATCTGGTGAAATATTTTTATTCACATACTCCATAAAAATGGTATTTTTTATATATTAAAATAATCAATATATGTAAATTATGTATGGAAAAAAAAGTATGTCATTTAATTGAACGAACATTCACAATACACGAAAAAAGAATAGAAATTCTCAAAAAAGGATAATTCATCGTTATAATTGCTTTTAACAGCTTTTGTATGAACAATTCTTTCGTTTCTTCTAAATCTTTCGATTTAAATGTCTTTAACTTAAGAAATATTCTACATACTATACATATTTTTATCTCTTCCAATTTGCCACATGTATAAAAGAAGTGTCTTATGCTTTCTTAGATGCTTATATAAAGTTGATCAAGTTCAAAAATGATTTTCATCCTAACAATGAAACCTTTAAATGGTAAATGCCTTGCATGTCCCATATGTGTTTTTAGCAGACCGTCAGATTGAATAGATGACATAAAATAAATCAATAAAAGTAATATAAATATCATCAATAAAATAATATAATATCGAAACAGTAGAATAATATAATACTGAATATTTTAAAATGATTTTCAATTTTATATGAATTTCTAAGAAGTTCAATTTGTATTTTGTAATTTGGATGCCTTTTTAATCTTTTTCGGTAAAATTAAATATGAAAAATAAGCATAACAAAACTGAAGTCCTTTCACGAATTACAATTTAGCATGTTTGAATAACCCAAGAAATTTATTCTTGGGTTATTCATGCATGATAAATTGAATATTATGAATTGAAAAATGATAAATTAAATATTGATAATTTATTAATGATAAATTGAATATTGAGATATTATTCCAATAATATTCAGTAACTCAAGAAATTTATAAAGACAGCAGTGTAAAGCTTCAAAGTTTTTCGAAATATTAAACAATTTTATTTCTCTAATCCTCGAAAATATGTCACAATATTCATTATCTTTGTAGATAAGCATTAGTGGTCCTTTACAGCTACTAATTGCTTGTCTGGTTCTGATCAAACTGGTTAAGTTGTGGAAAGTGTTGTATGGTTTTATGGTTTATAGATAGTGTATTAATATTTGTTTAATTTTCATAGAAATTTAACTAATTCAAAGAAACTATTCTTTGAATGGTTTATTGAAAACTAATGCTAATGTAAAACTATTGCTATAATTGTAACTAAAATTATATGCAACTAGGAATAATAGCTAATTTACTCACTGTCTAATTTATTATCAGTGAATAAATCAATTTATTTCAATCAATGAATAAATTAATCATCAATAAATTGATTGTTTATTTATAAATAATAGATACATCAATATACATCAAATTACTGCAACTTTGAGAATTATATGACTATGGATCTTCTAAAAAACAATAAAAACTATATTTACTAATTTTGACTACGATATTTTGTTAACAAGTTTTGATTAAATTTTATTTAAAATTTTGATTAATAAATCGTGTGTCCATTTATCATCAAAAATTTTTATTTGTTTATAAATGGTAGATATAACTACTCTGATGAAGTGGATATATTAAAAAACAAATCTCTGAATAAGGAAAATCACAAAAAATAAACACTACATTTGCACCTTTAAAAAACATATTTTTAGTTTGCTTTTCATGTAAATTTAACTAATTCAGATGAACGGGGTTTCGAATGGTTTATTAGAAAGGAATGCTAATGGATAAAACTATTGCTGTAACTATTACTAAAAATAAGCGCAACTATGCGTAGCAGCTAATTTACTCACTATCTAATTAACTCATTAACTCAAGATTTTCTTTAAGTAACCCATTATCCGTTAAAAAGGTTCGTGCAGTAATTAATACGATCTTTCCAGAACTAAATGATACTTTTTATATGAAGGAACCTTGAAGATAATGATATTATTACCTATTTTCTTGAGCACGAGACCGTTTCTTCTTAGCACTCTGATAAAATAAACACATAATAAAACCTTCATCATAAGATTTTTTTTTTACTAATTTTTCGTGAGAAAGTTAAAAAAAATCAATAATTCTAAAAAAAAAAAAATTTGCTAAAAAAATGTATTAATTTTCTTGTAAAATTATTCTAAAATTAAAAAAGTGAAATTCAGATTTCAGATAGTTTAAATAAAACCTGAAAATAATGAAAAAAATCAATTATTCCAAAATTGAAAGGTATTACCCAGATACTTTTTGTACTTTTTACCATGTACTTTTTAAAAATTTATATTCATAAATATATTAAAAGAGATAAAAATAAGAACAAAAATAGATGTGTTTTCTTTATTTATGTTTGTAAAATATCAATAATTGTCATGTCACTTAGTCGATGAGACATATAGTGTGTCCAAGAATTATCGAATATACTACCAGATATCAAAAATATTGAAAGAGATAGAAACAAATTTTAAAAAAACGAAATCGTTGACTAATTTTAATTTATCAAGTGAGAACAAATTTTATCATTTATTATACAAATTGAACTTGTAAGTTAATTGTATTCGAATGTAACTGATATTTAGAAGCTATTTAAAAGAAATTGAGAGAATAATATTTTTAAATTCTGAAAGACGAAACAATACGAATTTCAGACCACTTTACTTGACATTAGAGTACTTTGGCCTTTATGGCTTAAAATTGATATATTTGAAGAAACGAGAAAATGGCGGTAAATTGACCATATTGAATTGTTTAAGACAGTCTATACAGGTAAGAGAAGGGTCTGGTGGCTGAGTGACTAACACTCTGGTCCTCGGTGCCCCAAGTTTCGTGTTCGCGTTACGGCGATGCCATGGATGTTTGTAGTAGTTCGGAATTTACTTTAAATCGTAAGTCCCGGTCTAAAGAGACTGTATTACATTGGGCGTAGGAATAAAAAATACCTCATAAAAAGATAACATTTCCTGTGTCGAAATCCGCCAGTGGGTAGACGGTCTTGGCCCACCAGGGAGATGCTGAGCCAATGAAAAAGAAGAAGACAGATAAAGAAGAACAGGTACACATCTTCAAAATATGATCACATTAAGTCAGAAGGTGAATACCCAAAAAGTTCAATTAAACCAAATTAAGAAGATAATGAAAGACGAAAAAAGAAAACAATAAAGAATAAAAAGTCAACGCTTAACAGGGGTTGTCAGCAATGGGACTCAGGAAAGATAACAGAGGAATTTAAAAAATAATAACTAAGAAAAGGTATTTAAAATGGTCAGAGGACCTTTGGAGTTAGAAGGTAAGTTATGATGATAAGTGGACAGGTTTTGAATTTCTGAATTAGAAACGCTGTCATAATTATTAACGAACAACTAATCCTAATGATCATTTTATTATGAATAAAACTAATTTGAAGTAAATTGTTTGCTAGAAAAGTGACAAGGCACTTAATATCTTTCAGGATGATTCGCAGGAATAATTGCTCTTCATTTACGTGAGTTACATGTAGAAATAATCTCGGAAAAGTCCAACCGAATAATCAAACTGCCCATACGATACATTCTCATATTCTCCACAACATGTTTTTCAAAGAAGATACTATATTCTACATAAAATGCAGGAGTCCAATTACCACTTTTTTACATTAGTTCTCATGATAGCCTAAAATGAGACTGCTTTGATAATGAATATATTGATCTCTTAATAAATAGTAATTATAAAAAACAAAATAAAGATATAAGTTTAGATTTTGCCAAGGCATTTGTATCTGCAAGGGAAGTACGAATGTCAGTCTGATCCAGACTTCTAGCATGATTCGCCAAATAATCTGCAATTTCATTAAATTCCAAATCCACATGAACAGGGATCCATTGTAAGATACACATTCTGTGTAAGCAGTGGATTTGTTCTAGAAGAAATATAACTTTCATGATCATGCTTGAGAAACCTTTATTAAGAGAATGTAAGGCAGACCTGGAATCAGTGTAAGTCAGACCTTGAGTAATTCCATTCATTTGGTGTGATGGAAGTAGACTCAAATAGGTCTCAAGTGTCTTTTGAATGGCAGGAAAGTCTGTGAAGTTTTAGGAAATTTTTCCAGCACCGGCAGAAATTTCAATTATTTGCCCAATTCCTTCTAAGAACAAACCTAATTACCAAATTACAGATCTAAATTTGGACAGATAAACAGCTACGACTCTTACATTATTAAAAATTAAGCACCTCAAAAATATGAAAATTACTGCTGATGGTGTTAAAAAATACTAAAAATTTGGCAACTACCCTGATGTCGAGCTTACTCCTCATCATGCCTTTGTTAATCCAGCTGTAACAGCCGCCATGCATTGTTTGGACCATCCCTCAGAAGAAGATTTATACTCCTAGTTGGCAAACAACATAGACAATATTATTCGGGAGCACCATGATATTTGATTTTCTTGTATTCTTCAAAGAATACGAGAACAGCAACAACACGAAATAAAAAAAAAACTGCTGGTTATTAAATAATGAAAAAAAGAAATCCTAATTCAATTTAAATCATAAATTGGAATTATTTTCTTTAAATATCAGTTTTGCAATTTTTCAGGTAACTGCATTTTGTTGAAATGGATAAAAATAAAATTACCTTAAAAGAATTATTCTTGAACGTCTGAGCATTGACTGATTGCTACATTAAAGTTTGCAGAATTAATGAATTTAATTATTTTAACTAATTTTCTCATAACAGTAAATTTGAAGTTCTATACTCGTTAATCTTGTAATGAAACAGCATACAATTATTTTTTCTGAAGAAACTAAGATTAATATTTTAGCAACCCATAATTCTCTCCATCTCTTTCTTCAAAACTCTTAACATAAAAATTCATTTATTATTTAATAAGTTAGTCAGTCTTTAAAAACATCAAAGTAAGTCAGACACAAACAAATCTAATGAATACAGATAAAAATAGCTTCATATAATATATTCGTTCAATACATATTTAAAAAATAAAAACAATTTAACATATGTATTACTGAATCTTGCACTGTGCGATATATGTTGAAATGGTTATAATTTTTAAAAAAAACAGAGAAAAAGTTGTACAACGAGAAAACAATTTTCCTCAAAGAAAAAAACACTAGTTCCATCTAAACCTTTCGAACTTTCTTAAAAGCAGAAGCTAATAATTTCTCAACTCAAGCAGCTTTTAGAGTTTCAAATTTTTCTCCAAAGCCAATTTTGCTTACATATTGCAAAATAATTATTTTTAAACAAACATCTCCAATGACTAATTACTAAACCATTCAATGTTGAAAAGCTATTGCATACCTAAAAATAATGGTATAACGTAAAGACTGTTTTTCTCAAAATGCCAACAACAACTCTATCCTTCAATATCATTAAACTTTTTCACTAAACTAACTGAAACTAATATTTCCACAATTCATACATCTTTTTTTTTTAAATAGATTTTGATTTGAAAAGTTGTAAAATAAGGCCATTTAAGATTTTGGAAAATGCTTTGAATCACCCCCCACTTACCTAGAAATACGTCCTTATCAAAAGTGGGATAAAATAATAAATGTAACGTCTAGACGTTCGATGTGTTTTTTCGATTTAAATCACACCACCAATTCGAGAAAAACTTTATTCTCTATCCGAACCAATTGACTTGGAGGCAGATATCTCTCTTTTGGGAACAGAAGCTTTCATTTGATGCCGTCAGGTCCAACTCTACAAATTCCTTGAGTGAGGCAGATTGTAAATTTTGTCTCTTTTTTTTTTTTTAATTTTTTCATTTTCGCGAAATATTTGCTTCCCTTTGAAAAGCAAAGCTTTAGCAAAGAAACGAAGTAAGGTATGCTTTAGTGAAGCTAAATTTTTTTTTAAATATTGCTTTGATGAATATATCCACTTATTTCGTAATTTCCTATTGGATTTTATTTTTTTGGATATGTTGAGTTGGAATTTTATTTTGTCTCGTTGTTCCTTTCATCTTTTCAATAGAATGAAGTTTTGATTCTGAGTGATCAATAATAAGCTTTTACTAAAACACTGAAGAATTTTTCTGGGATTTGTTGTAGCATATGCAACGAAAATGCTTTGATCAAATAGGATTAATGACTATACAAAAAGACCATTTTCATTACATAACGATAAAAAGCACGAATAAATGCTAACGTAATTTACGTACTTGACTGCGATTTTTTTGAGAATGCAACCTTTATTTTCAGACGTCTTATTATTCCGCATGCAGAAACATAAATCTGAATGAATGGATTATTTATTATAAAATCATTTTTAATCTGTTTTTCCTCATTTTTAAATGTAGAATATCGCTTTTATATGAAGTTCAAATGTTCTATTAAATGTAATGCATATTATATGGATGCAACGTATCCTCACATTCTCCACAACTTGTTTTGCAATGAAATTACTATATTCTACATTAAAATTAGAAACCCAATTATCACTTGTTCCATATTATTTATTATGGTAGTCTAACATGGAATTAAACACTCTTTGTTAGTGAATATGTTGATCTCTTAATAAACAGGGATTGTAGAAAAAGGAAATAAAAATATAAGTTTAGGTTTTTCCAAGACATCAGCAGATTTGGTGTTTATCTTTGTGGTGATTCATTTTTAATCTTGTAATAGTAGTTGTTTTTCTGTCGACATTTAGTCTGTAATTTGGTATTTAATTTTGATCTTAGATGTAATTATAAGTTTAGAATTTGCCAAGATTTTCCTATGATGCCTTTGAGTCTGAAACAGAAGTAGGAATGGCAGTCTGATCCATACTTCTGGGATTCTGCACCAAAGAATCTGCAATTTCATTAAATTCCTAATCCATATCAGCAGGGATCCATTGTAGGATACACATTTTGTCCAACAGTTGATTTGTTCTAAAGGATATGTAATGTTCAAGATCATACTTGTGAAACCTTTATTAAGGGCATGTAAGTCAGAACTGGAGTCAGTTAGGATAATACTTGCATTCGTTTGTTGTGATGGAGGTAAACTCAGATAGGCCTCAAGTGCCTTTTGAATGGCCAGCAATTCTCCTGTTAAGTTTGATGAAATTTTTCCGGCACCCACAGTAATTTCAATTCTTTACTCAATTCCTTCTAAGATCAAAACTAAATATCAAATTTCAGAAATAAATGTCGATGGAAAAACAGCTACTACTCTCCCTATATTAAGGATGATGCAACACAAAAATAATAAACTTTCAGCTCAGGGAGTTAAAAAGTACCAAAAATGTGGCAATTGCCTGATGTAGAGCTTATTCCTCATCATGTCTTTGATTACCCAGCTGTTGCAGCCGACATGCATTGTCTGGACCATCCCTCAGAAAAGGATTTGTACTTCTAGTTGACAATCAACATAATCAATAATAATAGGAGCACCATGATATTTGGTTTGTCGTGCATTCTTCAAAGTATTCCACAAAAACAACACGAAATAAAAAAATTACTTGTTATTAAAAAGTAAAAAAGAATTCTTAATTCACATTAAACCATAAATTGGAATTATTTCCTTTAAATAATTGCTTAATAATAATTCCTTTGGAATTATTTGCTTTAATTATTCAATTTCGCAATTTTTGTGATATTTACATTTTGTTGAAATCGATAAAAATAAAATTATTTTAATTGATTATTCTTAAAAATCTGAACATTGACCAATTGCTACACTAATAATTTGGAGAAATGAACTGCGAAATTAATGATTTTGATTAATGATTAAATTTGAACTCCTATATTGCTAAGTTTTTTTATGAAACACCATGAAATTATTTTTTTACAGAAGAAACTGAGATTAATATTTTCGCAACCCATAATTCTCTCCATCTCTTTCTTCAAAACTCTTAACATAAAAATTCATTTATTATTTAATTAGTTAGTTAGACGTTAAAAACATTAAAGTAAGTCAGACACAAATAAATCTGATAAATACAGATAAAAATAGCTTCATATAATATATTCGTTCAAAACATATTTAAAAAAAAAAGTTAACATCCATATTGAAGGCGTAATTACTAAATTTTGCAATTTGGAAAATATGTTGAAATGGTTATAATTAAAAAAACCAAAGCCTTACAACGAGAAAATAATTTTCCTCAAAAAGTAAAAAACATCAGTTCTATTTAAACATCTTTCAAAATTTCTTACGAAACGTAGAAACTAATAATTTCACAATTCAAATAGCTCTTAGATTTTCAAATTTTTCTCCAAAACCAATTTTCAGTACATATTAAAAAATAATTATTTTTAACAAACATGCATCTCCAATGACTAATTACTAAACCATTCAATTTTGAAACCATACACGTTGAAACGCTATTGCATATCTATAAATAATTCTATAACGCGAAGACAGTTTTTCTCAAAATACTGCCAACAATTCTATCATTCAATATCATTATACTTTTTCACTAAACTAAGTGAAACTAATATTTTCCCAATTCATACATCTTTTTTTTTCAAAACTGTTCTTGATTTGAAAAACAGTAAAATAAAGCCATTTAGGAATTTGGAAAATGCTTTGAATCACCCTCTCTTACCTAGAAATACGTCCTTATCAAAAGGGGGATAAAAGAATAAATGTAACGTCTAGACGTTCGACGTGTTTTTTCGATTTAAATCACACCACCAATTCGAGAAAAACTTTATTCTCTATCCAAACCAATTGACATGGAGGCAGATATCTCTCTTTAGGGAACAGAAGCTTTCATTTGGTGCTGTCAGATCCAACTCTACAAATTCCTTGAGTGAGGCAGATTGTAAAATTTGACTCTTTTATTTTTTACCGTATTTTTTCACATTTTTTCGTTTTCGCGAAATATTCGTAACAAAGAGAAACGAATAAAATATGTTTTAGTGAATAAACGAAACAAGGTATGCTTTAGTGAAGCTAAATTTTTGTCTAAATATTCCTTTGATGAATATATGCATTTATTTCGTAATATCTTATTGGATTTTATTTTTCTGGATATGTAGAGTTGGAATTTTGTTTTGTCTGATTGCTCCTTTCATCTTTTCAATAGAATGTTTTGATGTCTGATGAATGTCTGATCAATAACAAGCTTTTCCTAAAACACATGAAGCATTTTTCTGGGATTTGTTGAAGCATATTCAACGAAAATGCTTTGATCGAAGATTATAGGATTAATGACTATAAAATAGTATTATAGGATTAGTGACTAATATATTTTCATTACATAACGATAAAAAGCACGGATAAATTCAAATATAATTTAAGTATCTTCTTCGATTGCAATATTTATTTGTAGACACATTATTCCCCATGCGGAAAAGAAAATCTGAATGAATGGATTATTTATTATAAAATCATTTTTAATCTGTTTTTCCTCATTTTTAAATCAAGAATATCACTTTAATATGAAGTTCAAATGTTCTATTAAATATAATGCATATTATATGGATGCAAGGAACTGAGATTTGACTTGTTTCTGAAAAAACTTTTAATAAGTTCAAATTTCTAAAGGTATAATATTTTACAAATTTAAAATTTTTATTATTAAAATGTGTAAGTTTCTTTATTTTGTCTTAAACTATTCTATAATATTTTCTACTTAAAGGGTTTTTTTTTTCCATTTTGCATAAGAACAATAAAGCTGCATTTTAAATTAAATTATTCATTGCAAACACATTTATTTAAATCAAAGCACGTTATTAGCAAATGTAGCGTGTTAGTTTAGTGTCATATTAAAGTTATGTAAAACTTTAATATTGCTATAAAATATCTCATTTTTGTTTCTGCTTGAGTGCAGCACTGAAGTGTATCAAAAAGATATCTTGAATCAACTATTAAAGAAAATCTTACAGAAATTATTCTATAAGAAAAATTTTGTAATATTCTACAAATGTAGCATCTTTATAATTAAAATGTGCAAACTTCTTTCATTGTCATAAGCTATTCTATAACGCTTCTTCTGCATTGGTGCAACAGCACCATGATAGGGCAAGAAATTCCTTGAGTGAGACAGATTCTAATTTTTTTTTGCTTTATTTTTTGCATTTATACGAAATATTCGTTTCAAAGAGAAACGAATAAAATATGCTTTAGTGAAGTAACGAAGTAAAGTATGCTTTAGTGAAACTAATTTTTTTTTTAAATATTGCTTTGATGGATATATCCTCTTATTTCGTAATTTCCTATTGGATTTTATTTTTCTGGATATTGCAGAGTTGGAATTTTATTTTGTCTCGTTGTTCCTTTCATCTTTTCAATCGAATGAAGTTTTATTTTGAGTGATCAATAAAATTTTACTAAAACACTGAAGAATTTTTCTGGAAACTGTTGTAGCATATTCAACTAAAATGCTTTGATCAAAGAATATAGGATTAAGAACAAAAGAAGCATTTTCATTATATAACGATAAATTATGTAATTTATGTACTTAACTGTGATTTAATTATCCGACTTCGCAATTGTGGGGTATTTGCATTTTGTTGAAATAAAGTTATTTTAAATTATTATTTTTAAACATCTGAGCATTGACTGATTGCTGCACTGTAAGTTTGCAGAATTAATTATTTTAACTAATTTTCTCATAACTGTAAACTAGAAATATTTTACTCGTTATGTTTATTATGAAACAACATGCAATTATTTTTTACAGAAAAACTGAAATTAATAGTTCTTTCCGCGTGCTTCTTCGAAACTATTAACATAGAAATTCATTCGTTATTTTAATATGTTAATTATACTTTAAGAACATCAAAGTAAGTGAGACACAACAAATCTGTTAAATACAAATATAAAGTTTTAAAACAAATTCATATAATATATTTGTTTAATACATATTTAAAAAATAACAAAAACTTGACATCTATATTGAATGATTAATTACTAAATCGTGCACTGTGCACTATATGTCGAACTGGTTATAATTAAAAACCTCAAAGTTTTACAACGAGAAAACAATTTTCCTCGAAACAAATCACTAGCCCCATCTAAACATCTTTCAAATTTTCTTACGAAAAGCAGAAACTAATAATTTCACAATTCAAACAGTTCTTAGAATTTCAAACTTTTCTCCAAAACCAATTTTCGGTACATATTGAAAAATAATTATTTTTAAACAAACATTTATCTCCAACGACTAATTACTAAATCCTTCAATGTTGAAACGCTATTGCATATTATAAACATAATTCTATAACGCAAAGTCTCAAATATTCTTTTTCTCAAAACACCACCAACAATTCTATCATCCAATACCATTAAACTTTTTCACTAAACTAAGTGAAACTAACATTTTCACAAATCATACATCTCTTTTTTTCAAAACGGTTTTTGATTTGAAAAGTTGTAAAATAAAGCCATTTATGATTTTGGAAAATGCTTTGAATCACCCCCCTCTTACCTTGAAATACGTCCTTATCAAAAGGGGGATAAAAGAATAAATGTAACGTCTAGACGTTCGAGGTGTTTTTTCGATTTAAATCACACCACCAATCCGAGAAAAACTTTATTCTCTATCCAAACCAATTGACTTGGAGGCAGATATCTCTCTTTTGGGAACAGAAGCTTTCATTTGGTACTGTCAGATCCAACTCTACAAATTCCTTGAGCGAGGCAGATTGTAAATTTCGACTCTTTTTTTTTTTTTTTTTCCCCCTATTTTTTTACAATTTTTCGTTTTCGCGAAATATTCGCTTCAAAGAGAAACGAATAAATATGCTTTAGCGAAGATAGGATGTAAGGTATGCTAGTAAAGCTAATTTTCTTTTTTAAATATTGCTTTGCTGAATATATCCTCTTATTTCGTAATTTGCTATTTTGTTTTATTTTCTGCATATATAGAGTTGGAATTTTATTTTGTCTCATTTCACCTTTCATCTTTTCAATACAATGAAGTTTTGATTTTGTGTGATCTATAATAAGCTTTTACTAAAACACTGAAGAATTTTTCTCGGATTTGTTGTAACATATTCAACGAAAATGCTTTGATCAAAGATTAAGAACAGTAATAAAAAGAATTTTTATTAACGATAATTATTAATTTTATTAATTTTTATTATTAATTTTTTAATTATTAATTATTAATTTTATTATTTATTATTAATTTTTATAACGATATATTCTAACATAATTTACGTACTTGACTGCGATTTAATTATTCGATTTCGCAATTTTGAGGTATTTTCATTTCTTTGAAATAAAGTTATTTTCAATGTTTATGCTTAAACATCTGAACACTGACAAATTGCTGCACTATAATTTTTCACAATTAATTATCTTAATTATTTTAACTAATTTTATCATAACTGTTAACTAGATATCTTTTACTTGCTAAGCTGTTTTATGAAACAACATGCTATTATTTTTTGCATAAGAAACTGAAATTAACATTCTTGCAACATGTAGTTCTCTCTCTTTGAAATTCTTAACATAATTCTTTCATTATTTAATATATTAGTTAGACGTTAAAAACATCAAAGTAAGTGCGACGCAACAAATTTTTTAAATACAAATAAATAGTTTTTAAACTTCATATAATACATTTGTTCATTACATATTTAAAAAATAAAAAAAATTTAATTTTGTTAAATACATATAAATAGTTTTCAAAACTTCATATATTATATTCGTTTAATACATATTTAAAATATAAAAGAATTTTAACATCCATATTGAATGATTAATTACTAAATCTTGCTCTGTGCAATATATTTTGAAATAGTTCTAATTAAAAAAATCAAACTTCTGCAACGAGAAAACAATTTTCCTTCAAAAAAACACCAATTCCATCTAAGCATACTTCAAATTTTCTCACGAAAAGCTGAAACTAATAATTTCTCAATTCAAAGAGTTCGTAGAGTTTCAAATTTTTCTCCAAAACCAATTTTCGGTACATATTGAAAAATAATTATTTTTAAACAAACATTCATCTCCAATGACTAATTACTAAACCATTCAATGTTGAAACCATACATGTTGAAACGCTATTGTATACCTAAAAATAATTCTATAATGTAAAGACAGTTTTTCTCAAAACACCCTCAACAATTCTATCATTCAATATCATTAAACTTTTTCTCTAAAACTAAATGAAACTAATATTTTCACGAATCATACATCCCCTTTTTTCAAAATAGTTTTTGATTTGAAAACTTGTAAAATAAAGCCATTTATGATTTTGGAAAATGCTTTGAATCACCCCCCACTTACCTAGAAATACGTCCTTATCAAAAGGGGGATAAAAGAATAAATGTAACGTCTAGACGTTCGATGTGTTTTTTCGATTTAAATCACACGACCGATTCGAGAAAAACTTTATTTTCTATCGAAACCAATTGACTTGGAGGCAGATATCTCTCTTTAGGGAACAGAAGCTTTCATTTGGTGCTGTCGGATCCAACTTTACAAATTCTTTGAGTGAGGCAGATTGTAAATTTCGACTCTTTTTTTTTCTTTACCTTATTTTTTTACATTTCTTCGTTTCCGCGAAATATTCGTTTCAAATAGAAACGAATAAAATATGCTTTAGCGAAGAAACGGAGCAAGTTATGCTTTAGCGGAGCTGGAATTTTTTTTTTTAAATATTGCTTTGATGAATATATTCTCTTATTTAGTAATTTCCTATTGGATTTTATTTTTCTGGATATGCAGAGTTGGAATTTTATTTTGTCTGATTGAACCTTTCATCTTTTCAATAGAATGAAGTTTTGAGTTTGTGTGATCAATAATAAGCTTTTGCTAAAACACTGACGAATTTTTTCTGGGATTCGTTGTAGCATATTCAACGAAAATGCTTTGATCAACGATTATAGGATTAATAATTATAAAAAAAGACCATTTTCGACCATTACATAACGATAAAAAGCACAAATAAATTCAAACATAATTTACGTACTTCGCTGCGATATTTCTTTGAGTATAAACTTTATTTATTACTTCGTTTTATTATACCCCATGCAGAAACGTAAATCTGAATGAATGTATTATTTATTATAAAATTATTTTTAATCTGTTTTTCCTCATTTTTAAATCAAGAATATCGCTTTAATATGAAGTTCAAATGTTCTATTTAATGTAATGCATATTATATAGATGCAAGGAACTCAGATTTGACTTGTTGCTGAAAAAAGTTTTAATAAGTTGAAATTTCTAAAGTTATATTATTTTACAAATTTAGCATCTTTATCATTAAAATGTGTAAGTTACTTTATTTTGTCTTAAACTATTCTATAATATTTTCTACTTAAAGGGTTTTTTTTCCATTTTGCATAAGAACAATAAAACTGCATTTTAAAATAAATTCTTCATTACAAACATATTTATTTAAATCAAAGCACGCTATTAGCATATGTTACGTGTTAGTTTAGTGTCATAATAAAGCTATGTAAAACTTTAATATTGCTATAAAATATCTCATTTTTGTTTTCGCTTGAGTGCAGCATTGAAGTTTATCAAAAATACATCTTGAATCAACTATTAAAGTATTTAATCTTTTTTTCTTCATTTTTAAATAAGTAATTTAACTTTAATATCAAGCTTGCATGCCCTATTAAATTGCATATTACATAGATGCAAGGAACTCATATTTGACTTGTTGCTGAAAAACTTTTAATAAGTTGA
The DNA here is from genome assembly GCA_021605075.1 of Caerostris darwini. NCBI lineage: Eukaryota > Metazoa > Arthropoda > Arachnida > Araneae > Araneidae > Caerostris > Caerostris darwini. The sequence continues at coordinate 96,895 of BPLQ01005883.1, forward strand.
AGTTGTTAAAACAGATAATATTTTTAAATATAGCATCTTTATGACTAAAATGTGCAAGTGTCTTTTGTATGTTTTAAGCTATTCTCTAATACTTTCATTTTTAAAGTGTTTTCCCTATCTACATATTATTGAATATCGTTGTATAGTGTTTTGTTGAATATTGAATATTCGTATTGTTTCCCATTCTGAACATTAAAGAGGCATTTTAAATCAAATCCTTCATCGCAAAAAAAACATTTATTTAAATAAGCACACTTTATTAATATATGTAACGTATTAGGTTAGTTTTATAATAAAATTATGTAAAACTTTAACATTGCTATACAGTACCACATTTTTGTATTTGCTTGAGTGCAGCACTGAAGTTTATCAAAAATCATCTTGAATCATCAATGAAAGAAGATTTTACAGAAATTATTCTATACGAAAATTTTTGCTTTATGATTTACAAATATAGCAACTTTATGATTAAAAGTTGCAACTGCTTTCGTTTATCTCAAGCCATTCTATAATATTTCTTCTTCATCGGTGTCAAATAATTTTAAAAAGTATGAAACCAGTATTATTTAAAATTTATTGTTATTATTTTTATTATATTGTTTAAAAAAATATTAATTATTATTATTATTATTAATTATTTTAAAATTATTATTAAAATAATATAATCATCCGAGCTGCAGTTTTAAGCTTCTTGTACAAATGATAAATTCGTTTTACTGCTTTCAAAATGGAAAATAATAATTGTTACAGAAGCTTGGCAATACAGTAAAATAAAAACGATGCAATTTATTTTCGTTGCAAAAATTAGTTATTATATATGTTAAAATAATTATCTCCTAACCTAAATCTTTAAATTCTGGAATTTTCTTGTAATTGTAAATAAGTAAAAAATTGCTTAATTTAAATTCTGCGTGATTCTTTACAGAGTAAATTGTTTATAGGATTTGACATAATGGGAGAAAAGCTTTTGTTACGTATTAATGTACCAATTGTTCACCACCAAGTAGAAGAATAAATCTCATCTAGTGGACAAAATATGAGTTTTGTCGTGACTACTTGTTATGAGACTACTACTATTGAAAACAATGAAGCTTTGTTAGAAAGCTCTTAATGATGTCCCTAAACCTATGAATAAGAGTTTAAATGCAACTCTACATAACTGCTTATTTATGATGAGAAGTTGTACAATAGTACAATATATTTGGTGATTATCTCTGAAATGATTTTTTCGATTTATTGTTACATTTTTTAAATATATATTTCTTAAAATTATTAGTAAAAGTACTCATATTTTTTAAAAAACAAAATATAATTTTAAATGTAAATTTAATATAAATGGCTTTTCAAAGCTAAAATAAACATTATCAACATTAAAACATAACATAAACATAAACCATAACACATAACATAAACAAAAACTACAAAACATAACATAAACAAAAACAACAAAATATAACAACATAAACAACAAAACAAAACCTAAATATAAACAACAAAAAATAACGTAAGCACAAAACATAACACAAACAAATTCGTATCATCATAAAAAAAATTATTTTTCTGTGGATTATACCTTCATGAAATAAATTTTAATTCGTTAAATGCATTTTAAATGCAGTTACAGCAAAGTAATCAAATAGTGAATTAATACAGTCAACAACACACAGATTATTGTAATCTTCTTAAATTAAGTCGTTGTGATGAATTAAGTTTTTATTATAATTTTTGTTGCTGTTACCTTATAAAAAAGGTGAATAATTATCTGAAAGATAGAAATCAGATGGAATAGCGAAAATTTAATTAAATAAATGTCTACTTTCAAGTTAATTAACAAATGGTGTTATTAGTTTCAAGAAACTTTAAAATGAAACTAAACTGTTTCAAAATTATTTTGAAGAATACAAACTTTTTTTCGGAATCGTATCCTAAGCGATAGAAGATAGTATAAAAAGAAAACCACACCAAATTATGTTTAAGCAATCCGAAATGTAATTTTGAAGCTGACGAAGAGAAAAAATTACTTAGAAACAATTCAACAAAATGTCTTATTTTCAATAGATTTTAAGAAAACTAATTAAAGGGATGAACAAAAATGTCAATTAAGATTTATACTGGTGAACATTAAGTAAAAGAATCGCATACAACAAAAAGTTTCAAACTTTTTTGGTCACTGACAATAAAAATTTAAGACAAGATTTCCATTGTCTAGAGCACCAAGCTTAAAAAGAATAATTTACAAACATAAAAACAAATATAAAAAGAAATACACAAAAAATATTATTAAAGTAAATTTTCCTTCCTTCATTCAGACACATTTTAACTGTTAACCGCCCTGTTAAGTTGCAGACCAGCGGGTCATAACACATTTTAAAAACATAATTTCCATCAAGACATAAAAAAAACTCCAGTTAATTTTAATTTAATTTTCATCTAAACAATAGAACGCATGTGAGCTAACGAAAAACAGAAAACAGGCAACTACTTTAATAAAGTAAGATGAGATAGTTTTCAGTCTTTTCATTCAAGATGAGAAATTTTATCCTCATTTTAATAGATTTGTTAAGAAATTTTAAATAATGTTTAGAAACGTAATTTCTGATAAAAACTAAATTGAAAATATTTCTAATTTATATTTTATTAAATTCGGTGCTGACAAATACATGACGGGGATTGCTGACGATGGAATATTTGCAAAGATAAGTTGAATCTAACATCTTGGAAAAAAGTAAACTTGCATCATTGGGCGCGGTCAGTACTTGGGTGGGTGACCACCTGGGAACACCGCGCGCCGTTGGCAAATTTGGGACCTGAATGGCCGAGTGTCTAGCACTCTGGCGCTCGGTGCCACAGGTTTCGGGTTCGAATCCCGGCGGTGCCATGGATGTTTGTAGTGGTTCGAAATCCACTTTAAGCCGTAGGTCCCGGTCTCCTATGACTGTAAGAGCGTCACGGAGCAAAAGTCAGGCTTCTACCTACGGGTGCTCCATCGCAACAGAAGCTGCTTCCTTCCCCTTCAACCATGAGCACGTATGGGCTCGTGGGCTTGGCCAGCCAAGTGGGATAAGAAACAACAACAAACACTACTCATAATAAAAAAAAATTGTCCATTTAATTTATGTCCTCCTATATTTTTGAAGAGCATCAGTTTACAGATTTGGAGCAGTAGTTTCGTATTAGTTTTCCGCACTGAAGAAACTTGTTTAGAGACCAACAATATTTATAGAACCTGTTGTCGTGTTCATGTCTTAGAGGGTACAATAAATCCGTACATCGCATTCTTCCATTAGGCTCAGGGAGGTGAGAAGAGGATGCAAAGCATCCAGATTAGCACCAAAAAGCAGCTCATTTAAAATTGCATTATCACCAATTGCAGTGTCATCAAACATCCCAATGTCGGTTACAGCAAAGACAATATATTATCAATTAAGACAATATATTAGACAATTATAGTATGACTCTTTGAACAACGCCGTTAATGACAATTGGCTACAATGTCTACAACTATCATTAACGACGATTATCGGTGACAATGACAATGACAAAGGAATAACAGCTGTATTCGATTTTTTTTGTTATTTTTATTGGACCTACATAACCAAAAGCAGAAACTGAATCATAAGCTTTTTCTAAATACCCAAATCTCTAATTTTATAAATTCTCCTCAAAAGCAAAATTTTAGACCAAAACATAAATTAAGTTTTCCATAATGATTTTTTTTCAATATGTAAGTACTTTAACCCACTGTAACTATAATACTTTAAGTGGAATATTGAATTCAAATCAAATTCCAGAAACATTTAAACTGCAATTTTGGATGATTGCTTATTCCAATTTTTTATTCTGGCATTTAATTTCTATGCCACCAACAAAATCAACCGCAAACATTAAATCACACACGAAAAGAGAACTTTTTTTTTATTTTGATTAACGACATTGTTCAAAAGATCTTTTTAATGGCTATTTAATTGAGTTTTAAGAGCTCTCCCTTCTATATTGATTAAATTAAGTGCAATATTACAATTTTTTTTTTCCGTTCCTAAAATGCAATCATGTAGTTTCTAACTATGATACGGATCATAAACTTTTCGTGGTTGAAGGAAGATAAGAGAAGTGAGCAGAATTCTGGTTTTGATTTTATTTTTCCTTCTAAGCATTAATTGCTTTAAATAGCTGTGAGCGAAAAATTTAGTTAGCTGTATCTAAAAGTTACGAAACTAAATTAAACACGTTTGTGGTTCGTTAATCAGTTTGGAATCTTTGTAGGATTAAAATGTAAAGAATTGAGTTAAATAACGTACAATTTCTTTGTTCTTTCTAAATTAAAATCAGTTTGGTATACCTTGAACGATTTTAAAATTTATTCTTTTATACAATTATTTAAAAACATAAACTAGATAATAGCTTAACCAGTTCTGCCAATGCTTAATTCAATTAAAATAAATACTGATTTCTTGAAAATTAATTAATTTTATTGTATATTTCAAACTAAAATATTTTTAAAAATCTGTTTACGTCTGTAATTAAATATAATTTAATTCCTTTTTCAATAGCTGCAAAGAAACGTAAAACTCATTTTATTACATTTGATTCATTCAGTTTTTAATTTAATTTAATTTAATTTAATTAATTAATTAATTTATTTTTTTGAATGTGTGTTATTAGTTATGTTCTGTTTTACTTTTAAAATTCCCTATATTTTTTCTTACATGTATACTCAAAGAAATTTCAGTGATAAAATGATAAAAACTGTAGATTCGACTTTTATATTATCTGAAGTTGTAACCATGCTTTATCCGATACATTGGCCAAAGTGCCCCCTGTGGCGTTCAGAAGAAATGGTCAGTAGGCCTCGAGAGAGTCGAGTAGGAAGTACAGCGCAACCTCACCACGCTGAGAAACGTTTAGTTTTTAATCTCTCAGCCCGAGAGGAAATATATTTAAAGCAACCATGCGTTGTAATTGGCCTACAGACTCTCACCCAAAAAGGAAGTATATTTCGCGCTTCTTGCGGGTATCTGAGTATTGGGTTTTCGGCATAGAAGGGGAGTCCTTTCACGAATCTGTAATATGTGTTTAAATATGTTAAATATTGCCTGCCGTTAATTGTATGTGTGTAGTGTTTGTGCGTATGTGAGTTCTCCAACCAGTGCTTCCAGTATCTCACCCCAACCAAACCCAGTTAGAATCCCAACTGCACACTACAAATTATTTTTATTCCAAAAGTTTAAATAATCCAGAATGTTCCAACTGTGTTAATTTTTTAATATTTTTTTTCTATCTTGTTCAGCATATTAAAATGTTTTCTGTAATTGTATTTTGAGCTATATATACACCCTATATATATTCTTGTCACTATCATCAACATGTATATCATCATAGGAACTGTTGCAAGTGATAAGAAAATTGTTGTTTAATGTTCAATTTTAATTACTTTTTTTCCCAGATTAGCATTATATTAAATTACCTGTCTCCATAGCCGAATAGTATAGCTTTTTCTATAAAAGCATATAATACTACTCATCCAAATTCATAACAATAATATCGATAGCGGAGATTGATAAACGCAATGATTCATATGATAAGTCCTTGATATTTTATAGATGATTGTTTTCAAGCTTACTTCAGTTTACGGACATTTACCAAAATCAATATCTGTTTTTCTTTATGCATTTTTATTTTTTATTTTGGATACTAAAAGCAGCAATAAAAGTCAATGATGCTTGAAACATCTTTGTTGTTATACCTCTTCCTAAGCTCCGAAAAATATTTCCTCAAGAATTAAATTGTTATGATTCTCCATTGTGTTTTACCACGCAGATGCTAAGAACATTTCGATTTTTTTTGTTTTCCTGTGGTAGACAGAATTTTTTGTTTGGCGGGTAATAAAATTCATAAAGAAGACGTGAAGACAAGACAAATTTTATAAAGACAATATGTGAGCCATTGTCCTTAACAATGGTATAGAAAACTGAAATTCGTTCTTGGTTTTGTCGTTCTACGTTCATTTTATGCACATTTTGGGTAATTCGCTTCAGAGTAGGGCTTCAAGATCAAGAGGGGCCTACATTCAAACTGTTAGCGATGTTAGAATTACGCTATTCTAAAAACAGTAAACACTAAAACACTGAATCGAAAATAAGGAGAAATTCTACACATATGACTAATAAACAAACATGAAAATGTATTGGTTAAGATCAACGCGTTCGCGTCATTGGGTCTGTTCGTTTATATACTCATGTTTGTGAAAATTGCAATACCATGAAATAATCGTCATAATTGAATGAAATTTAATACACAGTTGAGTGGTAGTGGTACAAATAAATGATTAAATGTTCAAAGCAAACAAACAATAACAAGAGATCGGAATCAGTATTTTGTGTAGCCACCACGCGCCGCAATAAGTGCTGCTACACGACGTGGCAGGGAGTCAAACAAATTTTGAATGCCTGCCTGAGGAAGAGCATTCCATATTGCTTGTATGCGCACCCGAAGTTCGTCTGCAGAAGCAACAGGACGAGGATCACGAGCGAGACGCCGACCAACTAAATCCCACACATGTTCAATCGCTGCCAATTGTCTAGAGGAAGCTGTACAGTCCGTCAGCGCCATGTGGACCAGGTGTCTATCATCGCGAGCTGACGTCACATTTCGGGGTCCACTCCCGGATTTTCGAGTTGTCCGACACTCGTCCGTCCACTGCTTCCAAAGACGCATCACTGTGCTGTTGTTACGCTGCACACGACCGGCTACTGCACGATAAGACAATCCAGCTTCACGAAGGCCTATGATTCTCCCCCGTTCAAACTCTGTAAATTGTTCAAATCTCGCTCTCTTTCGTCGAAGAGGCATAAGTAACGATTGAGCTAACGTTTACCACTAGCAGATAACCACCGATAACCATACACGCCTCGCTACAGCCGTCTATTTATTCGGATCCATCCGCCATTCAGAGGGCGCTGCTTAGCATACGCCTGCGCTACGGATTTGAAATTCTAATAATTTGCATATCATGCGCTAATTTGTATTTCCTGAAAATTTCAGCTCACTCGCGTAAGTCCTTCATGGTGTTGAAATTTTCTCAAACATGAGTTTATATACGAGATTGCACCATAGTTCATACGTTCACTCATTGCTATGGCAAATATTGACGTGCCTTGTGCTACTGAGCTCTGGTTTGTTCATGCATAAATAGAGTGCAGATAGGTGTAGATTGTAAGAGATAAACGAACAGACCTATTGATATGCCGGCGTTCAGTTATATTCATATTACTTCGATAATAAGAAATACGTGTTAATGTTATTAGAAAAGATTCGTATTTTAGAATTGCGTATAGTTACTTGGTTTACAGTGACAGTAACCACTTTACAGTGTTTATATACTATTGAAAGTTTTTTTGTGCAATATTTTCATTTCGCGGAATTGTAAGTAAATTCCTAAATTTTATTTATGCACAATAATTAATAACCCAAATATTTTGAGCTTTTGAATCAAACTTAAAAGTTGGAGGTGAAAGGGCCTCATAAGTGGAATAGCCTAGGGCTCTTTTCCTAGGGGATTTAGATAATCCGGCCCTTATCCTACAGTTTAACACCGATTCCGACAAACTAAGAAATATCCATTCCACCACCAGGATTCGATTTGAAGTCTGTAGTATCAAAAGTTAAAAATGTTACCACGAGTTAGCAAAAGTTTTATAGTAAACCCCTTTCAAAAAATACTGAAAAACTCCGAGAAATATGTTTTGTAAGCTTATAATTGTCTTTAAAACCCTAAAATAAAACACACCGAATTTATTTATTTTTCTGATATTTTATACTTAATCTCTTGCAATACCACTTTTATACTCAAGAATTCAATAGAAAAATATCAGAATAGTTTCGTTATACTCGAAACTATAAAATCAACAATGTGTAAAATATTTTGGTGTTACACTTTTTCCTTCACCACGACACATATTACTGAGAATTGCTATAAATTTACAATTGCTGCAGGATCTTTTTTATTGGTAAGACTTTATTTTCTAAATGATGTTAGTTATATATAAGATATATACTTTTTAACAGATAATTTTTAATTAATTTAAACTGGTTTTTAATTGGTTAATTTAAATTATGCTTTGTTATCAATTTAACATTGAAATTGATGCCAGGATAGTAATTTGCAATTTAAAAATATTTTTTTATTGTTGTTTTATGTTAATTTTTATCTTTATTTACAATAACTTAAAGGCTAATTTTAGTAATTTTAGTTTTATATGTTTCTGTGAGTTAACGACAGTTTTAAAGGGACTGCCATGAAAAAAATACTAAAAAATAACTAATGCTGCAATCTTTAATTGTCGTTAAATTCCTACATTAAAGCACACCGAATTTATTAATTTTTATTGTAGTTTATAGCTTATATTTTACAATACCATTTTAATACTCAATAATTCAATAAAAACCATATCAGATTAGTTTCATTGTCTTGAAACGAGCTATAATGCTGAAATATGTAATGCTATATATACTAATTTTAATATTTTTAATTTTAAATGTTTCCGCAAATTAGCAAAAGTTTTATAGTGAACTCCATACAAGAAATACTAATAAAGAACCATTGTAATAGACTTTAATTGTTCTTAAAATCCTATATTAAAGTACACCAAATTAATTCATTTTTTCGGCAGTTTGTAGCTAATATTTTACAATACCACTTCAATGCTAAAGAATTCAATAGAAACAATATCAGAATAGTTTCATAATACTCGGAACGAGCTATAAAATCAATAATGTGTAAAATATTTCGGTTGCTACACTCTTTCCTACACCACGACACATATTACTGAGAATTCCTATAAATTTTTTGCATTGTTTTATTCCTCGAAATTCCCCGAAAAATGTTGCAAAACAATCGGCGCAGAAAATGAAGCAAAAAAAAACCCAACAATTTTGATGCAAAAATTCATAGTAGTTGGAGCTTTCTTTTCCAATAAGCAGCACTCGTTTTGAATTTTTGTGCGTGCACTTTTAGACAAAGAATGAATGCAAAAAAAAGGCAAGCAGAAAAAAATGCGTCAATATTTTCTCGCGTTTTGAAAACATAAAAATGAAACGAGAACTTTAACATTGTTAAAAATGTGGGAGAACTAGACAATTTTTTTTATTATTATTATTCAAGTTCGTTTTATTATTTTTCTTGGCGAGTTTTATTTTCTCTCTCCCGACGAAAGGCATTTTGAAAAATTGCCAGTAAACTATTTAAACTAGCCTCATGAAAATATTCTAACAAGGAAAAGGCATTTTTTTTTTTTCAAAAGAATTCTTGAGTTACCAATAAAATTACAAAGAATAGCGGCGGAAAACTTTTAACGCTGCTTCTCAAAACGTAGGACATTGGGAGACTCGAATTCCAGATCATTTTAATTACCAACTTAAAAAGAAACGTTCTGAAAAATACAGAATGCTTTCTTGTTATTTGCTATTTGTTTGCTTTGATGTTGCTTATCTCTTTTGAGAAATAATCAATTAAGATTTCAGCGTTTTTCATGATAAATTCCAGAATAATTATTCAATTCCAGAAATAATTGAAACCGTTATATTTCACAGTATAATTTAAAGGTTTTAGTTTTTATTTCGATTCATGTGTAAAATATTAGTTTGATAAATGAGCGTTTTATTAAAAATGATGAGAGAAACGATAAATTAGAATGAAATAAAAATTCCAATTTAGTTAGTAAATTGGAAACATTTTTTGATTATTTTTTAAAAAGTTCTTTTATAAAACTGATAAATGAAATTGAATCAAAAATGCATATACATTAACTTTTTATCAAATTCACACAATTTTTACTTTTTTTTGACAACATTTACTGATTTATATAGTAAATTAATTTGTTTCCAATAATTCGAAATGATTATGTAAATTTATTTTAATTTTTCTATATTAAAATTTATTATTACTTTTTTCTTTTTTTGGCATTTCTATTATTTTAATTTCTTTACTTCAATTTTAATTTTAAAATTAACAATAATAATAATAATTAAATAAATAAAATTATTTTTAGTTATTAAAGTCAAAAAATATAATAATCAATTATAACACTATTTAAATTTTTTTGTTAATTGGGTTTTAATTTAAATTTAAAATGCAATAATTTTTGATTGATAAAGATTTTTTTTATAAATTTAACTTTTAGAAGTCAATGAATAGAATAATCCGTCGTAACTCTGATAAAAATTTTCTAATAATTGGTTTTAAATACAAATTTTAAATCTAATAATTGTTGTTAGAAAAAATGTTCATCTTCATTTCACTTTTAGAAGTCAATATATAGAACAATCAATTGTAACTCTACTTAAAATATTTTTGTAATCAGTTTAATTCCTACATTAAAACTCATCAAATTTATTTATTTTTCCTATTGTTTACAGCTAACATTTTATGTATCACTTGAATGTTCAAGAATTCAAAAGAAACAATATCAGAATAGTTTCGTTATAATCGGAACGAGCTATAAAATCAGTAACGTGTAACATATTTTGGTTGTTATACTTTTACCTGCACCACGACAAATATTAATGAAAATTACTATAAATGTTTCGCATTGTTTTATTCCTTGAAATTCCACGTAAAATGTTGCAAAACAATCGGCGCAGAAAATAAAGCAAAAAAAACCCCAACAATTTTGACGCAAATATTCATAGTACTTGGAGCTTTCTTTTCCAATAAGCAGCACTCGTTTTGCATTTTTGTGCATGTACTTTTAGACAAAGAATGAAAGCAGAAAAAAAAAAAGGCAAACAGAAAAAAAAAAAAAACGCGTCAATATTTTCTCGCGTTTTGAAAGCATAAAAATGAAACGAGAACTTTAACATTGTTAAAAATGTAGGAAAACTAGGCAATTTTTTTTTTTTTTTTCTAGTACGTTTTATTATTTTTCTTGGCGAGTTTTATTTTCTCTCTCCCGACGAAAGGCATTTTGAAAAATTGCCTATAAACTATTTAAACTAGCCTCATGAAAATATTCTAACACGGAAAAAGAACTTTTTTTTTTATTTTCAAAAGAATTCTTGAGTTACCAATAATATTACAAATAATAGCGGGGGAAAACTTTTAACGCTGTTTCGTAAAACGTAGGACATTTGGAAACTAGAATTCCAGATCATTTTAATTACCAACTTAAAAAGAAGCCGTCTGAAAAATAGAGAATGCTTTCTTGTATTTTTCTATTTGCCTTGATGTTGCTTATATCTTTTGAGAAATAATCAATTCAGGTTTCAGCGTTTTTCATGATAAATTCCTGAATAATTAATGACGTCCAGAAATAATTGAAAGTTATATTTTACTGTATTTTACTGTATTTATAGCTTTTAGATTCTATTTCGATTCATGTGTAAAATATTAATTTCAAAAATAAGCTTTAAGTTAAAAATGATAAGTTAGAAAGAAATAAAATTCCAATTTATTTAGCAAATTGAAGAATTTTTTTAATTCTTTTTTTTAAAAAGTTCGTTATAAAACTGAAGAATTAAATTGCATGAAAAATGCATATACGTTAACTTTTTATCCAATTCGTACAATTTTTACTTTTTGTAACATCTTTTACAGATTTATATAGTAAATTAATTGGTTTCCAATAATTTAAAATGATTATGTAACTTCTTTTTAAATTTTTCTGGATTAATATTTCGTTATTCCTTTTTTCTTTTTGAATTTCTATTATTATAATTTCTTTATTCAAAATTTAATTCTAAAGTAGAAAAAAAATTCTAAAGTAAATTATTCTAAGTAAATTATTTTAATTAATTTAACTTTCAGAATTCAATCAATTTTAATTCAATTCAATTCAATTCATTTATTTGTAATTTTTTTTGGTAAAATTTTAATCGTTATTATTATTATAAATTAAAACGTCTCAATTAATTTTTTTAAATTTAAAATACAATAATTTTTTTTAGAAAAATTAATTCTCATTTATTGAGCTTTTGGAACTCAGTAAATGTAGTAATTAGTTTTAAGTCTGAATAAAAATTTTAATCAATTGCTTTATAATTCAAAATGAAACAGTTTCTATAGAAAAATTATTTTTATTCTTTTAATTTTTAGAACTCCATTACTAGAATAGTCAATTGTAAATCTGATTATGAACCGTTGTTACAGATTTTAATTTTCGCTAAAATCCTATATTTACACACCAAATTTAGGCATTCTTCCGGAAGTTTACAGCTAATATTTTACAATGTCACTTCAGAGGTCGAGAATTCAATAGAAACAATATCTGAACAGTTTCGTTATATTAGGAACGAGCTATAAAAATCAACAATGTGTAAAATATTTGGGTTGTTCCAATTTTCCTGCACAACAACACATACTGTTGAGAATTGCTGTTGAGATTGAATTAAAAACTAATTACTAAATAAATTGAGTCAGAGTTACAATTGGTTATTCTATTTATTGAGTTTAAAAATTAAATGAATAAAAATAATTTTATTTATTTAATTTGATTATTATTTTTAATTTTAAAATTTAAAATTAAATAATGAAATTATAATAATAGATTATTATTCCAGAAAATTTAAAAAAAAATTTACACAATCAATTCGAATTATAGGAAAACAATTAATTTACTATATGCATCAGTAAAAGACGTTAAAAAAAGTAAAAATTATATGAATTGGATAAAAAATTAATGTATATGCATTTCTATTCAATTTAATTTATTAGTTTTAAAAAGAATTAAAAGATTCTTGCAATTTACTAACTAAATTAGAATTTTATTTCTTTCTAACTTATCACTTCTCTCATCATTTTTAACGCAGTGCTTACTTTTCAAAGTAATATGAATCGAAATAAAAATTAAAATCTATAGACAATACGGTAAAATATAACGGTTTCAATTATTTCTGGAATTGACGAATTACTCTGGAATTCATCATGAAAAACGTTGAAATCTGAGTTGATTATTTCTCAAAAGAGATAAGCAACATCAAAGGAAATAGAAAAATAAAAGTAAGCATTCTCTATTTTTCAGACCGTTTCTTTTTAAGTTGGTAATTAAAATGATCTGGAATTCGAGTCTCCAAATGTCCTACGTTTTGCGAAGCAGCTTTAAAAGTATTTCCCCGCTATTCTTTATAATTTTATTGGTAACTCAAGAATTCTTTTGAAAATAAAAAAAAATGCCTTTTCCTTGTTAGAATATTTTCATGAGGCTAGTTTAAATAGTTTACAGGCAATTTTTCAAAATGCCTTTCGTCGCGAGAGAGAAAATAAAACTCGCCAAGAAAAATAATAAAACGAACTCGAATAATAATAAAAAAAAAATTGCCTAGTTCGTCCACATTTCTAACAATGTTAAGGTTATCGTTTCATTTTTATGCTTTCAAAACGCGAGAAAATATTGACGCTTTTTTTTCTGCTTGCCTGATTTTTTTTGCATTCATTCTTTGACTAAAAGTACACGTAGAAAAATGCAAAAATTCATAGTACTTGCCGCTTTCTTTTCCAATAAGCAGCACTTGCTTATTGGAAAAGACAGCGGCAAGTACTATGAATTTTTGTATAAAAATTGTTGTTGTTTTGGGGTTTTTTTGCTTCATTTTCTGCGCCGATTGTTTTGCAACATTTTTCGCGGAATTTCGAGGAATAAAATAATGCAAAAAAGTTATAGCAATTCTCAATAATATGTGTCGTAGCGTAGAAAAAAGTGTAAAAACCCAAATATTTTACATATTATTGTTTTTATAGCTCGGTCCGAGCATAAGGAAACCATTCTGATATTGTTTCGATTGAATTCTTGAGCATTGAAGTGGTATTGTAAAATATTAGTTATAAACTACCGAAAAAGTAAATAAATTTGATGTGTTTTAATGCAGTAATTAAACCAATTACAAAAAGGTTTTAAAGAGTGTTACAACTATTTATTCTATTTATTGACTTCTAAAAGTTAAATGAATAAAACATTAATAATAAAAACACAAGTGTAACTATAATTTAAATTTTTCAGTCATTGGTTTTTAATTTAAATTTTAAGTGCAATATTTTTTATTAGATAAAATATTTTTATTCATTTAATATTAAAAGTCAAATAGTAGAATAATAAATTGTAACTGATTAAACTTTTTTGTAATTGGTTTTTAACTTAAATTTTAAATGCAATAGATTTTATAAGAAAAATCATTTTTATTTATTTAACTTTAGAACTCAATAAATAGAATAATTTGTAACTCTGATTAAAAAATTGTATAATTTTTTTTTTATTTTAAAATGCAATAATTTTTATTAGAAAAATTACTTTTATTCATTTAACTTTTAGAACTCAATAAATAGAATAACCAAATGTATCCCTGATTAAAATTTTCAGTAATTGGTTTCTAATTTAAAATGCAATAATTTTTATTCGAAAAATTGTTTAATTTATATCAAATTTTTTTTAAATCTGGCTATTATATTAACATAAATAGTATAATAAAACAAAATATAAGATATTAATAAAAAATATTATAATATTAATTAGATAAATTGGAAATTTACAACAATTAATACTACCTTATACATGATACGTAATTCCCCATGCCTATGATACATAATTCCCCTATTTTTAGTTAATTAAAACAAGTCATTCTTCAATTCCTTAAAATAATACATAATTTAAAAATATTTTGAACAGTTTATTTAATCTCACAAAAACTAAAAAAATATTATATGCTCGAGAAATATATAGTTAAAAGGTTTTTGCTATTTCAGATATTTTTCCGTCTGGATATGCTTTTAATCTTAAAAGCTAAAAGACTTCGTGATATTACACAAAACAAAAAGGAAATTGTGATTGTATTTAAATATTTAAAATGCAATCTACCTCGTATAGCTCATAAAATGAAATTCTGATACAGATTTACTATAATGCTCATAAAATAGGTTAGGAAAAAAGAACTAAAGGCTTAAACCTTGTCTTTATAAAAGATTTGTTAGTGTAGTTACAAGTCTGGGAGATTCCCTATTAATCAACTAGAAAGTAAAATAAATAGTTTATTTCCCCTAATAAATTTCAGTAGAAAATTTTAATTAAAATTTAACACCCATATACTTTGAAACAACGTAGAGTAGTTCAAATACAATGGTACTAAGCACTTTTGAAAGTGACCTAGAAGTTTAAGAAAGTTTATGATATGATATATAGAAATGATATGTTTAGAAATAGAAAGTTTATAGATATAGAAGAATTTTAAAATATAGAAAGTTTATGATATGATATATAGAAATAAGCGGTAACTGATTAAAAATTAAATTAATAGTAAACATAATACTTTAGGTTTAAAAAAAGAGTGGGATAGGGATATCTAGTAACGGTAATTAGAACCCCTGAATGACGGACTCGTAGCTCAGTGACAACGTGTGCCGCTTGTGAGCATTACGGCGGAAACTCAATCTGCTAACGGCTTTGTTGTAGACACTAGAGAGTTTTTGCATACCGTACGTTAGTTACCGCAGGACGTCCGTTAGTTTTTTTCTCCCTAGCGCGCATGTTCATAGGAAACTGCGCATGCGTATCTGTAATAATGTTTCCTATGAGCATGCGCGCTAGGGAGAAAAAGCTAACGGACGTCCTACGGTAACTAACGTACGGTATGCAAAAACTCTCTACTGTTTCAAAACATCAGGAGCCTCAATGGCGTTTGGGATGTTCAGCATTTTGCCCCGTTATTCGGACTACTTGGTGTGAGTTTTATGGGTTTGCTCCCATACGATACGCAAATGTGGGGTAGTTCCGTCTAAAAATCCTCCCAGAAGGCCTCTCTACTTCTTCAGCGTCACGGAGACAAGTCGGATTTATACCTACGAAGAAAACATTTAAACGGAAGACTGAAAAATAGCATGGGGAACGTGTTTTCTGTTATTTAGTGACATGATAAATAGTTGTTCGCGTGCAAATTGTAAAGCATAATGGCATTATGGATTCCTTGTATTAAATTGCTATTAGGAAAGGTTTTTATATTTTTAAGTTACGTGATTTTTAAAAAAGAATAGTTATTAAAAAATGCTTCTGTACTATTATGAAAGAAAAAAAATCCGAATAGTTTTGTTAAAATGAGAGTAAATAAAATATCAGTATTTTAAATTTTAAAATTAAATATTATATTTAAGAAAAAAAATTATTGTTACCGCATTTATTTTTATTTTTCATAATATAATGATTATTTAACTGTTGTAAAAATTACTATTGTATAGTTTCTATGGTATCTATTAACATGCGTGGTTAAAAAATAGCCCACACGGGTCAAGTAACAACGAAACAGAACAGCTAAATAAGGCTATTTAAAGTTGATTTAATTTTATGCGACGCTAATTGCAGTATTGCGCGTTAGCTAGTGTAGAAAGAAACGAGGGTTCAATTACCACTGATTAAGTGTACTGCAGTCACTGTTTTAAAAAATAAGTAGACTTGTTGCATTTTTTTTACTTCTTCTGCGTAAAGGTCTTAACTCTCCATTTTTCTTTAGTTAACTAATGCACCATGTTTCCGTTGTGCATTCTGGTTAGTGCCAAATGCACTGTTCAATGTAAAGTCAAAACTGTAAGTGGTTCTAAATGCCAGACCACATCATTGCTAAATGAACCATAATTAACATTCAACTTGTCTACTTCAACTTGACTCTACATTCTTGTCTACTTCTACTACTTGACTCTACATTCTTATCTACTTCTACTACTTGACCCTACATTCTTGTCTACTTCAACTTGACTCTACATTCTTGTCTACTTCTACTACTTGACTCTACATTCTTATCTACTTCTACTACTTGACCCTACATTCTTGTCTACTTCTACTACTTGACTCTACATTCTTGTCTACTTCTACTACTTGACTCTACACTCTACATTCTTACTACTTCTTTGACTACTCTACTACTTGACTCTACATTCTTGTCTACTTCTACTACTTGACTCTACATTCTTGTCTACTTCTACTACTTGACTCTACATTCTTGTCTACTTCTACTACTTGACTCTACATTCAACTTGTGCGTAGCTAGCATGCAAAAACGATGTGGTTCAAATCCGCTGATGGCGTCCGTTGCAGTCATAGCTTTCAGAAATGAAGAGACTAAGTCATGATTCTATAGATACAAACATCTCTTATAGAGAGCCAGGTCACCTTATGGGAGTTTTCGGGGTTTTCTCTCATACAACCCGCAATGATAACGATAAGCTCTGAAAGTTCTGCAAGAATGCAAACATCTCCGTTCGTCATTCGTCGGTGGGCTGTTCGTGGTATACAGGTAGAAGACAAGGCCCACAATTCTTCACAAAAAAGTATTTCGCATTAGATAGCAGAATTCGCGAAAAAAGATACTGACACAGATTGAAAAAATCGCCATCGATCTCCTCGTTTTTGAGAACAGTGACGATAATGCACCATGTTAATGGAATCGAATCTTCGCCCTCTTGAGCGTTACACCACCAGATTGCAATCCAAGCATTAATTACTCTTTAGAGGAAAATGTTATCGTTATGAAATGTTATACTGATTGTACTGACAAAATAAAAACGCTATACTAGGGCTTGATGGCCGATTGGTTGGCGCTCGGTACCGCAGATTTCGGGTTCGACTCTCGGCGGTGTCATAGATGTTTGTAGAGGTTCGGAATCCACTTTAAACCGTATGTCCCGGTCTAATACACTCAAGAGCCAAAACATTATGACCACCCCTACATTTTGCAATGAACTCGTCTGGATGACGTGGAAGGCACGTGATCAGGTGGAAGTCTTATTTAACTGATATTAAATGGTGGTATTAATCCATGCCAAGGCGGGTTGAAGCTGTGTTGCGCACCAAAGGTGGGCCAACTCGTTATTGACAAGTGGTCATAATGCTTTGGCTCTTGAGTGTATGATCGTAGACCGTTGTGGGGGTAGCGTTACTCTCTTCCGTAGCGTATCATCAAGCTACACATGTCCCGTCGGTAGTGCTAAATGAGTAATAGAGGCGCAGGCCTTGCTAATGGCAGAAAAATTAACTGTCTCTGTATTGCCAGCTGCATTAAAACAAAAACTACAACTATGCAAAGCATGTTGCCAAAACGTTTGTTATACATTTGTGGAAGGAGAATTTATTGTGTTACCGTAGGGATAACAGCACTGTATTTGCAAGTCTTATGAAAGAAAAACAGGAAAACTCCTTTCCCTAAATTCGACTTTGCGACGATAGATATGAGCACACATTGAAAAAGTCGCCATCGATTCTTCTCGTTTTTAAGAACCGAGATAAATATTCCCTCGTTCATTCGTTTATGAGAACGTCAGCTCATGATGTCAGAGATTTTACAGGAAAACGATTTAATCATTATAGCGATTTATTTTATCAGTTCCATAGATATATATCTACAAGTATGCTTTTTAACAAGCGTATATTTTAAATAAAACGTAATATTTACGATTCCATATTTTAATAAATAAAAAACGAAATTTATATATTTTCGGGATAAAAAATAATGAAAAAATAAATATGACAGTAAAATAATGAAGTCATATCTTAAAATTCATTTTTTCCTACATCGCAAAAAAAAATAAATAAATAAATAAATAAAGAAGAATATACATAGTTAAATATTCCATTTCATCAACTTGATTCTTTATACGAGAAAAATTACGGAATATTTTTATGCCATGCATAAATTTTACACTCGTGCAAACTCCAGATTTTTCTTGAATTTCTGCCAGAAAGTGAAAGTAAATATTATGATTTATAAAAAGTCATGAAATTATAGGGACGCAGCGCAACATAGTTTAAATATTTGACGTTAAAACTGAATATATAAATTTATTTATTTATTCGTTACATTTATAAAAATGTTACTTTTTTTAATGTGAAAAATTCAATAAATGTAAATCATCTGCTGAAAAAAAAGATGTCTCTGAAATAAAAAAAAAACGAACACATTGTAGTTTGGGGAAAAAATAATATTGTTATTGAAAGTGAAACACTTTTAAATATCAGACTCTTGCACTAGATAAAAAAAGAGTTTTTTGTGAATATTTAGATATCTTTATTTTAAAAATATCCTCGTTTTAAATAAAAATTTTATTTTAGTCTCGAAAACTAAATGCAGTTGTGAAAGTAAAAAAAAAAATATTTAAATCATTATTAATCATAATGTAAATTCATTACTATGTGTGTTGTTATATTACAAAGACTAAATAGCAGCGTGCCTTTACGAAAAGTGCATTACGTTTTTAAGCAGAGGGTGCTTTATTACAAACTTGGCAAATTGATGAGGAGCATGATGAAACAGTAGGTCGGAATACTCTTCTTCTATTGAATGTTATATTACATATACGAAATAGCAGCGTGGCTTTACGGATAGCGCATTCGGTTTTTAAGCATGGTGTGTTTTGTTCGAAACTTGACAAGCCACAATGTCTATAACGGTGAGGGATAGGATAAAACTGTAGGCCGGAATACTCTTCTATTGAGTTTCAATAGGTTTGGTTTGGTTTGGCGCTCTACGGTCATTGTGTGCACACTTGGGACTAATTACACTGGGATCTACAGTTTAACGTGGATTCCGAAATACAACTACTACTACTACTACTATACCACACTACAACATTGTACCCAGAGCTGATGTGGGTGAGAAGTCTGATTGGACTCTGTGAAGCTCTACGGTCATAGCAGACATGGGCCTACGGCTTAAAGTGGATTCCGAACCATTACAAACATCCATGGCAAAGCCGGGATTCGAACTCAAAACCTGTAGTACCGAGAACCAGAGCGTTAACCACTTGGCCATCAGGCTCCTCATTCAGAACTACTAACAAACATCCATGCCACCGCCAGGATTCGAACCTGCGGCATGTGGTACCAAAGGACAGAAGGTTAGCTAATTGGCCATCCCACCGCTGAGTCTCAACAGGAGGGAGGAAATAGTACATATTCCACCCCTCAGAATTCTAGGGAGGAAGTGTTCGTTTCAAGCACGCCATGTAAGAATTCTCTCCGCAAGGTGCATTTTAGCTAACGCTGAATCTGTTGCATCTCTGATTAAGATGATGAATGACCTCGGATCAAAATTCTCACTATTGTGAAAGCAACAGTTGCATTTAAAATGCTTTTTTTTTTAAATAAATATTTTTTCGTGCATTTGCATTTTTTTTTTTTTTTTTTTTTTTTTCCCCGATTTTACCAAATTCATTAGTATTTGTATTTGCAAAAGTAATAATAAGAAGTGTAAAATTTATATTTATGCAGAGATTTTAAATAATTTAAATTACTGTCAACCTAAATCTTTTAAAAAAGTTTTATACATTGACTTTTTAAAAAAAAATTGCACATTTATGGCTAAAAAATTTTAATTTGTATAATAATTCATCATTAAAACGCTTTCTTTTACAATATTTGGCAATAATATTTTATTTTAAATTAATAATTCATTCATTTCGCGAAATAAAGCTTTACAATACTCAATACAGTTCAAAGATGTAAAATATTGTTGCGAAAGACTTAAGATAAAATAATTATTTATAAAAGCAATATATTATTAAGCCCTTTTATTTAATTTTAAAAAAAACCTTATTAATTAGTCAAAAAATTTATATTATTTTAAATTTCTTTATATATAATATTTGAGATTTATCGGTAAAACATTTATATGGGAACAATTTAAGTGAGATTAAAATTACAAAACATTAAAATATCCATATTTTTTACCGTTTTCAAATAATAATGGTTTCAAATATTTTTTAAATTTATTTTAAAATCGCTCGAAAACTTTCAATTGCACTTATTAAAAGTGCCTCATAAAATAACATTTTCATTATCTTTTAGTGTTTTATTTATATTATTTAATTAATTAAAAACTCACTATGTTATATACATTTTTAACATCATTTTAAAAATTAAAATTTCTTTTTCTAAAACTAAAATACATTTTGAAAATAATTTTCGTTAATTTCTCGTTTTCCGAAAGTTTTTATTTACTACATAAATAATAATTGATAAATAAATTTACGATATTCGTTAGCATGAGAAAGAAAAACTTTTCCAAAAAATATATCATATCTACATATTATATCAATTAGCAAGCAACTATGAAATTTTACAAGAAATAAATAATTTTTATTTTTAAACAATTTTTTGAAAAAATGAATTTTTTTTTTATGATCTAAAATATGTGCAGTTTTCTTAGATATAATACAATTAATTTATTTTATTTTTTATTTTACTTAAACAATTATTTCCTTTATTTCTTTCAGACTATTGCATGCTGAGAAATTTTAATTATTTAAATAATTATACAACAGTTATAATAAACTAATTTTGAAGTATTTTACCATATCTTTTTTTTAAGGAAATTAATTCTATTAAATAAAAAGTGAAAAATTTTATAAATACTAGAATAATTTAAATAAACTTGACATATAAATGATTAATAAAAAGCTTTAAGGCTTGAAAGTAACTTTTAATCATTTCACATTTAGTTTTAAATATGTATAAATCAGAAAAATTGTCTATTTCACTAGATAACTCATATCAGAAATTACTTTATATCGTTTTCCTCTCATCAGAAATTTCATTAAAAGTTATTTTTTTTATTGGTAGTTCTTAAATAATCTTATTAATCTAAAAAAAAATCTTATAATCTTATCCAATCTAAAAAAATTTATATTGAATAGAAATTATTTAATAATGAAATCATATTAAAAATAATCCAAATTACTTTTATCTAAGCTTATTTTTACCCGATATCTTTTTCACTTATTTATTCTTAAAATTATCCTTTCTAATATTTTTTATTCCTTCTTAAAATACTAAAATAGTTAATTTCGTTTTAAAATATTAAAAATAATTAATTAAATAAAAATTCTTTGATGAGGAAGAAAAAAGTGTGAAATGTTATCTATGTACAAAAGCTTATTATTGTATAATCTAATTAATTTACCTTATTACTTTATTTACTTTCATAATAGCTTAGTTTATAAGCTTTTTTTTTTAATTTAGTGCCCTCCGAAAATATTATTTAATTAAATAAGAAATACTTAAACACAGAAACAACAAAGGAAAAAAATTCTGCAATAAGTTCTCCTAAGATTGTTTGCTAAATTAATAATTTTTTAACTTTTCGTTATGCAATTTTTTAAATAAACTAAAAAATATTAAACTAGTTAAATAAAAATTAAAAGTCCGCAAAAAATAAGGAAAGAATATATGAAATATTGTCTGCTGACATTATTTGTTACTTTATTCATTAAACAGTTTTTAAAATTATTAGTTTTAAAAATTATTATTATGAAAAATAATATTAAGATTAAAAATTAGTATAAAATATTGTCTGCTGAGATTGTTTACTACTTTATGCATTAAAAAGTTTTTAAAATTATTAGTTTTAAAAATTACTATTATTGTTAATAAAAATAATATTAACTATTAAAATTAATACTCAATATTGTTTGCTGAGATTATTTATTACTTTATTCATTAAACAGGTTTTAAAAATAAATTATTATTATGAAAAACAATATTAAATATTAAAAATTAGTACGAAATATTGTCTGCTGAGATTGTTACTTTACTCATTAAACAGTTTTTAAAAATTATTGGTTTGAAAAATTATTTTTATTATTATGAAAAACAATATTAAGTATTAAAAGTTAGTACGAAATGTTGTCTTTTGAGATTATTACTTTATTCATTAAACAGTTTTTAAAAATTATTATTATTATTATTATGTAAAACAATATGAAGTAATAAAAATTAGTACGAAATATTTTCTGGCGAGATTATTTTCTATTTTATTCACTAAATAAAAATTATTAGTTTTAAAAATAATTATGGAAAACAATACTAAGTTTTAAAAGTTAATACGAAATTTTATCTGGCGAGATAATTTACTACTTTATTCATTAAAGTTTTTAAAAATTATTATTATTATTAAGAAAAACAATAGTAAGCATTAAAAATTACTACGAAATATTGTCTACTGAGATTATTTACTACTTTATTCCTTAAACAGTTTTTAAAAATTATTAGTTTTAAAAAATATTATTATTATTATGAAAAACAATATAAGTATTAAAATTATTATTAGTTTAGTAGTTGTTTTGAGTATTAAAATGTTAATTATTATAGTTTTAAAATTATTAAAGTAATTTTTTAAAAAAAATTAAGTAAATAAAACAAAATAGTCGACAATACTATTTGAAATTATTTATTAATTTATTCGATTTAACTTCCTTCGTAATTTTTATGAATTAAATAAATTATTTAATCTATAGTTTTTATGAAATAAGCTTTAAAAAGTTAGTCAAAAAAGTTTTAATTTAATAAAGTCTCGAATTATTTTTTAATGTATTAAATAATATATATTTATAGTTAAGTTTTTTACTAAACTGCAGTGCAAAAAATTGAATAAAAATCATTTAATAATCGAGGAATTCATAAGACAGAAAATACCTTCTCCTAAAATTATCCAGAGAGACACGGAGACATTATGGAAAACGATATTAAATATTGAAAATTAGTATGTAATATTGTCTACTGAGATTATTTGCTACTTTATTCATTAAACATTTTTAAAAAATTATTATTATTATGAAAAACAATATTAAATATTAAAATTATTAATACTTCAGTAATTATTTTGAATATTAAAATATCGATTATGATAGTTTTTAAAGTTATTATTAAGGTGCACTGTAAAAATTAAAAAAAAAAAATTAATTAAGAAAACTAAATAGAAAGTCGCCAATACTATTTGAAATTATATATTAATTTATCCTTCTTATTTTTCTTCACATTTTTTTTATTAATTGTATGAATTATTTAATCAAAAAAAGTTATATGAAATAAAACTTTAAATTATCTAATTCAGCCATTTTATTTTTCTTCATATTTTCTTCAAAATAAAGTTTTCTTAAATAAAATTTTAAACTATATAATTTCATTTATCAATTAATATATTTATAATTAATTTTTTTAATAAAATGCAGTGCAAAAATTAAATAAAAACTTATCTAATAATAAAAGAATTGATAAGAAAAGAAAAGTACCTTCTCCTAAAATTATCCAGAGACACAAGACGAAGAGCATCCCAAGCATAGCGACCGGTCCCTGAAACTTCTCTCCGGCCAGTCGCGCTCCATGTGAATCCCAACTCTGAAAACTCCGCTTCTTCCGCGGAAACCCACGAGAGCCCATCTCGACGCCGACAGGTACCGCCATCTATCGGCGGTCGCGCGCATCGGAATCGATCGAAAGTCAATCTTCTTACGGTTGTTTGGTGGTGACCTCACCTAGTGTTTCGGGTTCTGGAAGACAACTGAAAACATTCGATCATTCCTTTCTCTTTCTTCTTCGCGGCTCCTTTTTCTTATTTGGGCCTTGGAAAGGCGAAAAAGAGGAGAAGTATTGCATGTTGTCTACTGCACTTGACAGTCTCCACAATACATTATTTTAGTTTTTTATTTATTTTTATTATTTTTTTTTTATCTCGTCCAAGTCCTTTTCCTTAGACCCTCATATTTTCATTTCCACCACCAATACTACAGTTGAGAGTTGAATAACTTTCTTTTAAGTTTCTGTTTCAGGGTGTGTTATTATTTTTTGAGATGAAACTGTCAGGATATGGTGTTTGCATTGGCGTTTGAGCGACGGATACTGACTGTATCTTGTAGAAACAACTTTTTCTCAATGTTCTTTTTTGTTGTTGTCTGTATATAGAACAAAAAAATATTATTTCAGTGATTAGATTTACAAACATATTTTCATTGAAATATATATGAGCATGAATGGAGTATGGCTTTTTTTTTTTCATTTATTTTCTTTTTATCGTTCGAAGTCCTTTCGTTAGACCCTCATATTTTCATTTCCACCACCAATATTACAGTTGAGAGTTGAATAACTTTCTTTTAAGTTTCTGTTTCAGGATGTGTTATTATTATTTTTTCAGATGAAACTGTCAGGATAT
This sequence comes from Caerostris darwini, assembly GCA_021605075.1. NCBI lineage: Eukaryota > Metazoa > Arthropoda > Arachnida > Araneae > Araneidae > Caerostris > Caerostris darwini. Next base: position 121,840 of record BPLQ01005883.1, read on the forward strand.
GGTGTTTGCATTGGCGTTTGAGAAACGGATACTGACTGTATCTTGTAGAAACAACTTTCTATCAATGTTATTTTTATTGTTGTTGTTTGTATACATATAAAGCAAATACTACATCAATAATTAGATTTGCAGACATATTTTCATTGAAATATGTTTGAAAATATATATTTCATTGAAAAAAAAGGTTACATTGAAATATACTGACAACTGATATTACATATGATATACTCATACGTTTGAAAGATACTGACAGTATCTTGTAGAAACAACTTTCCCTCAATATTCCTTTTGTTATTGTTGTTGTTTTTATATAGATAAATACTGTATCACAGATTAGATTTGTAAACATATTTTCATTGAAATATCTATGAATATGAAAGAAATTTGGTTGTTGTTGTTTTTTTCGTTATTTTTTTTATCTCGCCAAGTCCTTTCCTTAGACCCTCATATTTTCATTTCCAGAGTTGAATAACTTTCTTTTAAGTTTCTGTTTCAGGGTGTGTTATTATTTTTTGAGATGAACCTGTCAGGATATGGTGTTTGCATTAGCGTTTGAGAGACGGATACTGACAATATCTTGTAGAAACAACTTTCTCTCGGTGTTCTTTTTGTTGTTGTCGTTGATGTTGTCTGTATATGGATAAAATAATTTTTGTGTCAGTCATTAGGTTTGGAAACGTATTTTCATTGACAGTATATGAGCATGAATTAAGTATAATTTTTTTTTTTTTTTTTTTTTTTCATTTATTTTTTTATCTCGCCAAGTCCTTTCCTTAGACCCTCATATTTTCATTTCCCCCACCAATACTACAGTTGAGATTCGACACACAGAGTTGAATAACTTTCTTTTAAGTTTTTGTTTCAGGATATGTTTTTTAGTGTTATTGTTATTTTTGTAGATGAAGGTGTCAGGCTACGTTGTTTGCATTAAAATTTGAAATATACTGACAGTATGTTGTAGAAACAACTTCCCCTCATAGTTTTTTTTTTTGTTATTTTGGCTGTCTGTATATAGATCAAACAAATATTATATCAGTGATTATGTTTACAAACATATTTTTATTAAAATGTATATGAGCATGAATGAAGTATGTTTTTTTTTTTTTTTTTTTTTTTTTTTTTTTTTTTTTTATCTCGCCAAGTCTTTTCCTTAGACCCTCATATTTTAATTTCCGCCAGCAATAATACTGTTGAAATTCGACACACAGAGTTGAATAACTTTCTTTTAAGTTTCTATTTTGAGATGTGTTTTTATTATTTCTTCAGATGAAACTGTCAGGCTATGGTGTTTGCACACTGGCGTTTGAGCGACGGATACTGACTGTATCTTGTAGAAACAACTTTCTCTCAATGTTCTTTTTTTTTTTTTTGTTGTTGTTGTTTGTATATAGATAAAACAAATAATATATTAGTGATTAGATTTACAAACATATTTTCATTGAAATGTATATGAGTATGAATGAAGTATGTTTTTTTTTTTTTTTTTTTTTTTTTTTTTTTTTTTTTTTTTTTTATCTCGCGAAGTCCTTTCCTTAGATCCTCATATTTTCATTTCCACCACCAATACAATTGAAATTCGACACGCAGAGTTGAATAACTTCTTGTAAGTTTATGCTTCAGGGTGTGTTATTACTATTTTTTGAGATGAAACTGTCAGGATGTGGTGTTTGCATTGGCGTCTGAGCGACGGATACTGATTGTATCTTGTAGAAACAACTTTCTCTCAATGTTTTTTTTGGTTGTTGTTTTTGCTGTCTGTATATAGATAAAACAAATAATGCATCAATAATTAGATTTGCAGACATATTTTCATTTAAATAGCTTGAATGAAGTATAGATTACAAACATCAAAAAGTATTATAGTTTATTTTAAAGATAAACTTAGTTGAAACTATAATTTTGTTTTATAATTTAATAAAAAGTGACAAAATGCTTAATAAAAAAGATTTTTTTTCTACAGTTTTTTTCCGTAAGTTAAATTTTCTGTTTCTTTCTTTTGAAAGGGAGGCAGCCCCAATATGATTTTTAAAATATACAGTGGTATGGTATAGTAATAATTATATAATTGAGATTTTTATAAAAATTATTAGGATTTACAAATTAATTAATGCAGAGTTTTTCACGTATTATATTCGGCACTTAAATGCCTAGGTGATCATAGAAAGGACTACTTTCATAGGACTTTTCTGCTCAAAAGTTAACATATGACAAGTTTAACTCTTCTTAATTTGTTCGAAAATGCATTTCAAATTTAGCCTTTCAGAACAATAACTTTAGGTGGCGTCAGAAAAATTTAGTTACTGAAAAAATTAATAAAAATATTAGAATTTTTAAAATATAATCAATGATTTTTAAAATTTTGTCAGTCATTTTTACATTAGCTTCTTCATCTTCATTGATGCAACAGTCTCATTGTGGGCCAAGGCCGTATGCCTACTGACAGATTTCGAGCGAGGAGATGTTTTTATTTTTAATGATAAGTGTTGTCAACACTACGAACCCCGCTCTACATGCACAGTAGACAGGGACATACAGTTTAAAGTGGATTCCGAACCATTACAAGCATCCATAACACCAGCGGAATTCAAACCTGAAACCTGTGGCATCGAGAGCCAGAGTGTTAGTCACTAGGTCATCAGGCCCAACATGAGCAAACTGATGTAATCAAATTGACTCTGACATTGTACAACAAATTTACTTCTTAAGAACATAAGGTTATTATTCCATTCGAACATACTAACCACGACAACTTGACTGCGACAATATATAGCAAAATTTAACCCTTCAGAATATCAATATCAAGACATTGTCAAGTTCAGTTTGACTCTAAAAATAGACAACAAATTGAACTCTTCAGAAAGCTTACTTTTTTATGTTAGCAATTTTGTGGTATCAATTTGGCTCCTGTAGCATACAACAAATTTAACCCTGCATAATGCTAGTCAGCACACTGGAGGTATCATTTTGACTTCAAAAATATGCAAAGATTTTACCCTTTAGAATATCAATTCACTTTTTTTCAAAATATTTTAATATATTTGTATATTTTTATATAAAATATATTTTTTGACTTTGGAGGAGTCAAATATGCTCCGAGTTTCAAACTACCTCCTTAAAAACCTTGATAAAAATAATTATAAGTTGTATTTTATAAACTACTTTTTAATTATTTTTAGTTTTCTGCATTATAAAATAACAAAATTTCGGGCTGCCTGTTGAATATTTATGCAGAAAATCAATATAACATATATGCAATTGAGCATAAAGTCAGCACATACATATGTTTATTTCATTTATTTATTTAACTCAACTTGAGAAGTTCTGGTCATTTACTAATTCCTAATAATGATGTGTGTCTAGAAATGGCGAAATGCCCATCATTGTGATATTACAGTCATTATAAAATAGAATGTCTTAAAATATATACTTAAAAGAATCATATTTCCATTTCGAAGGACGTAACAACAATTTATTTGTTGTTTCTTATCTCTTTTGGTCGACAACAATATCAAGACCAAATCTATGCACCTGTACATAGAAGAAAGGCACCGCTTCTGTTATGATGGAGCTAGCTGTTGGCTTCATGACGCTGAAGAATGAGGTAGTGCCTTCCGGGAAGACTTTAGTTAATTCATTCATCTTGCATTTTCGTATTGCGTGTGAGGAAACCCGAAAAGTCCCACCAGGTAGTCCGGCTACAGAGACAAGATGATAAACATCCCAACCGCCATCGAGATTCTTCGTGTTTTGAAACAGTATTTACAACAAAGCCGCCATTGGATTGAACCTCTTCCCTTATGCTGGCCAGCAGTGCACGTGACCCCTGAACCACGAATCGGACCTATTTATGTATTTCAAAGGTAAAGTAATTAAAATTTTAAAACTCTATGTTTCTATAGTAGTTAATGGAAATTATTCAAATCGCTACCATGTTTACAAATTTTGGAATTAGCACAGTGTGAAACATGACATGTGATTGATGTATATGTTAAGGATCGAGTTCCATTTTAGCTTTACGCTTTATTATCGGCTTAAACGTCAAATAATAACATCTATTCCAATGATACCTTTGAAAGGACGATTAAATTGTACATTAATATATTTAATGTAGTTTAATAATCTCATGATATGAAATATCTCTGTTGATTTTATTTTTACTATTAGATGTTAATACATTATATAATAAATCCGTAATATTTTATTTTATCGATTATTTATTAATATATCAAAAGAACTTGCGTAGCTACTTTGATTTTAGTAAGAAAATATGCTATTTTAATAGTCGTTTTATACAGTTTGTAATATCAGTGAGAATCAGATATTTATTTCAAATACCTGAAGTATAATATTTATTAATATAAGCATAATAATGAAGTATAAGATTGAAGTATAATTTTATTTTATTTGGCAATATATAATTCTAGGAAAAAATAATATAATTTACCAATGACTGAAAGTTCTTATTCATAGTATGTAAAGCTCTTTGATTCTTATTTATACATAACATTTTTATGCTTTTATAAAAACATACGATATAGCTGATGCGCTAAAACTTAAAAAATTCCAATGATTTTAATTTTGAACATTCTTTAACAGATGAAACATGCTTTATTTATTTTGCTATAGAAAGCTGTTTGAATACACAGAAACTCAAAACGAAAGCCAAACAGACAGGTTCCATGCCTATCCAAAGATGGAGATAAATTTTTAGGACGAAAAGTCATTCCGTTAAGCTCAAAGAAGAAACTGCGAACACCATTTCATATACCATCCTTGTCATAAAAGCAAAATGCTGATGTAGTGTAGCATACACCTCCCTAACACAACATGCACCCTGAATAAAGTTAATTCTGCTACACATACATCTCTGCTATATATACATAACTATGCTACATACGCAGCTCAGCTATATATACATGTTTCTGCTATATATACACAGTCCAGTCACATTAATGTGACTACCTGTCAAAAGCCAGGATAACCACCTTTGGCAGAGCGGACATCTGCGAGACGTGCAGCAGGAAGAGAGTCAATTAGGTTTCTGAAGGTGTTCACAATGATAAGCTATGCCGACTCGCAAGGACATATGCGTACTTGTGCTGATCCATCGTGCCTTCCACAATGATTAGTTCACCCAGTGAATGCCAGGAGAACATTCCCCAAACCATAATGCTCCCTCCTCCAGCTTGGATCCTTCCGGCAATTATTGCAGGGTGTTTGCTTTCAGACGTTTCACACCGTATACGCCAACGTCCATCTGTCCAATGGAACATAAAACGTGATTCATCGGAAAAAGCCACCTGTCGCCACTTTTGGACTTCCAGTTTCGGCGTGCAAATTCCAGCCATCGTCCCCGATGAACAGCAGTCAGCATAGGTGCATTAACCAGGCGTCTGTTGCGGAGACCCATGCGCAGCAACGTTCGCTGAACCGTCGTTGAGGATACACTCTTGGTAGCCCCTTGGTTCATCTGGGCGGTCAGTTGCTCAACAGTCTATTCAATCGAACACATCTCCGTAGCCTTCGTTCGCCTATGTCATCTATAGCCCGTGGTGCACCACATGTGCCACGTCCCTTATTTTGGATAGTGCCATTTTGCCATGCATGGTATACTTTTACCATGGCGGCACGCGAACAGTTCACAAAATTAGTCGTTTCCGAAATGCTTCCACCCTTGGCCCAAAAGCCAATAATCATGCCATTTGGACGTCGGATAAATAGCTATGTTTCTGCATTGCGCCATCGATTGAAATGCTTTCCGATGCCCTAAGACATCCTTTATATACACTCCGCTGCAATGTGCTTCCACCTGCCTTTTGTGATTGGTTATTTCACGTTGACGTCAAAGTAGGTGGTGGTCACATTAATGTGACTGAACTGTGTATATATGGCTCTGCTACATATATCTGCTATTCTAGCTACCAATGCCCTTAATAAAATTGCCTGGTATTCGTAAATAACAATATTATTTACAATTTTTATGTTTTTTTGTTGCATATGTTTTAACTATTGAATCCACTTTAAGCCGTAGGTCCCGGTCCTAATAGGATCGTAGAGCGTTGAGGGGGCATTGTTACTCCGCGTCCGTGGCTTACCATCAAGTTACACGCGCCCCCTGGGTAATGCAAAGTGAGTAACATCGGTGCAGCCCTTATAGGCATCCAAAGACGTCCATGTCTATTTGCCAGCAGCATTGGAAAAAAAAAAATTTTTTAACTATTTAAAAGCTCAAAATATACACAAGATATTTATAATAAATTATTTTTATAAAATATTTGATTTTCTGGAAATATATAATTCACTAGTTTCTTTCTCATTTATAGAAGAAATTCAAAATTTTTAGTTACAATTATTTTTATAGGAATAATACTGGATATATTGCGTAATACTGGAAATATAACGCTGTAGCATTGTACTATCTACTGGAAATATAACGCTGTAGCATTGTACTATCTACTGGAAATATAACGCTGTAGCATTGTACTATCTACTGGAAATATAACATTGTATTTATTCTTACAACGTCTCGTCCATTTTAAAAACAGTAAAAAATACACATTACTTCAGATACGTTATAACAATGTAAACTGAACAGTTAATCCTTTTAAAGAGGAAAACGATAAAAACCTAACCCTGTCTACTAGCTCTAATGATGTTTGGCCACCTGTGCATGCGTATACGCTAAAGTGAGCACAGCTGTTCTCGTAAAAACATCAAAACACTGGAAACACGCATTAGTTCTGTGTTTTGAAAATATTGTGTTTTAATGTTGTACTACTGTGCCCAAAAAGTAAGACCAATTATTTCTTTTTAATGCTGTATAGAAATAATTTTTTTTGCTATATAACAATTCAATAGCCAAAAAAATGTTACTTAAATCTTTAAAGAATAAGGAAGTATTTTTTTATGAAAGTAGTCTAAATTACAATTTCATTGGATCTCATTTCTCACTGATTTACAATTATATTCATTTTGTGTATCTGTGTGTGTCAGTGGTCCACTTATGCATGTCATGGTCGTTATAGAGACCGGCTATGGTAAAAGAAGATTGCCTTCTGGAGCCTGAATGGCTGAGAGTCTAGCGCTCTGGCGCTCGGTGCCACAATTTCGGATTCGAGTCCCAGCTGTGTCGTGGATATTTATAGTGGTTCGGAATCCACTTTAAACCGTAGATCTTGGTCTAATATAATCGTAGAGTGTTGTCTTGAGGTTTGGTCAGACTTCGGCCCTCGTGGTTCCTCGCTAAAGTGAAGTTGCATATTACCCTTATGCCATTGTCCAGTCGCCTGCGACTAACTTTTCTAGACCTGGTGTAGGCTTTTCTATACCAGGGGGATAAGTAACAACCACAACACTTTGCCTTCTGAGTTGACTTTTAGGGATAGTAATAGTATTTGCGTGTCGTATAAGGGAGATAATTACTTGACGACCTGATTTTCGATATGAGACAAGCTGCCACATTCGCAGTCGAATCTCGTGGCTTAGAAAATAATAACTGCAAACGCACCGCCAACATATTCAAACTTTGTATATCTTGCACTCTAGACCTCTGGGCTAAGTAAGTAAATATGAATGAATATATTTAATGTAAAAACAACAAAAATACGCAAATGCCCTAAATTTTTTAAATATTTAACCTTCATCCAATATCTTTCTTCTTTTTCTTCTACATTGGCGCAATAGCCTCATGGTGGGCAAGACCATCTGCCTACAGACAGATTTCGAGACAGAAGATATTTTCTTTTTACTGGGTAGGGTTGTCAGCCGCACGCTCTACAATCATATTAGATAAGTATCTATGGTTTATAGTGTATTCCGAACCACTACAAGCATTCATGGCACCACTGGAACTCGAACCCGAAACCTGTGCCAGAGCACTAGAGTGCTAATCACTCGGCCATCAGGCCCCCTATATCGTTATTATTATCTTTCATTATTATTAATATCTTCAAATATTATTTTTTCAATTATTTTTTTTTTAGAAAACAGTGCTATAATGAAATTATGTGTTTACATTATTATCTCTAAAGACACACGATACACCTTTCTTAATATTATTATTATTATTAAATTGAGTCTAACGAAAAAATTATTATAAAATATCTTGGAGAGCATTTTACTACATATTTTCTTCACAGTTATAGCAAAGATTTCTTCAGTGTCAACACTGGTAGTAGTGTATTCAACGCAACAACTTTGCATTATATGTAACCCCAATCAAGGCAAGTCATTATCCTGAAAAAATTGAAATCAAAATTTTCCAAGATGATATTGCAAAATCCTTCAAGATTGTCATTTTATTAAACAAACTTAATTTTTTTTAAAGTCAAAAGCATACAAAAGACACTTTTATTCTCAGTGTCCACAAAATAAATTTAAACTACCATCTATAATCCGCTTATTATTACACATTACAAAACGTTAAAATTTCCTTGTGCGGATTACAGAATGCTGCGAAAAATCTGTAGACATTTTTTTCGGAAGTTAAATAAAAAATTAAGCCGATAAAAACTGTCACCTAAAAATACTTATAATCAAAAGAGAATTGACAGAAGTTTATTTAGAATAAAATTATCCCTGAATATACATAAAGAAACATAACAGTTGTCGACAATGGAAGAAAGCAGAATTTTATAAAAATAGAAAAAATACAACGCATTTCACGCGTGGGTGTGTACTAGTGGATATAAAAGACCTGGAATTAAGGTATAGGTAAAGAATAAAAAGACTTTTCACAAGGTCAAATAAATAATTAACTGCGATAATTATCACGATATTCATCTCTCTAGCAAACATGAAGATGGCGAATCATCAGGGAAAAAATCGCTTTGTTTTTCACTATTTTTTTTTTCTCTTTATTTTAAAAATGTTCTGAACGTTAATAAAATAAATATTATGTTTTTTATAGGTTAAATAACATCCAAAGAAATTTACATTTTATATTTTATAAATAGTCTTTACACACTACAGAAAGTGTGTAAATAATTGTAATTTTTTATGCAGCTGGCAATACAGAGATAATTATCTTTATGTCATAAGCAAGGGCTGCACCCAGGGGACACGCGTAGCTTTAAGATATGCTACGGATGCGAGTAACGCTACCCCTACAACGCTTTACGATCCTATTAGACCGGAGCCTACGGTTTAAAGTGGATTCCGAATCACTGTAAACACCTATGGCACTGCCGGGACTCGAACCCGAAACCTGTAGTACCGAGCGCAGCCACTCGTCCATCAGGCCCTACTAATTATAATGTAGACTAATGTATACATAATTATAATGTAGACTAATTATCGAAGGGATGTAGTTTTAATTATAATATAGACTAATAATCAAAAAGATGTAATTTTAATTATAATGTAGACTAATTATCAATGGGATGTAGTTTTAATTATAATGTAGACTAATTATAAAAGGAATGTGGTTTTAATTATAATGTAGACTAATTATAAAAGGAATGTAGTTCTAATTATAATGTAGTTCTATTTGTAATAATGCAATTCTAATGTAGTTCTATTTAGAATTTATAATGTTCTAATTTCTGTAGTGTGAGCTACTTTCTGAAGTTCACACTACAAAAAGAGTAATTTGAAATTGTACTGAAGTCTTATTTTTTTTTAAATTTTTATGTGGTATTTTTTATTTCCAATGGTTAGGCAAAAAGTTACACAGAACAATATAACTATCAAGAACTAAGAACAAAACGAAGACAAGAGTCACTGCCTAATGAGAGATCTTGCTTTCCAATATCTCGACTCTGCTGCAAGTTCACAAAGGACAGCGAAGCAGATGGACCTTGTCCATTAAAGTGGACAAATAGGATAAAGTGGACAAATAGGAAAAGTTGAAATATCTATGCGGTGCAATCGTGTCCCATGGACAGACAAAAGGCCATCACTTCATTTTATGAGGTATTAAATACCAAACTAGAAGAAAACCCTTCTCAATATTTTTCATCAATTTTGTGTAGTATCGTTTGTTTTTAATGGGCTCCATTAGAAGGCTTTGAAAAAAAAAAAAAAAATTATTTTTTAAACACAACTTAAGATTCAAAAGACCATGAATCACCATTTATAAAGAAGTCAAAATTAAGTTCAATTAAATTTATCTACGCTGCTGTTCTATTCTATTTCTCTTTTGAAGGAAAAATTGCTTCAAAAAATATTTATACGATATACATGAAAAACAAACCGTGCATCAATCGACTTTTAAATACAAAAACACAACTCTTTCGTCTGGTATTCTACCTTTCGATTGGGCGTTGACTTGTCTGTTAATTTACTTCAAAAGTTTCATTTGTTTACCTGCCAAAACTTTTTTCAAACAATTTATAGTTCAATTAGTGATAACGTAGAACGTTGAAAACTTTAATTTGACGTTGGAAATTAAAAAACAATTATTTAATTAATTTTTAAAGGCTTGTTGCAATGTGTGTTACAAGTTCTAAATAAAATAAAGTAAAAAATGCTGTATAATAATGCTAAAATTTACCCGACTCGTGATCCACTGATAATGAAAATAGATAGCGTATAGGAGCAATCCACTTGTAGCGTACATTGCTGCCATTACTTTCCAAAACGAACAGACAATCACAAACCAAGATGTAAGAGTCTTACATTAATAAATAGGTTTTCAGATGAAAGTTTCATGATTTTCTCCCATAAATGAAAGGCCCATGAAAGCCATTTCTCCATCGCCTGTTTGCCAGATGTTCATAAAGTGTAATGCGAAGCCCACAGATATACAGCGAAAAAAATAGGTTGACAAAAATAGTGAAGCTCTTGGAAAATGTGAATGTTAAAATGAATGTAATTTCGTCGTTTTTAAAGCTAATTCATTGAAGAATTACATTATTATAAAAATTGCAAGTGTTGATCATGATATTGGTGTCTTATGTCTTACCGTGATCTTAGTTTACCAAAGGTTTTACCATAATCAATACCTTTTTCAATGGTGTTGATTATGGTAATATATTTGTATTGCCTTAATAGCTGAAGATAAGAGTTATAAAAGAAATACAATAATGCAAAAAGAAATCAAAGCTGTTGAATGTAAAGGCCTCTATCGGTAATAATTTCAGTAATGTATTAATATGATCTGATTTAATTCAGGTATAAGTGCTCATCTTTTGCTGTTAGAATTAAAAGGTCTCAAGTAGAGCTCTCAACGAATCATTTATAAGATATAATACTTCACCATCTTACCTCTTTCAGGATAATAAATTAAATATTCAGCTGAATTCTACTCCTAGTCATATTAAAGCTTAGTTTTAAAAAATGATTTTAAAAAGCCATATCATTTTTCTGGTTTGGCCAAGCTTGACTTTAACCTCGATGAAAATCTTTGGAGACATTAAAAAAGGTTTATTATTCATAGCAATCATTTAAAAACTATGACTAACAGAAGTTACCTTTTACTTATTATCATATTCAATTAAGATTATATATTTGTTGATCACTATTAAGCAGTAAGCAGTTACTGCTTAATAGTGATCAACAAACCATCATGAGTTTTTCAGCAAACTCATAATGGAAAGGGTGGCAAAATATATTATATAAATATATATTTGTTTTTCTAATGAAGCTGGCAAATAGACCGTGATCTTTTTATGCCATGAGGCTGCACCGACGTTGCTCACTTTGCACTACCCAGGGGGCGCGTGTAACTTGAAGATAAGCTACGGACGCGAAGTAACAGTGCCCCCGGCAACTCTCTACGATCCTAATAAGACCGGGACCTACGGTTTAAAGTGGATTCCGAACCACTTGAAACACCCATGGCAATGCCGGGATTTGAACAAGATACCTGTGGTACCGAGCACCAGAGCGCTAGCCACTCGGCCATCAGGCCCCCTGAATATGTATATATTATATAAATATAGAATATATTTTACAAATATAGACGAGAATGGTTTTTTTTACAAAAAAAAAACTATTAATAAATACAATGGTATCTACTAAATTGCTTTTAAAATTATGTATAATTTATGGTATAGCATACAAATACATTAGTACTACAGAATTATCATTTTCAAAAAAGCATATATCTCATAATCTTTCCATAACTGAAATTAATGTTCAGTATATTAATTAAAATATTGTTATTATGTTACTACTGATAGCAATATTTAAAATTAATATATTACAAAAGGTTTTTATTATCTTAAGGCTATCCCAGATATTATAAAATATATTAAGATCAATAGATTAAACTGAACTGCTCATGTATTCAGAATGAATAATTTAAACCCTATAAAAAGGCTCGTTTTGGCAAAGACAAGGGAACAAAAAAGGAAGAGGACGACCCCAGTTGCGATGGATAGGCGCAGTTGGAAGGGATTTTGTTGTATTAAAGATTACGAATTGTAGAACCATTGTCACCCAGAAGAATGCATCGAAATCTCTTCAAAGAAAAGCCTTGGCCCATCTTGGGCTGTCGTGCTACTGATGATGATGAGGAGGATGACTATTATTTTAAAATATCTTCCAAAATTTATAATGTTAAGCTAAAGTTAAAATGACTTAAAAATTCCTTTTTTTTAAATATATTTCTGATGCCATGTATTAAATATAAACGAACTATTACTGGCTTTAAAAATATTTGTAGGTACTTATATTTGACATATATACGAATATTTAATGTAAAACATACATAATTTGATAATATATATATTTTTTAAATATACGTAAAGTTAAAATTATTATAAAATTTTAACTCATGAAATTCTATGCAAAAACTTTACGCCAACATAACCTCCTCTTTAACTTATTAACATGTTTATCCTTCAAAATTGACTTGTTTTCAGAACCTATTAAAATATTAAACTGTGGCAAAAAAAAAAGATAGATTATATCTGCAGACAATTCATCAAACAAGCAATCATTATAAAAACTGATGCGTTTAATGTTCGCCGACTCATCTGTTTAATGCATTAAAAATTTAACAACACAACGAACGTAACATATTATTTGTTCCCTTTTAGAACACTTATTTAATCCTTTTTCTAAATTTATCTTATACCCATAGGCTAAAATTAAAAAGATTTTAAAAATAAGATTTTTAGTTTTTTAAAAAAAATGCTTTCAGTTCTTAAATCATGCAAATAAATTTACATTTCCAGTAATAAAAATGCTAAGTAATTAATTTGGTTTTTCATTCAAGATGATGAATATTTTGTTCAGGAGAATAAATTATTCCCTTTCTAGGGTGGGTTTTTAAATATATTATTTAAATGTATAATTAATTAAAGTTTCGATAGGAATTTATCTTCCGCCATAATGTGCTTTTGTGAAGTTTTCCCTCATCGTATAAAGTAAATCTGTCTTAATTAACTGAACTTTTTTTATGTTGCCAATATTTTGTTTCGTTTATTTTTCTTTAAAGAAACATTTAAAACATTATAGTTTTTTTTTTATTTTGATGGTGAATTTTTAATTTCTTTTCTTTAAATAATAAATAATTTTAAGTAAAATGAAATTATTAAATTAATTTAGATCTGATACGTTTAATTGTTTCAGTAAATATCTTGATACATCATGTATGTATACACTGAAGTGACAAAAGTCATGGGATACCTATTAATATCGTGTCGGCCCTCCTTTCGCCCGGCGAAGTGCAGCAACTCGACGTGGCATGGACTCAACAAGTCGTTGGAAGTCTTCTGCAGGAATATTGAGCCATGCTGTCTCGATAGACGTCCATAATTGTGAAAGCGTTGATGGTGCAGGATTTTGGGCACGAACAGAACTCTCGATGATGTCCCATAAATGCTCGATGGGATTCATGTCGGGCGATCTAAGTCGCCAGATCATTCGTTGGAATTGTCCAGAATGTTCTTCAAACCAATCGCGAACAGTTGTAGCCCGGTGACATGGCGCATTGTCATCCATAAAAATCCCATCGTTGTTTGGGTACATGAAGTCCATGAATGGCTGCAAGTGATCTCCAAGTAGCTGAACATAAGCATAGATGCTACTGCCATCTGAAAATTTGCATATTGCTATCCCATGACTTTTGTCACTTCAGTGTATATAATAGATTTTCATTATTCTTAACTCAAAGTAGTTGAGCATTGGCTGCTAGCAAGAGAGCATCTAGTGACTAGTACTCTGGTGCTTGATGCGAGTCCCGGCAGTGCCATGGATATTTCTAGTGGTTCGGACGCACTTTAAATTGTAGGTCCCAGTCTAATATGACTGTATAGAATTGGTGGTAGGTTGGAAACCTTACTCCGTAAAAAGAAAAACATCTCCTGTTTCGAAGTCTGCCAGTAGCCAGACTGTCATGGCCACCCATTGCCTGTTGCGCTAATGATGAAGAAGAGGCTAAGGTAAAAAGATGATTGTCAAAATTTTAAAAATCTTTGATTATATTTTAACAATTCTTTTTTTTTTTAAATAATCTTTTCTTTAGAAACTTATAATTTCTGACGTCATCCATTAAATGTAAGCTACCTATTACTGATTAAAAAATATTGGGCTTGAAGGGCTGAGTATCTAGCGCTCTGTGCCACAGGTTTTGGGTTCGAGTTCTGATGGTGCCATGAATATTCATAGTGTTTCGAAATCCGCTTTAAGCCGTAGGTCCCGGTCTCATATGACTGTAAAGCGTCACGGAGCCAGGTCAGACTTTTATCTACGGATGCTCCATCACAACAGAAGCTGCCCCCTTTCCCTTCAACCATGAGTCTATACGAGTTCGTGGGGTTCGTCTAGATGTCTACCAAGTGGGATAAGAAACAACAACATAAAAATATTTGTATGCAGTCATATTTCACATATATACGAATTTTTGATGTAAAATAAACGTAATTTTATGATACATATATTTTTTTAATAAATATACGTAAAATTAAAATAATAAAGATTATTAAAAAAATTTAATTCATGGAATTCTATGCAAAACAGTTAAACTTCAAAATAATCTCATCTTTAACAAACTGGCTAGCCTGTTTACCCCTCAAAATTGACTTGTTCCTTGAACCTATTAAAATATTAAACTGTGGCAAAAAAAAAGATAGATTATATCTGCAGACTATTCATCAAACAGGCAATAATTATAAAAACTGATGCGTTTAATGTTACCAACTCATCTGTTTAATGCATTAAAAATGTAACGAGACAACGTACGTAACATATTATTTGTTCTCTGCTAAAACATTTATTTAATCCTTTTTTCTAAATTTATCTTACACTCATAGGCTGAAATTAAAAGATTTTAAATATTAGATTTTTAGTTTTCAAAAAAAAAAAAAAATTGTTTAGTTCTTAAATCATGCAAATAAATTTAAATTTCCAATAATAAAAAGACTAAGTAATTAATTTAGTTTTTTCATCCTAGATGATGAATATTTTGTTCCAGAGAATAAATTATTCACTTTCTAGGGTTTTTAAATATATTATTTAAATGTATAATTAATTAAAGTTTCGATGGGAATT
Organism: Caerostris darwini; assembly: GCA_021605075.1. Taxonomy (NCBI): domain Eukaryota; kingdom Metazoa; phylum Arthropoda; class Arachnida; order Araneae; family Araneidae; genus Caerostris; species Caerostris darwini. The sequence continues at coordinate 137,278 of BPLQ01005883.1, forward strand.
TGTCTTCCCGCTATAATGTGTTTTTGTGAAGTATTTAAAACGATTTTGTAGGTTCTCTCATATCGTATAGAGTAAATCTATCTTAATTAACTAAACTTTTTATGTTGTCAATAATTTGTTTCGTTTATATTTCTTTAAAGGGCATTGAAAACATTGTATATATATATATATATTTATGTTGATTCAAATTTTCTAAATAATATATAATTTTAAGTAAAATGAATTTATTTATTAAATTAATTAAGATATGACACTTTTCACTGCTTCGGCAAATAACTTGATATATATATATATATATATATATATATAAATTTATTAAGAAATTACTTGCATAAAGGTTATTAAGAATTGAACGTCAAAATCAAAAATCCAATCCAAAATCAAAATCCAAAATCTAAAATCCCGGTCTAATATGACTGTTGAGCGTAGGACTGACAACCCTTTCGTGTGAAAAGTAGCCATCACCTGTCCCGAAATCTGCCAGTTTGCAGATGGCCTTGGCGCAACATGGGCTGGCAACAAGGCTGTTGCACCAATAAAGAAGAAAAACGTATTATACAATAATAGTGTAGAGCTTACCACCCTACCCCGTAAAAAAAAAAAAAAAAAAACGTACCCTGTCTCGAAATCTGCCATGCCGCTTTTGCGATGAAGAAGAAGCTAAGGTAAAAAATGATTAACAAAATTTTAAAAATTAATTGGTTATAATTTAAAAATTCAAATTTTTTTATTAACTTTTTCTTAAACTAAATATTTCTGACGTCAATTATTAAATGTGAACTACCTGTTATTGACTATAAAAATATTTGTATATACGTATTTGACATATATAGCAATATTGGCTGTAAAATATACGTAATTTTATAATACATATATTTTTTAATAAATGTACATAAAATTAAAATGATCAAAATTATTTCAAAATTTAACTCATGAAATTCTATGCAAAACAGTTAAACACCAAAAATAATCTAATCTTTAACAATAATTAACATGTTTACCCTTCAAAATTGATTTGTTTTCTGAACCTACTAAACTATTAAACTGTGGCAAAAAAAAGATAGATTATATCTGCAGACAATTCATCAAACAAGCAATAATTATAAAAACTGATGCGTTTAATGTTCGCCAACTCATCTGTTTAATGCATTAAAAATGTAACAAGACAACGAAAGTAACATACTATTTGTTCCCTGCTAGAATATTTATTTAATCCTTTTTCTAAACTTATCTTACACTCATAGGCTAAAATTAAAAAGATTTCAAAAATTAGATTTTCACTTTTCCAAAAAAAAATATATTTATTAGTTCTTGAATCATGCAAATAAATTTACATTTCCAGTAATAAAAATGCTAAGTAATTAATTTAGTTTTTCATTCAAGATGATGAATATTTTGTTCCGGAGAATAAATTATTCACTTTCTAAGGTTTTTAAATATATTATTTAAATGTATAATTAATTAAAGTTTCGATGGGAATTTATCTTCCGCTATAATGTGTTCTTGTGAAGTTTTTGAAACGATTTCGTAAGTAAATCTCTCTTAATTAACTACACTTTTTATGTTGCCAATAATTTGTTTAGTTTATTATTCTTTAAAGAAACATTGAAAATATTATAATTTTTTTCTTTCGATAATGAATTTCAAATTTTTTTTAAATAATATATAATTTAAAGTAAAATGAATTTATTAAATTAATAAAGATCTGACACGTTTCACTACTTCTGAAAATATTTTGATACATTATATATATATAGTTATATAGATAATTTGAATCAAGAAATTATTTGCATTAAGAAATGAATGTTATAAAGAATTGAAAATTAGAATCCAAAAACTAATATATTATACAAATTAATATAGTGGACATATAAAAAAAGAATTTATTATATTATCCATTTTCATTATTCTTAGCTCAAAGCAGTTGAGCATCGGGACCTGATGGCCGAGTGGCTAGCACTCTGGTGCTAGATGTCACAGATGCCTTGGATATTTGTAATGGTTCGGAATCCACTTTAAACCCTATGTCCAGGGGATGACAGGGACCTGATGGCCGATTGGCTAGCATTCTGTCGCTTGGTAGCACAGTTTTAGGGTTCTAATCCCAGTGGTGCCATAGATGGTTGTATTGGTGGAAATGGTACGCCGAAATGCAATTTAAGCCGTTGGTCCTGTCTCATATGACCGTAGAGTGTCACATAGCCCAATCAGGCTTCTCACCCACAGTGTACCCAAACTGTATAAGGGCAACTCAGCTCTAGGCATAGTGATGTGGTGTGGCGTAATAGTAGTAGCAGGTCTCATATGATTGTAGAGCGTCTCAGCACAATCAGACTTCTTACCCATATCATTCTCAAACTGTAAAGGGTACTCAGTTCTAGACAAAGTGATGTGGTGGTAGTAGTAGTAGTAGTAGTACTAGTCTAATAGGATTGTAGAGCGTTGGACGAAGGATTGCTGACAACCTTACTTCGTAAAAAGAAAACATCTTTTGTCTAGAAATCTGCCAGCATGCAGACGGCCTTGTCCTACCATGGGTTGATACAAATTTTTAAGTGCAAAATTAAAAATTTTTATCAACAAAAATATAATTGTATCAGAGTGATAAAACTAAATTCTTCAATTTATTAAAAACACAAATACATTAATAACTCTTAGGTCCTTGTAAACATTGTATATTAAGTAATATATGATAAACTTTTAAATGTATAAAGCATAATATTTTCTGTTACTTTCCAATATCTGGTAATGCTTCCCAATGTCTGATAATGATTTATAATATCTGATAAGAAGTAATATATAAAAGATATATATTTATCTTAATCAACATAATTCAACTAACATGTACAGACACGCATGAAATGATGTAGAATTTTAATTATAACTGAAAAACGAAATTACAATATTTATATTGATAGAATGCCATCTTCCATCAATATTACATTGGGGATGGAATTTATAGAGTAAAGCTTAGTAAGGATGACAAGATGCACAAAGGCCAGTACCATACAAAGCCTTTCCGATCTCCAAATCTTAATTCAAACGATCATTTGCTGTCGAGTTTCATGAATTCAGTGATGTTCCTACTATCATCTAACTGTACTTGAAATGTTCACATGATGTCTATCCGTTATCAATTTCTAATGTTCACCAATAGCTTGCTGCCTACAAGAATTTCAGTATTACTAATGAACATGTGATTTCATAATAAAAAATCATTGCCTTGTTATTTCTGTAAAGAAATTATTTTGCTTTGTTATTTCTGTGACGAAATAACAAAGCAATGGCTCAATTTCTTTGCTAGAATCATTTATGAATTATGTGACTAGAATTTATGCAACTTTTTTTTTTAGTTTTAATGTTATTTTGCCTTAATTTATACATGTCTGTGCTTTTTCATTTGAATGTAAAATAATATTGTATAAAATAGTGTGTTGATGTAAAATTTGTTTAACACATATGTCAATTATTTAAAAACGTTGTATCAAACGAAACTAATAATTTAAATATTACAGGGATTTACAATACATCTTGTTGGTTAGAGAAATGAGAGGGGATAACGTAATAGGTTTTTCTGACAAGGGGGTACAAGTGTGAAATACAACAAGAGAAATTGGACCGAAAGACCCTGTATCTATGCCAAGAATGGGCCCGATAAGTTCATAGAACGGAATGTCTTTTGATTAGATTCAAGGAGGTACCTCCCCAGATGCCTTGCCTGGGGGTGTTCAGAATTGAAGTGGCAAAATATAGGTGCAATGTAACTAGTTCTGTCCCACGTGATATCCTGTGTAGCACTGAATCTGCCAATCTGCAATAAAAATACGTGCATCCAAAGTGCTCGGAATTAAAAAGCTATATATGCAGGTATTTCAATAATACAGTCACATCACCTTTCTTAATAATGTTATTCAGGAAAATACAATTAAAATCAAACAAAGGACAGCAATCATCAAATCTTTACTGATGAAGGTCGCACTAAAAGTTTTATTTCTGATTGGTTTATTTACAAATTATATTGAACTTACTATACATAAAACTGTTAAAGGAAAATTTTTAACTAAAGAAGATTTTATTGTAACTTATGACTTGTGCCATAAATGAAGATATAACACTATCGGCCGTACTAAAGCTTTTGTTCTTGAGTTATTTATTAATAAATAACTAAATAATTGTAAATAATATTAGAAAAATGAGTTTTTAATAAAAGAAAAAGCTTTCATCTTACCTTATGAAAATCAATGATATACTAAAGTAAAAGATTTTTAAAAGGGGTAACAGGAAAATCAAATTATTTATTATACCTTAAAATCATAATGTATAATTATAAAAATTATTTAATTTTTAAGTCATTATTTTATACTCATATTAATTTATTAAATTAATATTTATTTTTTAAAATTCATTTAAAAATAGAGCATTGTGTAAAATAAAATTCAATTCATCCTTATATAAATAACTTAAACACAAATTTACAAATTTTTTTACATTTATACAGAAATTGAATAAAATATTTACTTAATTTTTAGAAGTAAATTTAAGTCCATTTCGAAAGTTCTTAATGAAGTAAATATAATTTAGTAATCATTAAATATTATTCGCACCATCTGAATTAAATCTTTGAAATGACGTTTAACTTAACGAATTATTATATTTATGTTTTACAAATAATAAGAAAAAACTATTTCAACAGTTAAATTGATGATTTTCCTTTGAATGAAATGAATGAAACATTTTTTTTTCCAAGTAACTCTGTATAGTGGCCATTTATAATTATCCTATGTATTTTTCCTAAATTTACTCTCACTTCTATGATGTAATAGTATTTACTTTTTTCACAGTAGAGTTTTGCTGTACTAAAAGTAAATTCATATAGGAAAAATCGCTTAATATTAGACAATATTATTACACAATAATAAATTTAAAATAAAGATTCTAGAATTGAATGAAATTAATACTTAAATTTATTTATCAATTATCAATCAATCAATTTATTTATCAATAAATTTGATTTTAATATAATTTGATCAATAGATTTCATAAATCATAATTTTCATTTTGATCATTGATTATCAATGAAGTTATTTATATTTTTTTATCAATTAGTACACATTAAATTATGAATGTTCAGAATTTCAAAAAGGATAAAGAATTATAGGAATTAAAAACGCAAAAAAGCGTCTTAAATACAAAATGTTTAAAATAGGATTTGTACATTAAAGTAAAGACTGAAAGGAAATTTTCGCATATAATAAATTTGGTAATCTACAATAAAAAATGTTTTATTTTGATTAACAAAAAACAAAGCATATATAAATAGTTCACATAAAATCACAGTGATAACTGCAAGCCGAAAATTTTATAAAGAAAGAAGAATTTTAAATTGGACTTCAATTATAGTATGCTACAATGGCTTAGACCATTGAGTAAAAATTTATTACTGTTTATAACTATGGTCGATTGCTCTATAATCAGCCCAGTGTCAGTCAAATCAATGTTTTTTACCATAGATTAGATTGACAATAAAGAGTGCCAGCCCTTATACTTTTACTTTTAAATACTTTTAAATTTACATTATTTTTACTCAATGGTCTAAGCCATTGTAGCATACTATAATTGTAGTCCAATTTAAAATTCTTCTTTCATACATATAATCATAAAAATAAACAAAACATATAATCATAACAATCTAAAAGAAGCAAATATATATGTATAAATATCGAGACAAATATATGTATAAATGTCGAGACAAATATGTGTATAAATGTCGAGATAACATATTAATGCAGAGAAAGAATAGCATAGTAATGTACACACACTGCACCAGTTTGGAACGAACACAAATGGCTATTCTCTAAGAGTTCACACCCTCTACCTTGAATACGATCCAGCGTGAATCTCTGGCGAAAACCTGATAGCTTTAACGATCGACTTCGGCAATTTGATTTTGTACAAGGCTGTCTCGGTTTTATAACCCAATGCAGGAATCACCAGATCGCTTTAATAAATAATCAAAACATCTCTTACCAACGATTGGCAAGGATATTCTTAAGTTCTTTTCAAATGTATAAAATGTCTTACTTATAATGCAGTATATTGTATAACCGATAAACTTTAAAAAAAAAAAGATTTTTTTTTTCATAACTTATGAAGATTTAAATAGCTGCTTTGAGACGTATGCTCGCTGATGCTGCTTTATCTCAATTTATCTAAAAGGTGTTAAAGTACTAGAGATAAAAGAATTTGACAAAGGTGAAAACTGAATCTTTATAAACAAACCACTCTACAACTCGAAAGTCTTGATTTCATTACCAGCTTACAAATTCCATTTAAAAAAAAAAGAATCGTTGCTCATATTTTTGGCAACCAAAAGAAAATAAATAAATTTGTAAATTTGAAAAAGACAGAAATGGACTGCAGATCAAATAAGCCACAATATTTTAACAGTTCAACAATAATTAGAACATATTAAGTACAACTATTACTTGAAATGAAAAGTGAATAAAAAACAATAATCCCCAGAAAGAAAAAGTGAGGTACCCCATCATCCCTTATGAATTTTAAGCAAAAATTTTAGCAATAAATAACAATAATAACAACTAATTAATAAACACAATACAAATTATATACATAAAAACAAAGCATTTCGTAATAACATTGCTTATTTATTAATAATCTCTGATTTTTCCCCCTTTCAACACATAATGGAATATTTTCATTTCTTGATATCCAAACGTAATCAAAAGGAAGAATTGGTATGATGAGAAAACATTTCTCAAAGGCATTTTCATTAAATCGTGTGTGAACCCCTTCATACACATCACCCCCTCCAAACCCATCATCCTCTCTTTTGGCATTCCCATCATTTCCAACCATTGATCACTGCAGATGTCCCATCACCGCAGGTAAAGGAACGCCATAGATGAGAACTTAGGAATCCTGATACCCCCTCTTTGTTTTGCAGGCGATGAAAAACTTTCCCAGAATGCGGACATTTTGTTTTTCTGGTTTATTTGTGGATTACAACGCAAAACGGTGTTAAAATGAGAAAGAAAAACTTCCATTACATTCAATACCAGAGGCAGGCATCGATGTCCAGACTATGTTCAGAAGTTAAATGCCGTAATGGATGTAGTTTTGTATGGGTTTTTTTTCTATTTGTGTTTAAGACTAATTGAAATGTAATGTTTTTATTAATAATTTTTAAGGATTTTCATAAGTTTTAATTGCATTCCGTTATGTTTAATAGAATATGAACACAGCGGCACACATTGGTGGATTATATTCAGAACTTAAGGCCCTAAAATGGTAAGTATGCAATTAGATTTCTTTTGTCTTAATTATAATTTCTATTTAAATCATTATATCCAAACGTACAGTCAGAGAGTCACTCTGGCCAACGTCAAATCCTAATTTCTTTAACACAAAATTAGAAATTGGGTACGATCTGAAGGAAAGTATATTGTCTGAAATCCCTTCTAATTATGAAATTAAATGTGTAATTCTAATTAATTTGATTTTTATATTTATTTATTATCAAAATTGTCTAAATTATTATGTAAAATTCTTTTGTTCTATAAATACATACTGTATGTAAAAGACTAAAAGTGTCACAAAGTCAGGGATCTTGGGCATAGTTTTGGAAAAATGTTTGATGAGGTTTGGTGTTGATTTTTCTCAAAGCTTCTACTCTATGAATAAGAAACAACTATTCAAATGTATGGGAAAATCGGGGAGAGAGTATTTACAAAATACAGGATAGTTTTGAACTTTGACTAAATTAGTCATTTTGTCAACGTTCAAAATGAAACAAAACGATATTGTCATTAAAACAAGTTTATGATATACATGACCTTCAGTGAACTTGTTTGCGCCGAAAAAATGTCATGTAACCGTAAATCGAGCTGTCTTCATAGGTTTCAGCGAAATATTTCATGTAATTGAACTACGGAAGATAAAGTTGAAAGTGCACATTATTTAAGAGACAACGCCGCTTTGCTTCACGTTAAAGGTAACGAAACTAGCTCGTTTAAGAAGGTGTTAAAAGCTATTGCAACAAATAATTGCATATAGTATATTAAGTTGTATCTGCTTAATTAGTCTGCTTGCGTGAAAACATTTTACAGCTATATATCTATGATTTTATTAACAATACGAATATCCCTGTAACTAATACAAATGCGACAAAAATGGGTGCCCAATACCCAGGGGTATAACCGGGGCGGGGAGGGGGATAAAGTCAAATAAGCTGCATTTTTTATCATTTATCATGACTCGTCGGTTTAAGACACACGCTTCATGGACTTAATCAAGCTGCTGCTGACGAACAAGTGAAATAGGAAACAACAATAAGAAACTACACAATTAATATGTATATCTTTTTCAGTTAATTTTGCTTTAATTTGTTATATATTGATTACAATTTTAATAAAATTATGCTTTAGAAAGTAAACTTACTTTTACTTTGTTTCAAATCGAAATATAAAGAAATCACATGAACTTAGTAGTAATATTTCTATTTTAATATCACAAAAGATATCATTTCATCAATTAGGTTGATTATATATATAATTGGAATAATTGATGAAAGAGGCAGATATATATATATATATATATCTGTCTCTTAGATCTTATATCTAAATCTAATAATGCTACGTTTCATCATTCTAATACAACTAATGTAAAATTTTAAAAAATGAAATAAATAATTGAATTACAATATTAATCTTATCAATGAATGCTTTGTTACACAATTTCATTATGAATGTCTTCTTATTGATTTTAGCGATATAATGTTACATGCTAGACGTAAACATTTTGGAAAAATAGTTGGAAAGTTATAAGAAATACATTTACAAACATATGCATACAAATATCTTGCTTTCTGTGTATTTTAAAACCAGACATCGATGTAATGTCAGATTTTGGAACAAGATAAATTGATTAAGTAGCAAACCTTATTCGAAATTTAAATATACTCAACGATAGCATACGTCCAAACAAATACAAAATTCATTTTATGAATAAATTATAGATGTAAGATAAGTACAATCCTTAACAAGAAAGGGGTTTATATTTTATAAAATAATAAAAGAAAAATTGTTGCAGATATATTTGTACTTTAAAGTTTTGAAGCAATCTTTTATTTGCTACAAAATCATCTATATTGCTCTAAGATCGTAAAAGCATTTTACTTTCAAAGCCTGAAAGTTGGATACCGATATATTAGATAATAGGTAATTTGGACATTTTCCAAGACAGAAACTAGATAAATTACAATTATTCCTCTTGCAAATTTCAAGTTAAAGTTTTAATGATGTCATTTTATTAGAAATTAATAAAAATTCATGATATCTTTTATCTACAATTCCTTTTTATGTTATGAATATCAACTTATGTTGAACTATCAAAACTCGGAAACTTATAAATAACTTAAACTTTAACAAGTTATCGTGTTTTAAAACATCTTCTGAAATAAAGGCTCAATTTCAGTACATCTGAAACAAAGGCTAAATTTCAGTACATCTGAAATAAAGGCTAAATTTCAGTACATCTGAAATAAAGGTTAAGTACTGTGAAAAGAAAAAAACCCTTAAGTATAGACTAATAATTTTAATTTTTATTAATATTTTGCTTTCATGTAATTATTGTATCCAATAGAGGAATTGAAGAAAAAAAAAATGACAATGTACGACGGAAGTTTAATTTTAACTGTAACTTATAGTTATCTGCCAAAGATCTGATTGGTTATTCATGCCTTTGTAAAATACTTTCTTTCTATATTTATTTGTCTCCTTTATATTTGTATTATTTCAAAGTTGTATAAAGGTAATTATAAAATAAAATTAGTGAAACTAGATATAAATTTTTCTAACGTTTGGCCATGACTCACCTAATTTAATTACACTTTTTAGAAAGTATCATCTCAATGCAGGACCCAAATTCCATTTACCAGAAATTTAAATTTAAAAGTAAATGTTTAACTTAATTGTAAGCAGTTTTTTAAGTTTTCGATCCATAGTTTTTACCCAATTTATGTCTTATTCGAACTACCAGGGCGGTTACATTGTCAGTAATGAAAAAAATGGAATATTTATAGTAATAATTTTGTCCAATGGAAATCCTGACCAAAGGCATATTTAGGGTATGTAACTATTTCTGTGGAAATTATGTTGTTATTTCTTAAATGAAAGAATCCTCGCCAAGCTAGTGTTTTTACTTCATCGATTTTTTAATTTAATTTAAATTGTCAATTTTTAAAATAAAAGGTTGAAATTCTTTGTTCTACTTTCGTTTAGAACTTGATTAGTTCCATTTTGAAACGAACATTCATTCTTGGCCCATTGCCAAAAAAAAAATTCGTTCATATCTCAATGAAAAAATTTAAAATGTTCTTAAAATAATAACTAGTGATCATTTAGTTTTCTTGTAAATTTCTAGTTCTTCATTTTCAAGAAATCATGAAAAAAAAAATATACTACCTAAAAAAAAAAAACTATTAAAAAAGTAACTAAAAAAGTACTACCTAAGAAATATACTTTATTTTTATTATGAATTTAATGAAAAGTGTAAAATTTATTTTTAGCATATTTGTACAATATCATTTCAGGAACGCTGAAAAAAGAAAAAGATAAAATAAATTTGATTTTTTTTTTATATTTGCTATTAATATATTTCATTTTTCTTTTATAAGTACTGCTCATCAAATAAAATTTTGCTCAAACAAAATTTGCATTCAACTAAGAATTTAATTCTATTTGAAAGATTTTTTTTAAATATTTATTAATTTAGGGTTTAATGAATTTAATGCAGAACGACATAAATTCCGTGTTATGACTTGACATTTATTTTGAATCATTGTGAATTGACATTTATTGTGTGTATTGTTATGAATTATTATATTTACATCGTGCTGCTAATTTGCAGTGTTTTTCAAATAATTTAAATTGATAATCTTCAAACAATAGTTTTATATATTTTAAGAAAACTCGTGAATCGTTAAGAATATGTTAGAACAGGGGTCTCCAAACTTTTCAGCCTGAGGGCCATACTATTTACTCCAGTCAGTACCAAGTCCCAAAACCGTTTTAATTTTTCTGCCATTATCTATAATTTCTAGACTAGTCGCCGAGTACGCGCTCTGAGCGAGCATGCGCTTGCTAAATTCGCTATTATCAGTAAAGAATCAAAATTACATAAATCTCATTAGTATTTTCTTACAAGTGGATACCCCGCGGTTTCATTCGCGTTAATTTAGCTTTTCCGTTCCTGAGATATTTTCAGGATAAAAATCATATGTTTAATTCAGAATATATACATTCCAAACATCGATATACATACATATGCGATACTCTTTACCCCAACATAACTACCGAGGGTAACCGCGGGATGTTCACTAGTTTATAATGTTAGTGGGATTCATTCCAATTATTTGTTAGTTGTTACGCTTAAGTTAAATTGTATGCATATTATGCGTGTCATTAAGCTTTACCTAGCAAGTAAATAAAACCGAGTTATTATCATTCTGTGTTTTTTTATCCAACTTATTACAGCAACAATAAGCTATTCGCTGTCGCGGGCCGGATTGATGACAGTGGCGGGCCGGATTTGGCCCGCGGACCGTAGTTTAGAGACCCCTGTGTTAGAATATTAATTTTTAATCGACATATTTTCAATATATATTGATTAAAAATTAAATTTGTTATATTTATTAATATTGTACAATATTTTTTCTTTGTTTCATAAGGATGCATCATTTTTTCATTTTCGTTCTCTTTCATTTTTTTCATTCACTCCTTTGATATATAGGAATTATAAAGAATTTGATAGTTCTTGTTTGCAATGAAATTCAATGAACTTTCCTTTCTTTCCTGTTGTATTACACTAAATAATGGTTTTCCTTATCAAAGATAAAAAATATATCCTAATTTCGATATTCAGATTAATCATATGACTGTTTGAACCATCGTCAATAATGAATCCTATGATGCACATTTTTTTCCGTATTGAAAGAATAGAAGATACTTCAACTGATAAAGGAAACAACCACAAATGAATGTCGCTTTAAACTGGAGAAGGTGAAGATCCACAACGAACAAATATCTGCGACAACTAAGAAAAAATCTATCCAGAATTCGATATTCAAATAATGCTACCAAAGTTTGGAAAATATGGAGATAGATCTCTATATATCATGTTAGATCAGGAAAATACCTAGTGATCAGTTGGTGGCATACCTGTTTAATAGCCTGCTCGTTAAAATTGGAAGATTACTTACCAGAGAGTCAAAAGCAAATGTTCGAGAATGTAAAAATTCGCATACATATGTTTTAATATGTATATCGTACGTAAGTGCTTCAAGATGAATGCTAAAAGATACCGATCTTTTTTTCTTATCGCAAGAAGTCTCCAGGAAGCACTTAGAAAAAATTTTATTTGAATTAAATATATACTTTCAATCATGGTTATATAAACAAGAAGTGTAAAACCAAGAAGACCTTTATGGACTTAATGATTTCGGATTAGATAAAAAAAAAAAAGATGAAACCATAAGACAAAAAAAAATATTCTTTTTTTTTTTCTCACAAGTGGTTAGACCTTAATAAATTACTTCAATTAACAGAACCACTCGATAACTACAACAATTTTAAGTACGAGAAGCATAATGATGATAAGAGCAATTCAAAGTTATGCGAAGAAACCTTTCACTCTAAAAAGTCTTGACTAGCACAAAAAATACACTCATATCCATAAATTAAGGATAATTCAGAATCACACAGAAATTGAACTCTAAAATAAAAATTTCACCTGTAGAATTATCACACACATCTTGGAGAAGAATATGCAAATTACAGGAAACCACCAGATGGCGCGGATAATACGTCACAATGACGAGAGTGCAGCATACTCACCGGACTTGAATCCAATAGAGCATGTGTGGGATTTGCTTGGCCGACGAATTGCAGCCCGTCAACCCCCTCCCACCTGTCAACCGGAACTTCGGAGGGCATTATCCTTAATTTATGGACATGAGTGTATATTTGCAAAGAGGAAATCCGCTTCTTGAAGGAACCTTTCAGTGAATCTTGAAACTAACACAAGAATGACTTATTCTGGTAAACTGGATATTAAGACAAAGTGTTCTTAATATCCTCCTACAACTAATGAAGTCGAATAGAGTGTTGTTTAAATTTACTAGTCATCTACTCAATTTTATGTTAACAATTACTATATTATCCTAGCGCTGATGATGTTGAATTGTGTATTAACCGTTTGTAAATACGTTATTATAAATAGCGTGCATTAAATGTCATTTAAAAACGAACAGCCTGTTCTTTTCAAATACATCTAGACACAACACACGCACACATATTTATAATCTAGCCTAATGAATAGTATATTAATTTCTGCTTTGTAAATATTATCGGTCTGAAATCTAATCTCAATTCTCGACACGAATGTTTCTATATCTGCTTTAAAGACGATGTGATACCTGAGAGTCCTTCTGTTGCATTCGAGGAGCAGAGGAAGGCAACCAGACTCTAGAAGACACCGCTATACAGTTCGTTTTAAACTATGGTAGCACAACGTAAGTGTAGCATATTCTTCCGCGTCTCTGTATCTGCTTCTCTTGTTCAAATGTCTTCTAAAGAAAATGGCCACCATTTGAAAATAAAATAATAACTTCTGTGCCAATATAAATGAAAGAATCTCGATGTTGTCCAATTTGTTCAATGTCAAAATGTCATGAAACAGTTTTGATATTATTTCGCCTTGTTATAATTTATTATTGACATTCTATACGGTTCCCCATAATTCAGGCCCGAAATAATGCTTTTAATAAAGGATTTAAGATTATTTGTTTTAGAAAACAATTTGACAACTCAGTCCCCCCATACACCCAGCCTAAAGCTGCATTTTGAAGGAAATCAATTCTTTCTTTACCAAATGTTCCAGACTATTTAGGATGTTTAAGAATTCAAATCTTGCGGGAATTTTAGGACACATTTATTGAATCACCTGGAATTATTCTCAGACATAAGCTATTTGTATAATCCTATCATCTAATATCACATACATTGAAGCATGAATGGGGTGAATTACGTTTTCTAATGTAAAATATTATATTTGTTGTTAAATTAATAAATAATAACTTAATTAATTAAGCAACAAATAAAAGCTAAATTAATAGTATTTATTTCATTTTACTTTTGTGAGTATGAGTATGAACAGTATCTACTTTTACAGACATAATTAAGTTTGAGTAATATGCTCTAAATTCAAATTCAATATTAATATCAGATGGAGCAGTAGTCGTTATTTTTTTCTATTCAAAACTATTTTTTTAATTTCCCGTTGAAGAATCTAGAACTTCCTTCTTATTGTTATCGTTTTCCTTATTGAAAATAATTAAATTATTTATAATCTGTAAACATGATACAAACAACAAATGCATAAAATCATTTGAAATGAAGTTTGTATTAGATTGAATTTCATTAAAAACAAGCATTGAATTTATTTTATTGCTCGGAAATTTATTACTATACTGTGTACTTATTGATATAATGATATACAATGTTATGTTATAACTGTGTTATGCACTTATATGTTATGTATATGTGTGTTATGTACACTCATGTCCATAAATTAAGGATAATGAAGTTCAGGCAAAGAAAGAGACAGAAACAAAACAAATTTGACTTATTTGTAAAGTCTATTTATTAAACAAAAGGTAAAGACCAAAAAAGATGCTATATGTTTAACATAATTAATGAAAATTGCGATTTTTACTCCCTGGAGCAAATTTCAAAAAAGAACCTATTTACAAAAAACAGTATAACATGGTTAGTATGGAGTATGTCTCCCGGACGATGCAATACAGGCCTTACAACGCCTAGGCATGCTGAGTATCAAATTTCAATCTGATCTTGGGGAATTTTGCACCACCCACCAAGCAATGCCCTCCGAAGTTCTGGTTGACAGGTGGGAGGGGGTTGACGGGTTGCAATTCGTCGGCCAAGCATATCCCATACATGCTCTATTGGATTCAAGTCCGGTGAGTATGCTGGCCAATCCATACGGGTGATATCCTCCAATTGAAGGAATTTGTCTACAATGTTTGCACGGTGAGGACGGGCATTGTCATCCATAAACAGAAATTCAGCACCCATGGCGCCCCGAAACAAACGTACATGTTGTTCCAGAATGACATCCCGATAGATGTGGCCTGTCATCGTTACACTTTGAACATGCAGGTCAGTTCTGGAACCAAGAATAATTCCTCCCCAAACGAGCCATCCTGCACCACCGTAACGGTGTCGTTCAATGATATTCTCTTGGTGGTATCAGAAGAGATATGAGAAGAGGGATCAGAAGAGATACGTTTAATATAGAATCGTTCAGCGAGCATTAATAGCCTCTGTTATAAAGAAAGTTCACAATTTAGTTCCAGAAGCATTATAATGTATGTTCACTTAGATAGTTCTGTGAAAATTCGTAACTTGGTGATGTATAGGATGTTGAGATTTGTAATTAAATATTACTTGCCGAAATAAAAATAGAGGAGAAGCCATATTGAAGTGAATTTGGAATCGCTAAATTGACAGTTTTGGTTAAATATCAAGATTTGTAATTTCCTGTTTAGCCCTAGATTGTTCTTTTTCAAATATGAAAAGTAAGTTTCTGGGTAAAACATCTGGCCGGTTTTTAATGAAGATTGGAATTACAAATCTGAAATTGATTCTGTGGTAATAAAACGCCTGATATTCTCCAGTTTAAAGGTAAACGTTCAGTTTATAAGTGAAAACGGACGATTAATAATTTATTAGGGTTATTAGTCAGTCGGAATTCAATTTTGATTTTGAGCTGAGCGATTCAATTTTGAACAAATAAAATATAATATTTATGCAGAATTTTTTTCATCTAATTTTCCCTTTTGATATTATACAATTTAAAATTTCAATTATTAAAAATTAGAATTACTTTTATTGCAGTTAAATCACTCTAAAATAACATTTTGCTGCATTACACCGCTGTTTGAATCTGTCTGATTTGTCCACTGTCTAATTTTCCAAGCAAAAACTAATCACATTCTGTACACAAAAACTTATAATGCAAGATAATTATTCCGGGATTCGTCAAATCCAATAACAAAATGGTTACATAAAAAGCAATTCTTTCAAAAAAAATTCTTTAAGAAAGGGGCTTTCCCAAATGTTAGGAAATACGCCATTTTATTGCTTCTTAACTGGATACCTTTTACGATTTCTCTATCATTGAACATGGAGAAAATGATATTGAGTCTTTCTCAGTTGATCTTAAAAATCGGTGGTTGGCAATTGCCTGCAGGCCTCATACAATTTCTACTTACAAATATCTTCGTTTAAAAGATATTTTGTTAAATTCTGAAGAAGAAATAACTATAGGATTATGTGGTAAGTCAGAAACAACTGCAGAACTAGACAATGGAATATGATTATCTGAATTCATCCACATTCTGGTGCAACACTAGTATATGGATTAACAGCACGCCTATTTGTGAAAAAAATTTAGAACATTTAAAAGTACTGCCTTCCCTTTATGCTCAATGGTACTTTCCTTGATGGCTTGTGGTAGCTCCTGCTTCCTTTAACCTGAATTAAGTTTTTTGTTTGCGCAAAAAACAATTAGCTGAATATCTATAATTAGGTACTTCATGCATTAAACTGAAATATTTTACCCATATACTGTTGAAGAAACATTTCGCCATCATTCATTAAAGGATAATTCACCTATTATAAGAATTAATAACTAACATACGAAAACGAATGTAAAGAATGTAAAAAATTCTATGACTCAGGCAGCAGAGAAAGAGATGACTATGCCCAGAAATTGAAATAAGCGCTCGAGAGAAAAAATTTAGAAAACAAGCTGAATGGTCAGATTTAAATTCCAAAAACAAAATTTAATTGGAGGAAACGAATGACCATGTATGACGCTTGAGTCGTGAATAGAAAAATATCGTACTTCATCACATATATTCCAAAAGTAATACACATTGATAAGATCTGAGGATTACAAAGTATTAAATAAAAAGACAGGAAGAACCGATTTTTCCAAAAGTTTCATTAGAATTGTTGTTAGCCACATTTATCACCTTTTCGCTCTTCTTTTTGTAATGAAGTTTTAAAAGGTCGCCGCACCTTTGAAAAAATTTCTGTCACCAAAAAAGAAGACTATAAAAATTAGCATAAGAATACTACGGAATTTTTCGTAAGAAATTTATTTTTAACATAGTTTTATAATAAGCGTCGTCGGTCAAATTAAGTAATCAGGATTGAGGAAGGACTTTGTATTCAAAAGCATTTTCAATTTTCCTCCTAATGCATTGAAATAAAATATGTTCATCGGTATCCGATTTATTATAACTTAAGCTAATGGGAGAAGAAGTTTAACCAAATCTATTAAGAAAGATAAGTTTTGGCTTAAAATCGTGAAAAGACTATTTCCACTTTTCCATTGATAGGAAAAAGTCGATGAGTTGGTTTAATATCATGTAAATGAATCAGATCTGATGCACATTTTCCTCTTGCCAACTGTTCATCTGTGTTTTTAAATGTGGTCTTTTTTTTATGGTGGTTGATATCTTCAGATCATATGAGAACTTAGATCCAGATTTTCTCTTTTAAATTTCTTTTATCTTTGATACTGAATATTTGGAGGATTGGCAAGTTTTTTTCAATGATTGACCTTGTGAAATTAGTTCTGCAATGAAATTTTCTGATACTGATTCAATAGATTCTTGGAAAGAAACTATTTAAACTTGGCAAATATCCTGAATCATTTTTTACGTGTCCAAAGAGAGTTGATGAAACAATTGGGCTATTTCTTCTTTAGTGATGAATCCAGAAGATGTAGTGGATGTAGTTTGGAGTTTTAAGTAGATTGTTTCTTTCTTTTTAAGCGTGATATAATCCGTGAACTTTATCGAAGAATAGACGATTTAGAGTTTTAAATTTTTTTAATTTTTCAGCAGCTTTTTCATTGAGCATTTCGTTTCAATGAGTTTATGCGCCTCTCCACATTAAATACACTTCAGGAAATCTGACTCACCAGACTGTAGTGTATGAGGACTGCTGAATTGCTCACAAACAACAAAATTTTATCAGAATATTATCAGTCTGACGAGTAAATGAAAAGTAGTTTCTGCACTATCAGGGTTTATCAATAAATAAAGTGGTGTTTTATTTTGCCTAGTGAGCCACTGTTTATACATTCGGCATTATAGTACTAAAATATTTACTAAAACCGGAGAAGATAATTTGAAGTTTTTATTAATGACAAATATGCGAAGTTCAGTAACAGAAAAAGTATTTTCTTCCTCTAATCCATTAGCCAATTCAGTTAGTTTTATGTCGAAAAGAATATCTTGGAATACAAATCGAACAGTTATTTTTTCCGGATATAAAGAAGCGATTACTGGTATACCATGATCGTTTTAATGTTGGCCAGTTCTTGAGCTGTGTGGATATGATTTGTAAAGATAAGCAGTTTCCTTTGATGGGTATACGGATATTGCCCATGTTTATGAGTCGTTACCTCTGCGACAAAGTTTTTTTTTTTTTTTTTTTTTAGAATTTTGGAATGAGCTTGAGGAATTGTTCCTTCCGGGACCACAAATACAAGAGTAAATAAAGGAATTACGTGCTGGTAAGCCATTTGCAGCTCTTCTAAATTATTTCGTTGCTATTTGAAGTGTAGTTCCTCTTCTGAGTAAAGAATCGGGCGCAGCACTCACCATGTTAAAATGTATGAAACGAAAAATGCTAAGTGGAACCAATTTGTTCTACATTGAAATGAAATTAAGAACGCGCACAATGCTAGAAAGAAAACTCTGTGGTCTACATGGAAGAGACATATTTGAAAAATAAAAAGACGCATAATCGTATTAAATAGGGGAAAAAAAGTAGTTTAACCAAATTAAAATACAAAACAAAAAAAAAAAAAATATTTAAAATTAAAAAAAAAATATATATATATATATATATATATATATTTATTTAAAATTCAAAAAAAAAAAACAAAAAAAAAACAGTATTTTATCATCCTTTTAAAATTGACGAAGTGGGAAAAACCGTTAAAGGAGTTTAAACACAAACGCAATCCTCGGTGTACAAACCTCTTTTTAACCTCATATATCTTTAAGTGTTTCATTTAAGGTTGCAGTGTAGCCATATTTCTTTAATACCATAAAAAAAAAAAAAAAAAAAAAAAAAAAAAAAAAAAAAAAAAAAAAAAAATATGAGCTTAGTTACCAAACCATGGCGCTGCTGTTTATAAACACTTAAGTAAAAAGAGTGTTTGTATATCTCTACTCCGCGTGTGGCGTGTTCATCATCTATTTGAATTCGCTGACCTCTGATTAAATTTTATTACTAAGGTTTTTTTTACGGGCAGAATTTTTTTCATTGTGTAAAATTTGTGTTTTTTCCCATAATTAAAATGGGTTGCGAAGAAGATGTGTTCAAGATTGCCAAGAAACTTGATAAAATGATTGCAAATGGCGCTCTGGTAAGTAATGCTAAATATGATAACACAGTATAGATAAAATAAATAAATATATATTTATTATTATTGTTCTCGGCTTTTGCTTTACATAGATTGAAAGCTAATGCATCATCAGAATCAATATATTGTAATTAAAATGTAAACAACATCTATATTATATATATTATACTGCAACTTAACCGGTAACGAAAACAATGAATCTCAGCAAGTAAAATATATTTTTGGTTGTGTATGTGTATTTCGAAGAACGCTCGCAATTCAGTCGAGTAAAAATAGCTTGTTTAGCACTTAGTGCATTTTATGTTAATGATAATTGAAACATTTTTGTGATTTTTTTTGTTTCCCGCCCTCTCTGTAAGGAAAAAAATATTGATTTTTGTATTGAAATAATTTAATATATAAAAAAATCTGTCCTATGTTTGTGGAGTTTTTCTTTTAAATCTTGTGTGATCCATCTGGTATTAAATGAAGCGGTTTTATATGTATTTTTTAACAGTTCTCATTTAATCACGTTTATTATTATTAAACGAATCATTATTTCGTTATCCATTGATTTTTAAAAATTATTTACTTTATTTGATTTCTTATTTTATGAATGCTCTGTTATATATTTATATATATGTAAAAATATTGTTTGATAATTATAAAAATTATTAATAAATAAGGCAGCGTAAAAAGTAATTTAACCATTTATATTCGATTTCGCCAAATGCTCTTTGGCGCTGAATGTAGTGGACAAGTCGCCAAGTTGAATGAATTTCGTTTATCAATTGTAAAAATCCATATAATGAATCTGTATCTGAAACTGAATATCTTTTTTATATTTACTTTAAACTCAAATTAATACACCTTTAAAACTGTTAAAATAGGATTAGTTTGTTTCTGTGCCTATTAAAAGACAAAAAAAAAAAAAAAAAAAAAAAAAAGGACTAGGGCTATGGATTTAACTTTCAAATAAGAATTTTCAAAATTTCCTGTTAAGAAAATTTATTTTTTAAACATGGTGAATAAATTTTACAGTTATCAAAATAAATTTTAATCATACAGATAAATTATGAATATAATATGCACTGTCAAAATATTAAATATAAACATTATCATTTGAAAGATAAATTTTTTTCAAATTTTGCATTAAATAAGTGCAATTTAACTAGAGTTGGAAAATAAATCTTAATTTTTTTAGCAGGCGACACCATACATAGAAAGATTATAGCAGCATTAAGAACTAAATTTTTCAAATTCTAATGGTATAATTTGGGATTGCCAAATTTATGAACATACTTCATAAATGATTGTTTTAAGTGAATTAGAAAATGTAGAAAACAGCAAATTATAACATAGTCATTTATGTTTTTTTTTTTTCTGCATTTCATAATTATTTTGAATTATTCAGTAATTTTATCTTGATCATACAGATAAATTATGAATATAATGTGCACTGCCGAAATATTAAATATACAATATGGTACAATTTGGCATTGCCAAATTTATGAACATACTTGATAAATGATTGTTTTAAGTCAAATAGAAAATGTAGAAAACAGCAAATTATAACATAGTCATTTATGTATGTTTTTCTGCATTTCATAATTATTTTGAATTATTCAGTAATTTTATCTTGATCATTTTAATCACCATACATAAACACCTATAAATTCCTATAAAGTTATATCAATCAGTAATACCTTAATTTGAAATTTTTAATTCAATTATCCGAGAGTTATACGTTAATTCTGCATCTTGAATTTAACTGAATTTTAAAAAAGTATTCTTCTATAGTTCATTAGTGTCTCTTATGCAATTTATATATTTTAGCAATTAGAAGTTATGGGGAATTAAAAAAAAATAACAAATTTCATTTAGAAACTAATTTTATAGAAATGATATAAAATATTAATTACCCTATGATAAAAGTAATTTTAATTGCTAATAGGAATTTATATGCAGTCTAAGATTTATCATTGGCTTTATGTATCTTTTTGTTAAATACATAATACCATTTAAATACATATCATGTATTCTGATGGGGAAATATAATACTACAACTTCAGCTTCTATGAATGTGTTGTTAAGATTAAAAGTACTAGGCCGTAGTACTTTATCAAGCCGATAGTAATATTATCTTCTTAGTAAATATTGTCTTGCTTTGCATATAGCAGAAACAGCAATTTAGCCATTTATTGCTGAATGTTTGTTTTCCATCCATCTTTTTTTATATCATCTGTTAAAAGAGCCGCCACTGAATCTGTTTTTTAAATATGGGTGAGAGAGACATTTTAGAAAAATTTCAAGGATATTTTCTTTACTCCTTGGGAATTTATGTTTTATAAGCTTATTTATAGAACACTTGGCCTGACAACATGAGGCCTTGGTTGAAACTTAGATTACAATCATGCCATTATTTAAATGAATTTCTGGTTTCTTGAACTTAGATTCATCACAATAATTTGAAAATAAATTATTGTTGTAATAAATGTACTCAGATTATATGTTAAAAAGAATTAAAAAAAAAAAAAAAAAAAAAATTGTTAGCCTGACCTGTTTCTTGCCAAAAAAGAAATGTTCCATCTATGCAAAGATTTTCATATTTTATTCTCTCATCAGCCAGATTGGAAAGATCTCAAGATAGCATCTGCCTTTTGCTGTAAATAGTTAAATTAAAATTATATATTAAAGCAAATGAAATTAAAATATAATTAAAGTATTCACAAGAAAAAGAAAATATTTATCATGTATATGTCGTTCTTCCTTTGCAAATTTTTTTAACGGTTTATATCTGGAAACTAAAAAATATTTTCATATAACTGTTAAATGGGCAGATAGGCAATTGGCTAGCGATCTGGCCTTTAATACTGCAGGCCTCAGGTTTGAATCTTGGCTGTGTCTTGTATGTTCGTTAAGTGGTTCGGAATCTATGTTAAACTGTAGGTCTCTGTCTAATTAGCCCAAAGTGTGCAAAAAATTACTGTAGAGCAACAAACCAAACCTATAGCTGTAAATAACCGCAATTTAAGATAACATAACTAATGGAAGTGGTGTTTTTCGGATTGCTGCAAAGATGGAAGAATGAAAATTGCTGGCCATACAAACATTTCACTATCAATCATTAATGCAATTTCTGGACCACAGACATGGATGCTACATATAAACAGTAAAGTACTGATGAAATGGTGAGGAATGCCATAATAAATATTTGACAGAATTTAAATTTTTATTTGGTCCAGCTTATGGTGTGACCTTTGCACTTAACATCTAAAGTATTTGTATTATTCGTAAAAAATAAATAACTTCAGACCTGCTGTTTAGATATATTTTTTAAACTTATTACAATACTGCCATATTGTAATTTAATTTCCATTTAATATTTCGATTTTTATGTTCTACTATATAATCAATTCATTATTATTTTTTTTCAATTAATTTATATTAAGGTATGATTTTTAAAGTATTTGTTTTTAATTTTCATTTGATTAACAATGGTTTGATTATATGATTGCCTGTGATTCAATAACAGTGACAATTTTTTTTTTTTTTTTTTAATGGAAAAGTACCAAATATTAATTGAGTTGCTGATAGTTGATTTGACTATGAAACATTATAACTAAATTGTTTACTTTATTCCTGATTACCTAATTTTTTTAATTATTTTGTTATCTCTTAAAACTTTAAATAAAAAGAAATTTCAAAAATCACCTTTTCCCACCCAATTCTTTTCCTCGTAATTTAAAATCTTGTATATCATTTAAAAAAAATAAATGATAAAATCATAGCACTTGCGTATTTTTTTATAACTTATAAGAACTGTATTTTTACCTTTGCCGAAGGAGAGAAAAAATACGGCTTGTATGCATTATACACATATTTTTAAATGTTTTCTCATTTTTTTTATGTCATTGAAGTTTGTTTTAGGCTCCTTTTCAATATGAAAAAAAACAAACATTCAGTATGACAGGATTATTAGATTGGCATTATTATTTTTCAAATAAGGAATATTTTTGTTATTTCTGTATTTATTGCATTAATATTCTTTAAATTTTTATCGTTACCAGAGTCTACTTTAAGCTGTAGTAGCAACCAGAATGATTTATCCATGTTTGATGCTTTTTCTCTGATAACTGATTTCTACTCGCAGATGCTGAGGTGGATTTGAGAAAATAACTATTCATGAATTTCAGAAAGGCTTAATTTTGGAAATTTTATAAAAATTTCTCTCTCTTTTTTCCATGTTTTCGTCTATACCAACGTACTATATTCATGAAGGGCTCATTTCTGTTTTTAATAGTGTAGTGAAAATATAATTTTTTTTTTCTGATATGAACTTCAAAAAGGTCTCATTTGACTGGCAATAAAATGATTTTATAAATTCTAAAAAATACCTGAAATTCTTCTCAAGTAATGCATTTATTTAACTATGTGTTGGCTGATTTTGAGATTTTTGCTTGCCGATTGACTGCATGTAATTTACTAAAGATAGATGGAGATAAAAACTGTAACTACTATAGCCAATGGTGGGCCTAGGCCTTCTGTATAATGGCAGATTTTGAGACAGGAGTTGGTTTCTTTTCACAGGGTAAAGTTGTCCCCTTATGCCCAATGCTCTACAGTCATATTAGACTGAAACCTACTGTTTATAGTGGATTCTGAACCACTACGAATTTCCATGCACTAGCTAGACTCTAACTTGAAATCTGTAGCACCAAGTGCCAGATATATATATATATATATATATATATAGTACATGGTAGTAAATTTTAACATGTACCACCAGGACTCGAATAGACATTTTTGCCGCTAATCACCCAGCTATCCGGCCCAATAAATGGATATAGAAAAAAAAATATTTAACTTTGTTAAATTTGTTTTAAAAAATTGAATTATTTGTTAACAATGCTTACCAATTATGATTATTAACTATTACATAAATTTTGAATTTATTGCCCATTGCTGCAATATTTAATACCGAGTAATTAATAGCTTAGAAAAATGGTTGGATTGTTTGGTATGTGTTGAAGTGGCTTAGTTTTTAGAAAAATTGTTGGAAAATGCCCAAAATATGGAAGATTAACAGAAACATACAGTTTCTGTATGGGAAAAAAATTCATCAAAAAAATCTCCTATTTCATCACTGCAGCTTATGCGCACCTCGGATCTTGAATAATGAAAAAAAAATGAAGTTTTTGTTTTTAAAATTATTGTATGATAGAAGAACTTTTCCTTTCTGCCAGACAATAAATTGTCGCCAAAAAAAATCACCAAGTTACCATCCCATATATTAAGCAACGAAATCTTGAAATACACCACTTAAATTAGTTCTAAATAGTTTAAAATTGCTTCTATTCTATGGTTGAATATCATAGCTATTTATTCAAATAGGAATTGTATATCTAGCATGTTACATTAAATCATTCAATATAAATCTGATATAAACTGCATGTACTCAATAAAATTACTTTTTAAGCATTATATTCATTTAATATTAAAGTGGATACAAATCAAGGGAAGAATTTTAGGGATTATATTTCATTACTGCTTTATATGTAGCATATGTAACTTGACCAATCAGCGGACGAGAGGCTGGAATTCAACCACCCATCAATGAAAATTTTTCTTTGTAATATGTATGTCCCTTTATTGGACAGTATTTATCACTCATTTCACATTCACAACTTACTATTTCATTAAATAATGGATTTATTCTTGTAATAACTATATATACTAGCAATCTTTTATTACTGGTTCTCATGTTATAAACTACCATTTGAGATGCTGATTTTTAGAGTATACCTATTTCTAAGATAAGTTAACATATTTTTATAAAATTGTTTTTAATTAAAATAGGAATACTGTAAAATAATTTATATTTTTTGTAGCAATTAAGCATTTAGTACCAGCAGATCACCTTTTCAAAAGACTCTTACTTGCAGCATCAAATTTTTTTATTTATTTATCAAATTGCAAGCTTCATTTTTAACAGTCTGTTACAAAATGATATGATGCTGAATTTTTTATGTTTCTGTCAAAGAAAAATCTTATTTCATCTTTAAATGGGTCTACATATGACGCTTACATATTGTTGTTTCTTTAGCAGTTTTAGCTATTTATTTATCTCTGTCTTTGGGTGAATTAAACTACTCAAAATTAAACAGGATAGTTTAATTTTAATGCTTTGTCACAAATTTATTCGTTGAATGTTACAGCTTTTTATTATTAATTTTGGATATTTTTGTGATTGAAAAATTACATGAGTAGCTATATTGCTTTTACTTCTTATTAAAATAGTTTCATCTTCATAAAATTTATAGTTGGTTTTAACTACTGATAATTGCTAAACTAATTTGGTGAGTGAATTTGAGCACTGAAACTTAGTAATAAGATATTTGTTTGGGATTTCAGGTATGAAGTTGTAAGTGTAAAACACCATACCCATACATTTCAACTGACAGTCTAAAATTTGATGAATAACGTTTTCATATTGATGGAAAAAGTTTAACTGTATGCTTTCAAAAGGCATTTTTATATAAATTCTGCATATGAAATATTTTATTTTTAAATAATTTGTATATTTGTATTTGAAGAAAATTGCATTATAATTTTAATTTTCAATATGAAATATTTTATAAAGGGAGGGGAGAAATAATTAAACATTAAAGGGAGAAATAATTAAACATTATCAAATAATTTAAACTAGATTTATTTAATAAAATTTATATTTCTAAAGGATTGAAAGTATTCCTTAAGAATAAGATATAATTTTAAATTTTATATTAATAATTGTCTTAAATTTCATATTGTGCAATGCTATTTACAATTTTTTACTTATGTCATAATAATTTTATTGCTTATATTCTCTTCTAGGAGCAAGCGTTAGATTTATTAAAAGCTCTGCGAGATCTACCAATAACATTGGATATTCTTCAAGTATGACTCACTTTATAAAGACATTTTTTTAAATTAGGTTTTCTTTTAAATCTTATCATTTAATGTAAACTATTTCTTCTAGAAAACTAGAATAGGAATGACTGTTAATTCATTAAGGAAATCCACAAGTGATGAAGAAGTCATCACATTATCAAAGAGCCTGATAAAAACTTGGAAGAAGTTACTACCAGGTATTGCATAATAACATAGAATGTATTTAATTTTGTAGACATGAGGCATTTTAAACAGCATAAAATGTCATTATGCAGTATCTGTATGGCACTTTGAACCTTCATAACCCATTGATTGTAATTTAAATCATATTCATTAATAAAAGCAACTTAAAGAATAAATCCTCAATGATTTACTTTTATATAAAATAATAAATTTCAAGATATTAATTCCTTAAAAAGGAAAATTCTCTTCTTTTACTTGCATTTTCATAAGTAAGAATGAAAAAAAATATGTGCACATGTATTCACTTTTTTAAAACTTGAGTCACATAGATCAAAATAATAGTCTGCTTATAATTAAATTTTTAAAAAAATAAATGCATATTTTCTAATATATATTATTTTAATCAGTCTCCAAAATATATGCAAGTCTGCAAAACAATGCACTGATTATTGATTTAAATTCAAAATTAAAAAGCATATATACATCATGTACTCAATTTAAAATTTTACTGACGATATTGTGATAAAAGTTAGTTAAAAGATAATATTTTAAATAAAAAAAGAATAGCTTTTTGTATAATTCAGCAATTATTTTTAAATTAAAATCATTTTATGTAAAATTTTGTATTAATTAGTTAGTTAAATTAGAGTTACATATACTTATAATAATTGATATTATTTTCTGTTCTCAACTAATAAGTAATATTTAAATGTTAAAATTTTGATTTTTAATTTTTGAGCAATATTTCTTTTTTTATGTGCCTACTTTAGAATTCCTAATAATTTCTTCCATTTATGAATGCTAAAATATTTACTTTAGAAACTCCTAACTCAAAAGGGGATGGAAATGGCAATAGCCGGGAATCTAGAGGGGAAAATTCAAATGGTAGTACAACTTCTAACCCTTCACAAAAGAACGAAAGCTCCAAGGAATCATCATCAAAACCTTCAGGTCCAAAACAAACTTCATTTCCTGCCGATACCTCAAATTCAATCCGCTTGAAGTGTAGGGAAATGTTGGCAAATGCTTTAAAACTTGATGGTAATTTTTTTTTTTCTATTATGATACCTATTTAAAATTATGTAATGATTAAGAAAAACAAAGTTGAATGTATATATCTTAAAATTTTCTGTGTAATTTGAGTAATTATTTTTTTAAGAAAGCATTCATTAACAATTATGTGTGCGCTTTTGGTTAACAGGATGTCATTTTACGTCAAACAAGTGTTGCATCAAATATGCCTAAATAGGGCAAACATTTTATGAAATACAATATTAATGTTGAAAATAACAAAACCAGAAAATTTTTTTTAAAAAGTTCAAAAATCAAAATTTTTGAGATTATATCTTGATTAATATAATTGATATGAGATTATATCTTATAATTTTTTGTTAATCAAATTCGTTTGCAGAGCAGTTTGTCTTAACTACCAAGAAATACACTTTAATTGCATGCCAAAGTCTACCAAATATCCACTGCTCTACAAGTAAACAAAACATTGGGTATCTTTCACAGTTTTGTTCATATCGCCTATTTTCACTAATGAGCAAGGTAGTAATTCAGTGACTCACATTCATCTTATGTACCTATTCCAATTAACAGTTGTCAAAGGATTCATTTCTAACTGAAGTTCAAGCATTTCAACAGGTGATAGCTTGCAACTCCAGAATTAAATAGTAATAAAAAAGTACAGTTTTAGATAATTTCCATATCATAAAACTTTTTTTTTCCACTCAAGATTTTTAGATTGCAGTTCCATTTTGGTGCTTCATTAAGTTAGGTACCATTTAATTTTGCATGGTTTAATACAAATTATTTTTTTATTTTATAACCTTTTTCTTGCATATTTTTTATAATTTGGTAAGAAAAAAATCTTAATTTATTTTCGAAGGTAATTGAAATTATGCAAATTAATTATAAATAATAAATCAAATCTGCAGGTAAAAATAATTAGTAGAGGTAAAGCAAAAGATTAAAACCATATTTTATTAAAAGAATAATAGTTTTTCTTTGAAATGCTGTAAAAATATTTTGATCGACTTATTTTATCTGTTTCAGCCATATTTTAAATAATTAAATTCATACAATAACATTA
Organism: Caerostris darwini; assembly: GCA_021605075.1. Classification (NCBI taxonomy): domain Eukaryota; kingdom Metazoa; phylum Arthropoda; class Arachnida; order Araneae; family Araneidae; genus Caerostris; species Caerostris darwini. The sequence goes on from BPLQ01005883.1 coordinate 166,013, forward strand.
ATCTTGTTAATATTTTTACAAAAAAGTGCCAGGCAGTTTTAGGTTATTTTATTTGGCATTTTTTCCCCTAGTTTTTGACTAACTCCTGTTAAACCAAAAAGTGCTACCGTTATGTGCGATGAATGTACTGGCAGATCGTAACTTGCTATTAAATTTTTGAACATGGAGAGAAAGATATAATTAGAGTTCAGTATAGAATTGTTAAATTTATTAAAAGTAAAATTATTTTTTTATCATTTATAAAAATTAGTTATATTTAGAACTTAAATAAGTAACTATTCTGAAAAGTGTAGGAAATATTAATTGTTTATTGCTATTAATATTTGAGATATCAATTTAAAAAGATTATTTTTTTAACATATATTGTTTATTTTCTTTTTCATTTATTTATTTATTTATTTTTACTTTAGAGGTTGAGGATGACTTTCAAAATCCTGAAGAACTTGGAGCAAAAATTGAAGATTATATCCTTTCATTTCAAATATATTTTGTTTGATATGTAATGATGAAGATCGTCTGTATGTATTTTTAAAATTTGTTAATTGCTTAATGAAATCTGTTCCATGGTTTTAGTCTTATTTTCAGCTGTTGAAAATTTAAAACTTAATAACTCATTCTTTGAATGGAACATGAATGTATACTTTTACTATTAAAGTAGAAGTATTTATTATCTGCACATGAGAATTTCTGTTCCTTTTTCAAACAAATGATAATAAATTAGTGAAACTGATAGATTTTTTAATTATATTTATTAGGCTTTATTCAAAATATGGTAAAAAAAAGTTATAAATTTTAGATGGCATTTATATAAGAATGGCTATTTTCTCTATAAATTTATTGTGATCTTAGTGAATTGTAATTGTTATTTTAAATAGCCCTAACCTGAAGTTAATTATTTTTATTATAGACCATTATAATAATTGGCTCAAATTGAAAGATAATTATTGATTTTTTATTAAATTTGTAAGAAACTTCTTTAACAATTCATACGTATATTTGACGAGTTTGGAGATACAAACATGAAGTACAAAAATAGAGTTCGTAGCAGGGTTGCCAATTTGAAAGATTCAAAAAATCCTGAACTACGCACCAATGTTTTGAAAGGTATAATTGAGCCTGCTAGGATAGCTGTTATGACTGCTGATGTAAGTTCCGTATATAACTGTTACTTTCTGCTTTAGTTTTGTAAATTAAAAACAATAAAATTTTAAGTACTTTAAATTATGTATTTATACATCAAGTTAATTCAATTTGTTAAAAGGTTATATTTTTGAGGATATTTTTATATATAGTGCATTTTATATTCAATGAAAGTTATTAATATTAAGATGTTAATAATTAACTTTTTACATACTAGTTTAAATTATATAAAAATTCAATTATTAAATAATTTATTTTTATATTTTCTGTGTATGTGTGAATACATAGATACTAATGCAATATATTGTTTATTAAAGAATTGCACTTTTTTTAAATTACTGTGTTTAGATGTAAAAAAGGAAATGTAGAATACAATAATAATACATATATATATGATTTTTGTTTAAAATTAAAATAGCTGTAGTCATTTAAAAAAAAAAAAATTCACAAGAGAATATATATATTGCTGATGAAATTTTTAACTTCATGTAGCATACAAAATAAAATGTAATGTAAATTTTATTAACAGAATATTTTCTTTTCTCACATTAAAATTAAAACTTGATAAAAGACATCTTGTGACTTATAGAACAAGTATGATTCATTTTATTTAAAAATGAAAATTTATAAAAGGATTGTTAAATATCCCTTTTAAGTAAAAGTGCTAGATTTTTTTGACAATGTCATCTCAGCTGAACTGCAATTTAAGTTTAATTATTAGGTAATATTTAAAATTTTTAGTTAATAACATTAGTGATATTTAATTAAAAAAATAGTATATATTTGTATAATTAACTAATCAGTAAAGAATGTCATGTAGCATGTTGTCTGTTGTATTTATATCCTATATATAGATAGATTACTAATTTTACTGGTAGCATAGTAAGCTTCATTGTCCTCAAATATTATTGAATGCTTAATTATTATTATGTTAATTACCTATATAAGATTATTTTTGGATTGATTGACCCTTTTAATGTGTTTAAGTTTTTCTTTGAAATGAATTTTGTTAGGACATGGCAAGTGAAGAAATGAAAAAATTAAGGCAAAAATTTACCAAAGAAGCCATTAATGATCATCAAATGGCTGTAACTGGTGGTACAAAAACAGATCTACTGAAGTGTGGGAAATGCAAGAAGAGTAACTGTACATACAATCAAGTAAGTTATACTTTAAGATTGTTTTTTTTTAAACATATTTTTTTTAATTGAAAAAATGTTGTTGTTTTTTTTCAACTTTTTTTTTAATTTAAAAATATGTTTTTTTAAACATATTTTTTTTAAATTCAAAAATGTATAATTTTTTTTTAAATGTTAGAAATCGCATATAATATTTATTTAGATCTATAATTATAGCTGGCTATCTCATCAATTTTTATGATAATCAGAAAAGATCTCCATTAAAAAAAATTACTTCCTGTAAGTAAGTTCGCATTTCTAGTAAGGGGAAAAAAATCCTTATTCTGCATTGAACAATGCCCATTTTGGTTGTCTGTAAAAAATTTTACAGCTGTGCCGTTTTTTTTTTATTATTCATAGTAAAAAAAAATAATAATTAATTTTACTTTTTATAAAGTTTAAATATAAACCCATTCTAGTAATAATAATTTCTTAATGAAATGAATGCAAATTAATGTAATAAAAATTTTCATATTTTAGGTGCAAACAAGAAGTGCTGATGAACCCATGACTACATTTGTATATTGTAATGAGTGTGGCCATCGATGGAAAGTAAGTTCACATTTTTTATTACATTTTTTTTTCAAATACATAATTATTACTATTTTAACTTTTACTATCTTACATCATAATTTTTTGGCAGATTTCTATTAATAATCTATTATAAAATAAGTGTTAAATGTACAAAGTTGAGAATACAGTTACTGTTTTTAAAATTTAGTTTCTTTTAATGTAAAATGTTTTAATTACTTTTTTTATTGTTTTGATTATTAGGTAAAAGTTTTTAGGGTGAAATTATTATATAAAAATAATTTTTCTTGCTGTATTAAATGCAAAAAAAAAAACTATCTTAATTGAATGCCTTTTAAAATAATTTTTTTAAAAATAATATTATTTGAAATAAAAATTGCTTTAATTTCTTTTTCAGTTCTGTTAAAGTACACATTCAAAGACAACATTTTGGAAGTATGGCAAAAAATTAATTTCTAAATGCTTCCTTTGATGATGTAAATAAACTTGATGTAAAACCACCTTGCTAAACACGTTGTAAAATGCATCCTCATCATCATTTTTATCACTAAACTACATTTCTACAGTTCTCCCCTTTTTTCCTTTTTCTCAAATTTTGGACTATTAACTATTGTAAAATGGTTGCATTGTTTTCTTGTTGTTATACAATTTAAACTATACTTGTTTTAGCATTATTTGGCTTTATTCTGGGATTCAAATTGACAGTACGAATCACTACTGTTTTATTTGCATTTTTTTTTTATATTTTTATTTATTTATAATGTAATCCAATAAATATTAAAATAATTTTGTTGTGTGCTTATATTTTAAGGTACCCTTTGTTTTCTTCAATTATTCTTATGTCAGATAATTAAAAACACTGTACTTTTGTGTTATTACGGATCTTATTTCTAATCTAATGATAAGCATTATTGTAAGATTAGTTTGTATGAATTATTTTATTTAATGCAATATGGTACTTCAGATTTGGGATTATTTAATTTGTTTGTAGTGATATCTTTTTACAATTTGAATGGTTTACTTATATAATTCTTTTCTCTAGAGTCAAAATGCCATTCAAAAAGAAATTATTTTGTTTTCAAAACAGAAAAAATAAACATGTTTTTTTTTTAAAAAAACCATTGCTTTATTTATGTTTTCCTTTTAAATTTCTTAATAAAATTTTTTATTAACTGAACCATTCATTAACATACATTGATGAACTTAGATGTTGAAAATTGCTGCTTTATTATGTCTTTCATAAAACTTTAATGGTATGCAATTTTTTTTCACTGTGTTTATCATTATGTAATCTCACATGTAAATATGTGCTTGGTGTTTTTTGCATTTTATCCTATAACATTATGCAATTTATTTCATTAATTCCTATGCAATAGTATATTTCATTAATTGTCTTAGTTTGCTGCTTGGATTCATTATTCTTTTTGTTCTTATATTCTTGGGTTTAAATAAGATGTTGCTTGTTGTATATTCTACATAGCTTGTATAATTTTCAATGTCATTTTAAACCAAATAAAATAACTAGATTATTTGTAATGTGATTATAATTAATTTCTTAATACTTTATTTCTGTCCACTGAAATCTTAACTAATTTTTTGTATTGTTAGGAGAGTTGAGAAAATCTGTGGATTTCTTTTTTCGTCCCCTGTATCTCTCGATATCATGCCTAACATTCATTATATGTATCATTGAAAAGTAAAATCTGTACTTCTTTTTAAGTACCAACAAATATAATTTTTTTAACAAGACTTTTGACCACTTTAAAAAAAAATGAATTATTGTGCTGAATATTCCTCTAATTTTGTTCTTTCATTTACATTCAGTGTTTCATTTTTGCTACTAAATGTCTTGATGTATTTGCTTTTCAAGTAAAGCAATTAATATTTATATGCCTTTACTGTAATATTAATCAGTTTAATACGTATTTGCATGTTAAATGACTTTTTTATATGAAACTAATTTTAATGATATTTGTCTGATAAAGATGATACACTGCCTTTAGATACCTCAGTGTTGCATGCCTAATTCTATTGAATGAATGAATTTAAATAATGATTGTGCTGCTATTTTTTTTATTTTTTTTTTATATATAAAAAAAAGACCAGTTACTTCTAAAATTCTGAATGTATGGTATTAAATGTTTAGATGGTTCTACAAAATGACACAAATGAATTTTTTATTCATTTCTTAAAAAAAGTTAGGTAATGTTTGGCCTTGGTCTGTAGAATATACTCATGTTTCAATAAAGGTATTACTTTAGAATGTTCCTTTGATATTTATTGCCTAATTTATTTCATGTACACAAAATTTGAAAAATAAATAAAAAAATTATTTTTTTAAATTATATTCATATATTTTTTATTTTTAAATGGATAATTACAAACAATTTTTAAGTATCATCCATACTGTGTCCTTGCAACTTGTGAATAATTTCCATTAATAGAAAAAAAAATAATAAAATAGTGTAAATTGACCAATTATATAATTGAAAAGTGGTGAATTCTCTAAGATAGCCCTATAAAGTACCGAGATTTTATTTTTCATCCATCTGCAATAGGTAATATAATTTCTCTGGTAAGTATCTGTTATAATTTTTAAATGATCATCTCGTAATTAATGGAATTAAAAATGAAATCAAAAAATATATTTTATTTAAAATTACTTAAATAACATTCAAAACATTTTAATTAAAAAAATTTTCAAGATTTGTTTTAAAATAGAATATCACTTTTAGGTATCTCCAATTTTTTTTTCTTAATATTTATAATTCATAAAAATTTAAATGTTTTATTTTTAAATTGATTAGAAGTTATACATCAAAATTCATGATATTAAAAAAAAAAAAAATCAGTAAATAATTGTAAATATAAAAATTTATAAGAAAAGTAAATCAAATTCTAGCAGGCTTGAAATTTATTTTTTTAACAAAAGCTATTGTTAACTATTTTTATTTGCCATTTTTTGTTTCATTGCTGAGTAGTTCCATTATGCAAATTTTCCAACTTTCATTAAAAATTCTTCAGTTTCTTTCAATAGATAACTTGAAATATGGCCAAGTTAAATAAATAATGTTCTGAAGTAGTGAACATTTTATTCAATTTTCTGAGAAGTTGGAAGGTATGATAATTAACAAAAGTTTGATTTAATTAATAATCATTAGACTGATACGAAAAATAAATAAAACCTCTTGTAGATGCTGAGTAATTTGATGCAGAAAGCATTTCTTGTTATCTGCAATTTATTTCTTGTGCACTAACATATAGTAAAAACAACTATGCATTAGTGCAAACCTTCAAAATTCAACAACATATTCATTGATATTTAATTACAATATGAACTTCTTCATTGGTGCAACAGCCCCATAGTGGGCCAAGGCCATCTACTTACTGGCAGCTTTTTTTACGAGACAGGAGCTTTTTTTTTACAGGCTAAGGTTCTCACCCCAACGTTTGTAAAAAGTCAGTTGAACAGATTGTTCTTACAATCTTTGTAGACTGGGACCTACGTTTTAAGGTGGTTTCCGAACCACTACCAGCACCTATGATACCGCCGAGACTCGGAAGACCAGAGCGCTGGTCATTGGGCCATCAACTACCACAATTTGAACTACACTAGCAAAATACGTATGATGAATATTTTCAATGAATTAAACCATTCTCAAAACAGATCATCATGCTTTTGCTATCACACTGCACTTTGACCTCCTCGAAATCGTAATGTAGACTAAACTTCCTTTTAATTTTTGCTGCTCTCGACACTTCTTAAGCAGTCAATTGACAAAAGCTAATTTAGGATCATAATTTAAAATTCGTTTCCTCAAACACCAGAACAGTGCGGACATATTACTTGATATTATATTTGTATTACTACTATGTTGTAGTTGCTGTAATGTACATATTTTTATTTTGCAATGTGCACTTAAAGAAAATATTATAATTGTAATGTTTATATACATTAAGCCGTGCCCATACTTGAACGATAATACTGAACGTTCATCTATTCCCTCAAATCATGTTTTTTATCTTACTTGGTAGACAGCAACATCTAGACCAAGTCCAAGAACCCGTGTGGTCTCATTTAAGGACAAAAAGGAGGGCAGCTTCTGCTGTGATGGAGCACCCGTAGGTAGAAGTCTGATTTGGCTCCGTGACGTTGAAGAAGGAAGGCAGTGCCTTGCCGCGATTACTTTTAAGGTGAACTACCCCGCATTTTCGTATCGTATGGGAGAAAACCCGGAAAACTTCCACTAGGTTGTCCGACCAACGAGGCTAGATGCTGGATCTCACAAACGCGATTGAAACGGTGTCTACAACAAAGCCGCCAGCGGATTGTACCTCCGCAATAATGCTGACCAACGGCGGCGTTGCCAGGAGTCCATCTGATAAATCGTAAATTCTTGGATGTAAAGCACAAAACCAATTTCAGGTGGAGTATTGTTTCAGCAGCATCACTTATCATGGCTCCTACCGTTCAGCATAATCCCTATGTGTACTTGAGTTTTTTAATGAGTTCATACTCTGTTTATTTTTTTCAATTGTTTTGGCATCGTCCCTAACTGTACTGAGTTTAAGTTTAAGTTTTATTTTGTATTTTATTTATTATTATTTTTTGAAACTTTAGCTTGTATTTCTACTAACATTAATTAAGCAGCCAATTAAAATTTAGAGCACATTTATGAATTAAGATGAGGAGGTTTAAGGGGCATTTCCCCCTGTTGGTACTCCGTAATCGGTACGCCAGTTGCCAGACTGAGAAGGCAACACATTCTAAGCGCGTGCCAGCGTTCGAGGAAAAAATATTTTCATTCTGGCTATTGTCTTTATTTAGTCACGCATCAAAGGATGTGCGGTCTTCAAACGCGAATGGGAGATCGCTTGGATTTGTTTTTGGCATTCAAACTGGAACGCCCTGGGACAGTCGAACATTCATTCGGCAAGTATTTCAAATGTTAACGCTGCTTTAACCGATTTGAGATACGAGGTAATATGTCTGTCGAGTTCCGACCTGATTGGAATGAATTGGTTCTCCATGCGCGCTCAGTACTTTACCGCTTAGAATTAATTGTAAAGTGCGAATCACACTGGTTTATTCCGTTACCTTCAACGTAAAGCAAATATGTCATCCCTCAGTGCAATAAGTTAAAAGATGTGCATGCCCTTAAAAGATAAGCATCAAGATTTGATTTTGGAAAATTTATTCCTGCGAGTAAAAAGTCATGTGATTACAAACCGCGCTATCCTCATTGGTTTCGCGCAATGGGAGATAGAATGCTTCATTCAATCAGAGAAAAAATATTGAATAATCGCACAGCGATGAACTCCTTATTTGAGTAGCAACGACTTCTTGTTTCAGGTGGGGCATATCCATTTCTTTCTGGTTATCACACAGGAGACAGAGAAGTTATGAGCCAGTTTAATTTTGTGAAGGTGCTTGTAGAAACTATCGTGACCAGAGAAAAGCCGTAGCAATGCCATCAAATTTTCCCTACGCCATAGGCCGAGTGCAATGCATATCTACCTCGTGGTGCACTACGGGCAACATCTAGTATGGCAAAATGATATACAAACACGGCCTTCAGTCTAGCTCTGCATGTGTTTCATAGAGTTCTGCAGTGGAACACAGATGGCTTGTCCCAAAACAAGAGAAAGGAGTTATTAAATGCCTATCATTCCGTTAAGATGATAATAAAAATATGTTTTTTATATAGATTTCAATAAATGTGAAGTTTTAATGTTGTTAGAACATTTAATTAAAATTAATATATGTTCCAAATATTTATTTTTGATAAATAATTGATATCATTTGGCAATCCAATAACGCTTGCATAAAGAAACAGGAGGCAGTGCAGAACAGGAAGCAAGGTGAGACTTATCCATTTCTTCCTGGTTATCACACAGGATACAGAGAGGGTCAAAGATCAGTTTAATCCTGTGATGATGGAGCTTACGGAGACAAACGTGACCACAGAAAAGCAGCAGCAATGCCACCGATTTTTCTCTAGATAGTGTGTTTTTTTCTAAATTTTTTCTTAGATCTGTGTTTATTGCCCTAGGCCGAGTACAATGTAGATATATCTCGTGTTGCACTCCAGGCAATGTCTAGTCTAATGATCTACAAACATGACTTTCAGGCTGGTTCTCAGTGTGAATATCTTAGAGTTCTGCAGTGGAACACAAATGGTTTGTCCCAAAACAAGAGAGAGGAGTTATTAAATGCCCATCATTCCGTGAAGATAGTAATAAAAAAATATTAGTTATATAGATTTAAATACATTACGACATGTGAAGTACACTGAAGTGACAAAAGTCATGGGATACCTCTTAATATCGTGTCGGCCCTCCTTTCGCCCGGCGAAATGCAGCAACTCGACGTGGCATGGACTCAACAAGTCGTTGGAAGTCTTCTGCAGGAATATTGAGTCATGCTGTCTCGATAGACGTCCATAATTGTGAAAGCGTTGATGGTGCAGGATTTTGGGCACGAACAGACCTCTCGATGATGTCCCATAAATGCTCGATGGGATTCATGTCGGGCGATCTAGGTGGCCAGATCATTCGTTGGAATTGTCCAGAATGTTCTTCAAACCAATCGCGAACAGTTGTGGCCCGGTGACATGGCGCATTGTCATCCATAAAAATCCCATCGTTGTTTGGGACATGAAGTCCATGAATGGCTGCAAGTGATCTCCAAGTAGCTGAACATAAGCATTTCCAGTCAATGTTCGGTCCAGTCGGACCAGAGGACTAAGTCCATGCCATGAAAAAACAGCCCACACCATTACAGAGCCACCACCAGCTTGAACAGTGCCTTGCTGACAGTTTGGGTCCATGGCTTCGTGGGGTCTGCGCCACACTCGAACTCTACCATCAGCTCTTACCACTGAAATCGTGACTCATCGGACCAGGCCACGGTTTTCCATTCATCTAGAGACCAACCGATATGCTCACGTGCCCACGAGAGTCGCTGCAAGCGATGTCGTTCTGTCAGTAAGGGCACTCGAGTCGGTCTTCTGCTGGAATAGCCCAAGAAAGCCACATTTCTCCGCACAGTTCTAACAGACAAGTCCCTTGTACGTCCCACATTGATTTCTGCGGTTATTTGACGCAGTGTTGCTTGTCTGTTAGAATTTACGACTCTTTGCAGACGTCGCCGGTCTCGGTCGTTAAGTGCAGGCGGTCGACCACTGCGCTGTCCATGGTGGGATGTTATGCCTGAAATTTCATACTCTCGGCACACTCTTGACACAGTGGATCTGGGAATGTTGAATTCCTAACGATTTCGAAATGGCATGACCCATGCGTCTAGCTCCAACTAACATTCCGCGTTCAAAGTCTGTTAATTCCCGTCGTGCGGTCATCATCACGTCAAAACCTCTTGACATTAATAACTTGAACAGAAATGAAAGCTCTGCGAAAGCACTGCGCATTTATACCTGTTCTACGCGATGCTACTGCCATCTGAAAATTTGCATATTGCTATCCCATGACTTTTGTCACTTCAGTGTATGTATATACGTGTATGTGTATACTACACGTGAAGTTTTATGTGGTTACGACTTTTAATAAGAATATTTTTTGTAAATATTTCCTTTTAATCAATAATTGATGTTATTTGGAGGAAAATCATCTGAAATTCCTTTTTTTTTTGCTCACAAAAATATAATTTTATTATTTAAAAAAGAAATCTCCTAAAATTTTGTACCCAAAAATGTTGAAAAGAACTCCTCGTTAGGTGAAAGATCCATATCCTGTGACATAATTCATGTCAGCTTTTATTTTATTCATCAATACTTTATGGATAGATGAATAAATTTTAACATGCGTCAAATATATAAAAAAAAAGTTCGCTTTGATTTATATCCTAAGTGAAGTACAGCATCAGTAATTATTTTACGCAAGAGCAATTTCGTAATGAAGCTTCATAAGGCTCACCGTGGTAAAGAACTCGGGGTCCTAGAAAAAGAAGAAACCGAAAAAAATAAAATTTAAAAAAAAGTATAATTATGGGGTCTTTTATTCTCCGCAAAATACTGTCAGGGATTTATGCGTCAGTCATCTGTTGATCCCCCTTAATTATTCGAGTTTTAAAAACTTACGATAAATACCTCTTCTAAAACATCTCGAAATATTCTTTTTTTTTATTAATTGTTAGTAGTGAAAGAACGTCGGTGCGGTAAAGAAGAAAAAAAAACAAAGATGGCGCTGTGTCTCGTTTCGCTTCACTTCACTTCAACGCCGCCTACTATCTTTTGTTGTTCCCCTTTTTCTTCGTTCTTTGTTGATTTCAATTGGCCGGTAGATGTCACTGGGTTTAAAAATGTCTCAACTCATGTGTCGTGACACCAGCTAAAATAACAAAACGAAAGGCTTTCGTTCTTTTTCGTTTTAGTGGTTGTTCTTGCTGGTTTTTTTTTATTGTTATTATTATTATTTAAAGTAGATAAAGGAAGAAGAATGTAGCTAGTTGCCCAAAAGAGAAATTTATCCAAGACATTAGAAAAACTACTTCATTAAATCGGGGGGAAAAGTGATGATGGGCTATTGGGATAATTAAAAAGGAATCTAGAATAAATAAAAATGACGAGGAAGTATTAATCGCAAGCGATTTCTTTAACTTTTTTTTTTTGTTCTGTTTTGTTTTGCTGTTTTCTGTTGAATGAACACATTCCTATCTCAGGTATGAAATTTATTTCCTGAAACTGAAATACCTTTTTTTTTTTTCATGCAAAGGTTTTACTCTATTTGATGTCGTTTTTTTTCTGTGTTTAAATTATATATCTGTTAGCTTTTCTGAATTAATTGATTACGCATTCGGCTTAAAGCTGTCAACCACTTTGCTAGATGATTTATTCAGCACTTAGTAGATGCATTGAGTGAGAGGTTTATTTAGGGATGTTAAATGAAGAGAGATGTTTTGGAAAAATAAAATCAATAAAAGGCACCTTATAAGCGAATAGTATGAAACTGAAATAAGAGGTACAAGAATAGTCTAATGCATGTATATACATTAAATTGAAATCAGTGTTATAAGACTAATTATTACTTAAAAGATTTGTCTGAAATGCTTATAACTTTTTTATGGTGGTTCATATTTGCACTCACAGTTCATCAGCAGAACAATTAAATTCGTGTTATATAAAATCCTTATTAGACCTATTTTGGTCTCTGGCTCTGAAATTTGGACTTTGGCAAGATCTAATGAGGCCTATTTGGGTATATTTGAGCGGAAGATTTTAAGGGCTATTCTCGGAGATGTTAAGGAAAGTGATTGTTGGAGAAGACGATACAACACAGAAATTTATAACTGCCATAAAGACTCAGAAATTATAAAATTTATTAAGATCGATAGATTAAACTGGGTTGTCCATATATTTAGAAGGAATGATTTAAACCTTGTATAAAGGCTCGTTTTGGCAAAGCCACAGGGACAAAGAAGAAGAGGACGACCTAAGTTGAGACGGATAGACTAATCTGAAAAACATTTTGCTGTGCTAAAGGTTAAGAATTAGAGGACCATTGTCAAGCAGAGGAATGGATCAAAATCTCTCCAAAGGTAAGCCTCGACTCAATCTGGGCTATCGTGCTATGATCATATTTGCTTTAAGAGCATATCATACGGTCTAAAGCAATGTTTCCTTCAACTTGAAGCAAACTGGCTTTGACACTCTTACAATAAGTTTGCGATGAACATAAGGTAGCTTTACCCCATATAATATATATTTAAAGTAAATATGAGCCACAATAAAAAGTTATCTAAGACAAAAAAAATTTTTTTTCGTATAAATAATAAAGTGCATTTAAGACAAAACTTTAAGCCATAATTAGTCCTATAGTATTGACTTCAATTTATTATATTTGTGTGAGATAAAAGTCGTACAATCGCAAAACATACTATCCTAATTAATTCCTGCGAAATTAGAGATAAAATGCTTCATACAATTGAACTATGGAGGAAAAATGTTGGATGTGTGGATGGTAATTAACTCAATATTTGAGTGGCAATGGCGGTTTGTTTCAGAATGAAAGTAATAAAACAAACTAGTCTGACAAAGAATGTATGTTTTTTAAACCTTGCTTAAAAATATACATTTTTTTTTTTAACATTCAACATAACATGGGGTCTACATAATCATTGGCAGTTCGCCCTATAGTCTTTTGAAAGTGGACAGAAGTTGTTATTAGTTTCCAAAAAGATTTTTAGAACCTGCCTCTTATTTGCTAATCGTATGAGAGAAAACCCGGAAAACTCCAACAGATAGTCTGACTAAATTATTCATATTAGAGACCGACTTACTACGCTTAAAATTATTGCGCGTGACTCTTTAGAAAGAAAATTATTTTTTTGGGTAAATATTTCCTTATAAGTTAATTCACAAGATAAACAATTTCTAGCAAAGTTAAATTTTTTCCGAGTAGAAAGTTTGATACATGTATTTATTTAAAAGGAATCAAGTTTTTGAAAACAATAACTTTTTTTAATTTATAGTAAAGATGTTTATTTCTTTTAATTACTGAAAATATAAATATTTGTGTTTTGATTAAGATTACTGTTTTTTTAAATTTGTCAGTATTACATTTTTAATAACCAGTATCATGATTATAGAGGCTTTTAATTATTGTTTCAAAAAAAAGAAAAGACAAATACACAATCCGAAGAAAAAAAAAAATCTCATTCAACTTTACTGATGCTATTAGTTGTCTATAACAAGGGTCTCCAAACTTTCCAGCCTTATGGCCATACTGTTTACTCCAGTAAGTACCAAGGGCCAGAACAATTTTAATTTTTCTGCCACTATCTATAATTTCCAGTTGGTTGTTATGCTTAAGTTAAATTTTCTGCATATCATGCTTGTAATTAAGCTTTACCAAGCAAGTTAATAAAACCGAATTATTATCATTCTGTATTTTTTATCCAAATTATTACAGCAACAATAAGCTATTCGCTGTCACGAGCCGGATGGATGACGCTGGCGGGCCGGATTTGGCCCGCGGGCCGTAGTTTGGAGACCCCTGGTCTATAATTTTAATGCAATTTAATACTTTAACCTTTTATTATTTTTCTTTGTTTACCACTAATAAATTACTTTGCTATTTATTATTGTTTAAAAACAAATAATCGAATGCTTCATTGGTAATTATTATTTTTTTTTCAATATTTGAATTGAGATGTGTTAACTTTACGAAAAAGATCAAAATTCGTTTTTTTTTTAATGTCACATTTTCTGCATTCATATCAAATCGTTTAAACAGGGACAAAAATTGTGAATATTTGCAAAGCAGGATGTCAAGGTAAAAAATTTCATAAGAAACGTTCTTAAATAACAGAACATTAATATTTAAGCATATTTGCTGCTGTCAGTTTTAATGTTATTTTTTTTTTAAAGTTTTTTACTTTGTAAATAAAATTTTAGATATATTTGTTCAAGATTTATGTCCAAAAACATGGAAAAGTTTTAACGTAATTAATAGCTGTTATTTTTAAAACTGGCTTACGTCTCGATATGATAAACAAGGCGAAATTTTTGTCAAACACAAATATTTCTTTTACTATTTCTCTGTGATAAGAAAGTGAGAAATATTTTTCCTTTAGCATAAACTAAAAACAAACCCACTTTTTCAGCTTCATATACAAAGTAAAAGAATTTTTTTATATTAAATTTTGAGTATGATTAATATTCAACCATTTTTTTTTATTATTATTTACAGAAACATATATCTAAGTTTTCACAATTTTTTGATGTGCATGGAATTTATTATCCCCGAACATAAAATTAATCTTTAGGAACATTTAAGAAGGAAAAAACCCATTTAAGCTTTCATACGTTTAACAAATCACTCTTCTTTATTTTTTTTAACAAAGGAATTCGCATACCTTTCGTAATTTAATTGTTTATTTCATCATCAAAGACATAGCGAAAAATGTCCCGGTTTTGTATAAATTCAAGAACTCCTTTTAGCTTTTAAAACTAGGTATTTAAATCTACATTCATCTGAAGACTTGTATAACACTTTATCATAACGAATAACAAAAGTTATTTTTTCGCTTCTTGAAAAAAATTTTTAAAAAAAAGTATGGAGCTCAAGAAATTTCGAGTTTTTAAAATATTTTAGCTTGATTAATGATGAAACTAAAAAGAAAAAGAAAAAAACTCGCTAATGTCTCATAAAGTGTCGCATGACGAAAAATGATAGTAAGCAAATTCTTTGTGGATTTTTCATGACAGAAACCATTTTTTATCCGCCTTCAAATGTCACCTGGGATCTAAAAAAAAAACAGCATTTGTGTCACAGCACCAACCATCAACTAACTGTTCCAACAAATACCAATTAGTTGAGACGAAAAATGGAGAATTTATGGAATAACTTAGTTTTTTCCATTAAATTTTATGCTCGCATGGATGGGTTTTATTTTGTATACCAGTTTGAGAATTTAATTACTAATCCAATGTCTTAAAATATCCGCGATGGTTCTGTTGTTTTTAATTTCTATAAAAAAGAGAACCATCATTCTAAACTTAGTGAAACCTGTATGGATTTATTGCAAATAATTTCTAATGAAAATAATTTTTAAATTTGATTATTATAAATTGTTTAATTAAATAAGTATTTTTGTTGAAAGTGTGCGTACCATTTTTTTTTTCTCACGAGAAAAGTTTTGGCATTTCATTCCCAGGAGAAGGGAATGTATATTATTTGACAAATATATGACAACCCATTACTGAAATTTGTCAGTAGACAAACTGTAATGTAGGTAGTTATACATGCAATTAGTGTTTTTGTACTAATGAATACAACCTTTCATTAAAATCTGATAGCAGATATTCAGTGTCATGTATAATGAGACTCAAGAAAATAGCGAATATTTGTGCAAACTTCACAGGTCAAAACAATTACAGATTGAATATGAACTATACCATGATTGTTCCATCGTGATTGGTGATAGACCACTAGCTGAGAAATGTCTACTCTAGTTGGAAGTGATGGAAACTGATCACCCCCTCTTGACGGATTGTCTTAATAGGAGGTTTTCGGTGAAGAAAAGAGAGTTCTGCGACGAGTCGACCAGAAGTGTTGTTCTTTTTGTGAATTGACTGAATAGGTCGGAGTTTCCGCCTGTTTTTCAAAGTGAAACCCTTGTGGTTTCGCTTATCACGTCTTGGGTTAATTAAGGTCTGCCACAGACCAGGCAATTACATCCTGCGTAGATTCGAGAACTCTGTAAAATCTCCGACGTTGGAGTGAACTGTATTTATGATTTAATCGTGCAGTAGTGATTAAATTTTATTATTGTTTTTTTCTTCAAATCTTTGTATAATATTCCAGAGTTCATTATATATATTTATTTATACATAGTGCTTGTAAATAAAAATTAAAGTGTTCCCATGAATCTGAAAGTGGCCCTCTTCTTGAAGCCGTTATAGGTCTAATATAGGCCGAGACGTTACATGTGAAACATAAAAAAAGTATTAACTTATTCGTGTGCTTGTAAAAGTTTGTTAATATATGGCATGGATTGAAAGTGATAATGTTAATTGATTGTGTTGAATGATTGATTAACAATGTAAAATTTTGTAAATTTTCATAATGTATATAGTTTTAACATATTTAGAATTATTTTTGACAATTAATTTAGTATTTTTTAATTTTTTTTTTGCTCTCTAAAGAAAATAAAAATAGCAACAAAAAATAGCACCCGAAACAAAATATAGGCTATGGGAAAGAGTTCAAGGTTGATAGATTCTCATTTCAAGGACAGGTTGACCCTTACCTTAGACTATGGACTTTGCACGTTTTTTTTTTCGCCCTTTAGACTTTGGAACAGATAATGGGAGAGGGAGAAAATAAAAAAGGGAGTGTGCAGACTTGAGTGAAGAGTTCCAGGCAGTACCGAGGGTTCAAAGACGCCTTAACAACTGTCTTTTAAGATGATTTTGCAAATGCTTGTTATATATAATTGTGTTTTGTGTGTTATATGTTGCAGTTGTGTAGTACTGTCTTTGCAATTTTAATAAATATGGCAGCTAAATATCGCAGTTTTATTTTGAGAAATAATTAAGTTTGTATCCACGAACAACTTTGAGTCAAGACCACACTCATATCAAGCCCTAACTTTTACTGGGAACAGAAATGCTATATCTCTTCTCGTGGAAAAAATACTACAGTGGGCTACTCCAACCCTGTACAGATCCTACTTGCTCTTATGCTACTCCGATTATGTGCTCTAGTACCAAATTTTATTTAAATGGTTTAAAAGAAGCCTTCATAGAGGTGAAAAAAAATAAATGTTTAAGACATTTTCCAATTTATTATCCCCACCCAGATATGTTTAATAAAAAATATGAATAATTGTATTGTCAGAATTTTAATTTCATGATTTAATATTAATTCTCCATAGATGCACCAAATATTTTTGGTAAAACAATGAAAATTAAAAAAAAAAAAAAATCTACAGTAAAATTTTATACTTTAAAAGTTTCTCAATTATTTTTTTATTTATTATTATTTTTATTATTTCTAATGGCAAGTGAAATGACAAACTCTTACGGGATCAAAACAGTCCAAAAAACACACAAATACAAAGAAAACAATAAGAGAAAAAAGTCAATGTCTTATCTGTAAAGTTCTAGCGCTTCAATATATTTTCACCTCGGCGTCCGCAAGCAAGTCCGGGCATCCTTCTACGTATATGGCGTCTGTCCATGATCTCGTTTTTCCCACAGAGGGGGCAATTTGGGCTATCAAAACCGTCAACGTGGTGCAGATGACTCGCCAAACAGTCATAGCCCACCGCAAGTCTCAACATCGTAGCTGGCAAGGGAATGTTGAATCTCAACTTTCTTACATTGGTTCAGGTCGCCAGCATTCCATTATAAGCACTTACGAAGTTCCACGTAGGTGATTACTCCTGGAGTGTTGCTTCATGCTGATAGTATAGTAGATCTTTTAGCCGCCTAGAATGTTACCAGGGTGTACTACTTCGAGATAAATCTACTGTCGCACCATTTCTCAACAAAAATAAATATATAAGTATATGGATAAAGAATCAAAGATAAAAAAACAAGCAAATTCTTTTTTTTATAATTCTATTTCTCTCAATTTAATCTGAAAAGTTCTTTAACATTCCTAGAATCGCATAGTAAAACATAAGAAAATTTTAAACTATTGTTTTGAAATTCACCATTTATTCTTACTACTTATTCCACTTACTACTAACTTATTCTATTTCTTAGTTATTCCACTTATTTTGTATGTGTCTGCTGCAGACAAAACAAATGTTAAATATGATCATGACGCTGCTCCTATTCCTCATCATATTTTCTTGAAATGTTATGTAGTGATCTATTATAATGCTTTGAGAACATATTTAAGTGAATAAATCAATATATATATGATTTAATATTAGATTTTTATTCTCTTGATTCTGTTAATGCTAGATTGAGTTTTATCTTATTCATCATATTGAAACTAATTTTTCTGAACAAACATTTTTAACTTACCTTGTCAGCTTTTATTATAATTTTTATGATGGATGTGTATTTAAAATACTAAGCTTTTTTTTTTGTAATTATTATGAATATTTTTTTTGTTATCGTTGCTTAATCTGATAAGTTGATAGTTGATTAATGATTGATTGATAATTAAGTCTGATAGTTGCTTTGTCTTATAACTCTTTGAAAAATTTTAAATAATAATTAATTTTTTAAAGCAATTAAAAAATCACTATTAGCTTTTTCTATTATTTATAATGTAGGAGGGAAAAACGGTTAAAAATAAGGATAACCGTGTGATTTTTTTTTTTTAAATATGATTTTTTAAAAAATTTTTTTATTAAAAATAGAAATAAAAATTTTAAATTGCAAAAATTTTTTCCTTTAATTAATTTATGCAAAAATAAAAATTTTTACTTGTAAATCTTACAGTTCTTTTATTTGAAAATGATATTTTTTTAAAACATATAATGTACATTTAAATCCATTACATACAAAAAGTGTTTAAATATAAAATTTTTTAAAAAAATTTTCCGCAGGAGTACCGTATTCACTTAAAAAATTATTTACGTTTTATAACATTATTTACCCTTTCTCAACAAAAATATTTATTTACTAGAAATTAGTTGAAGACTAAGATGAACTGAAATACATAACTTAAGTTTTTGTAATTCTTTAAATTGAATATTCTATATGCATTAAAATATTTTCGATTTATAAATTAAAATTAAATATTAATTAAATTAAATTAATTAATATTAAAAAAATTAGTAATATTTCTATAATATAATAATAAAACCTATGACAATACTTTTAATGTCACTTTTCTTCCTCTGTTGCCTAAGCCGGCTCAGCAACTAAAATTTGAAGAATTCGCTTTCATATTATTTATTCTTACCAAATAATGTGCTTTTTTTTTATACCAACTAACTGATTTCTCAACATAGAATTCGAAATTGGGACAGTTTGAATCTACAGTAATAAAACACAAACCAAATAATGTTTTCATTTATTTATTTATTTAATTTGTATTATTATTATTATTATTTTACCCACTAACTGATTTCTCAACATAGAATTCAAAATCGGAATAGTTTGAATCTTCAGTAATTAACAATACAAACCAAATAATGTTTTTTTATTCTTTTATTTATTTATTTATTTAATTTCTTTTATTAACAATAATTTTTTACCAACTAAGTGACTGCTCAACACAGAATTCAAATTGAAACATTTTGAATCATCAATAATTAAAACTTATAAAAAAAAGCTGATCTTTATATTGTTCAAAAGTTGTACATGTGGGAAAATAATTTCCCAAATAGAATGCAGTTTTTGATCATCATTCATCAGAGCTTTAGTACGCATTATTAAACACTTCTTTAAAAGATAATCACTAAGATTAATGTGCATATTAAGTAGCTAGAGGGTAGGTAGCGTTAGGGATTTTAGAAAATTTTACTTCAAACCATTTCTAAATTTATCAGGTTTATATAAATACTGGATATATTGTAATGAAATAAAAGTTATTCATCTTTCTCGTTCTAATCTTAAATATTTTTTGTTATATTTTTTTTTCCGGTTGCAATCTTATAGGATTATATATGCAATCTTATAGGAAGCCACGTTACAATGAAAAAATGTTGAAAAAATTTTTCCAAAAATATTAAAACAATTTTTTTTCTCAATGACAAATATAAAAAATATGATATACAACACCCTAAATCTAAACTTTATCTATAATCAAAACTTCACATAAGACTGCCTAGGTCTAGCATCAATTTTCTCTCTGCTAAGAAAAGAACTGCAACTAGTTATTATACAGAGAAAGACGGATCATCATTTTTCGTCGTCTAATCATCTTTAGAAAGTATCCCCCCGTATAATGGAATCTTGGTTTTCAATTTTCTTCCTAGTGACTTGCGTATTAAAATGATGAATTGAAATAATTTCTCCGACTTAGATCCGAACCTGCATAAAACCGAAGAAATAAATTATTACCTTTTGCAAGCGTGTAATTTGAATTGCTTCTTGCAATACAGGATATTATCAAAGACAGGAAAAAATATAATTACGCCAGCAAATAAATGGTGCTTATCTCGGTTTCAAATTAAAAGGTTAATCTAATGAAGTTCCCTTGGAGCTAAAATTAGAAATCGCTTTTGGTCCGTTGTGACTGAATGTCTATTATGGTATTCTTAAGTCTGTTATTTCGTGTCAAAGTAAGAAATGGAGTTATTTAATCTAATTTTTTTGTGTGTGTGTCTTTCATTTTAAGTGACAAGAAAATAAGAAATTTTTCCTTTAAATTAATTTGCAATTTTAAGTCTACTTGGGAAGATAAAATAATTACAACATTTGTCTTCTAGAATTAAAAAGAAATGTATTCAAATTGTATCAAGTAAATCATCCGCATGAAAAAGAATTCTGCCATGGGTTAATTCGGGGGAAATTATATGTTATTGGGATGCATATTAAAATAAATTAAAAATGTTCTGTATTTATTTGCGTCAGATTATATTATAAATTTTTGTTATTTATAAAACTTCAGTTTGCTGTATTTTAGTAAATATTATGATTACATACATTTTATATACATTCATACATATTTTATCACGCTATTAAATATTCTGGTAAATGAAAGGTTAAATTTGTACTTTAATATTGGCCACTTTTATTTGATGTCATTCATTGTTAATGTGGACGATTCGTAGGAGATTCAGATTGCTTTACAAAGGTCTTGTTGCACAATAAACGAAAGCTTACAGAATATGGCCGGATATGGTTGTTTAAAACGTAATGGCGTTAGTTAAAGACTGCGTAATCTGCAACTTTTTAAACTTTCACGAATGAAAAGTTTCAGCTTCGCAATATTTTGAACATATCATAAATCTGATTATTAAAATGTTAGAATTGAGAGGATCTTTATAGTGTTATAAAGTTGTCCAAGTGGAAATATAATAGAAATAATACTAAATAATTTACGAAATAGCATGCAGATCTCCATCATCATTCATAACAGCATCAACACAAGCATTATTTACTTAAACACTAATGAGTATATTAAGTAGCTAGGAGGGAAGGTAGCTCTGGTGATTTTAGAATACTTTACTTTAAACCATTTCTAATTTCTATAAATATTGGATATATTGAAATGAAATAAAAGTTATTGTTTCTCGTTTTAATTTTAAATTTTTTTATATAATTTTGTGTTTTTTTTTTTTTTCCAGTTGAAGTCTTCTTATAGGATTTCTCTCAAATTATGAAAGCCACGTTACAATGAAAAATCGGTTAATTTAATTTTCCAAAAATATTGAAAGAAAATTTTTTTATCAATGACAAATAAAAAAATTGTGATATACAACACCCTAAATCTAAACTTTATCTATAATCAAAACTTCCATAAGGCTGCCTTGGTCTGGCATCAATTTTCTCTCAGCTAAGAAAAGAACTGCAGCTAGTTATTATACAGGGAAAGACGGATCATCATTTTTCGTCGTCTAATCATCTTTAGAAAGTATCCCCCCGTATAATGGAATCTTGGTTTTCAATTTTCTTCGTAGTGACTTACGCATTAAAATGATAAATTGAAATAATTTCTCCGACTTGGATCTGGAAACCTCCATAAAACCGAAGTAATAAATTATTACCGTTTGCAAGCGTGTAATTTGAATTCTTTCTTGCAATCCAGGCTATTAGCAAAGACATGAAAAAAAAAATAATTACGCCAGCAAATAAATGGTGGTTATTTCGGTTCCAAATTAAAAGGTTAATCTAATGAAGTTCACTTGGAGCTAAAATTAGAAATCGCTTTTGGTCTGTTGTGACTGGATGTCTATTATGGTATTCTTAAGTCTGCTATTTCGTGTCAAAGTAGAAATGGAGTTATTTAATCTAAGTTTTATGTGTTTGTGTGTGTCTTTCATTTTAAGTGACAAGAAAATTAAGAAATTTTTCCTTTAAACTAATTTGTTATTTTAAGTCTACTTAGAACGATAAAATACGACATTGGTGTTGTAGAAATAAAAAGAGGTGTATTGAATTGTATCAAGTAAATCACCCACATAGAAGATAATTCTGCAGTGAGTTCATTTCCGATGAAATATTTTATTGGGATGTATATTAGAAGAAATAAAAAATGTTCTATACTTATTTGTACCAGATTATTTATAATTTGCGTCATTTATAAAACTTCAATTTGGTGTATTTTAGTAAATATTATGGTTGCATACATTTGTATATTCAGTCATGAAAATTTTAGTACACGGTTAAGTATTCTGCCTATTGAAGGGTTAAATTTATACTTTATTATTGGCCACTTTTATTTGATGTCATTTGTTTTTAATGTAGATGATTTGTAGAAGATTCAGATTGCCTTAACAAGGGTCTTGTTGCACAACAAAAGAAAGTGTACAGATTATGGTCGTATATGGGAGTATTTGCCGTTGAAGACGTAATGCCGTTATTTAAAGTCTGCGTAAACTGCAACTTTGAAACTTTCACGAAAGTAAAATATCTAGCTTTGGAAAAATTTTGAATGAAAGGTAAATATGATCATTGAAATGTTAGAATTGAGAGGATGTTTATATTGTTCTAAAGTTTGCCATGAGAGTAAATAACAGAAATAATTTCGAAATAGCATGCAGATCACCATCATCACTTATCATAGCTTTAACACACGCATTATTGACTTAAACAATTATTTAAACGATAATCCTTAAGATTAATGAGCATATTAAGTAATTAGGGTGTTGATAGTTCTAGAGATTTAAGAATATTTTCCTTCAAACCATTTCTACTTTCTATCAGATTTATATAAATACTGGATACATTGAAATAAAATAAAAGTTATTCTTTCTGGTTATAATTTAAAATTGTTTTGATATAATTTTGTGTTTTTTTTATCTTCCAATTACAGGCTTTTTATAAGATTTCTTTCAAAATGTGAAAGCCCCGTTACAATGAAAAATCGGTTAATTTAATTTTCCAAAAATGTTGAAAATTTTTTTTTTCTCAATTACAAATATAAAAAATATGATATACAACAACTTAAATCTAAACTTTATCTAGAATCAAAACTTCACATAAGGGCTGCCATGATCAGGCATCCATTTTCTCCCTGCTAAGAAAAGAACTGCAGCTAGTTATTATACAGAGAAAGACGGATCATCATTTTTCGTCGTCTAATCATCTTTAGAAAGTATCCCCGTATAATGGAATCTTGGTTTTCAATTTTCTTCCTAGTGACTTGCGCATTAAAATGATAAATTGAAATAATTTCTCCGACTTTAGATCCGAACCTACATAAAACCGAAGTAATAAATTATTACGGTTTGCAAGCGTGTAATTTGAATTGTTTCTTGCAATCCAGGATATTAGCAAAGACAGAAAAAAAAATAATTACGCCAGCAAATAAATGGTGGTTATTTCGGTTCCAAATTAAAAGGTTAATCTAATGAAGTTCACTTGGAGCTAAAATTAGAAATCGCTTTTGGCCCATTGTGACTCGATGTCTATTATAGTGTTCTTAAGTCTGTTATTTCGTGCCAAAGTATAAATGGAGTTATTTAATCTTATTTTTTCTGCCTCTCTTTGTGTATGTGTATGTCTTTTATTTTAAGTGACAAGAAAATTAAGAAATTTTTCCCTTAAATTAATTTGCAATTTTAAGTCTACTTCGGAAGATAAAATAATTGCGACATTTGTCTTGTAGAAATGAAAAAAAATAAATAAATGTATTCAATCGTATCAGGTGAATTACCCACATATAAAAGTTAATTCACTTGAAAGTATATTTCATTTGGATATATATTAAATGAAATATTAGAAGACTGCTTGAAAGCGTGTAGTTTGATTACAATTGCCCTAGTCATTGGTACAGTGTATTTTTCCAATACATTAATTTGCAATTTTAAGTCTACTTTGGAAGATAAAATAATTACCACATTTGTCACATTTTGCCAAATAAAAAATAAATAAATAAATGCATTCAATTGCATCAAGTGAATTACCCACATATAAGAGTTAATTCTCGAGAAGTTATATTTTCTTTGGATGTATATTAAAGGAAATTAAAAATGGCCTGTATTTATTTGCACCAGATAATTTTTAATTTGTTATTTAAAAATTTCAATTTGCTGTATTTTAGTATATATTATGATTGCATATATTTATGTATTGATTTGTACAATTTTTGGCACACGATTAAGTATTCTGGTAAATGAAGGTTAAATTTGTACTTTAATATTGGCCACTTTTATATGATGCCGTCCCTTTTTAATATGGACGATTTGTAGAAGATTCAGATTGTTTTACAAGGTTCTTGTTGCACAACAAATAAAGCAATTATGGCCGGATATGGTGCACTCACCGTTGAAGAAGTAACGCAGTTAGTTAAAGTCTACATAATCTTTAACTTTGAAACTTTCCCGAAATTAAAATTTTTATCTTCGGAAAAATTCTGAACATTAGGTGAATATGATTATTGAAATATTAGAATTGAGAGGATTTTTATATTCTTTACATCAATTATACATCTTTATATCTATTATATTATTAAAAATAATAATTACGCCAACAAATAAATGGTGGTTATTTCGGTTTCAAATTAAAAGGTTAATCTAATGAAGTTCACTTGGAGCTAAAATTTGCAGTTATTCGCTTTCATTTCATCATTTCAAGCCAAATAAGGATGATAGTGATATTTTGTGTTTGCCAATTGACTGCTCAACATAGAAAACTTCAAAAGCGAAACATTGTAAATTAAGAAAGAACTGATCTTTACATTGTTCTAAAGTTGTACATTTAGGAAAATAATTTCCGAAATAGCATGCAGTTTCCCATTATTCAACTTTAGTACCAGCATTATTTACTTAACCACTTGTTTAAACGATAACCACTAAAATTATATTAATGAGCTTGCTATGTAGAGAGTGTTAGCCCTTCTAGAGAAAAATGAAAACAAAGTTATTTTATTTTCTTTTTCTAATTTTAAATATTTTTTGTAATAATTTTATGTTTCCTTTATTCTTTTATTTTCCAGTTGCAGTCTTCTTACAGGGTTTCTTTCAAAATATCAAAGCCACGATACAATGAAAAATCGGTTAATTTAATTTTTTAAAAATGTTGAAAAAAGTTTTTTTTCTCAATGGCAAATATAAAAAATGTGATATACAACACCCTAAATCTAAACTTTATCTATAATCAAAACTTCACATAAGGCTGCCTTGGTCTGGCATCAATTTTCTCTCTGCTAAGAAAAGAACTGCAGCTAGTTATTATACAGAGAAAGACGGATCATCATTTTCCGTCGTCTAATCATCTTTAGAAAGTATCCCCCCGTATAATGGAATCTTGGTTTTCAATTTTCTTCGTAGTGACTTGCGCATTAAAATGATAAATTGAAATAATATCTCCGACTTAGATCCGAACCTACATAAAACCGAAGAAATAAATTATTACCGTTTGCAAGCGTGTAATTTGAATTGTTTCTTGCAATCCAAGATATTAGCAAAGACAGGAGAAAAAATAATTACGCCGGCAAATAAAGGTGGTTATTTCGGTTCCAAATTAAAAGGTTAATCTAATGAAGTTCCTTTGGAAAGAAAATTAGGAATCGCTTTTGGTCCGTTGTGACTGGATGTCTATTACGGCATTCTTAAGTCTGTTATTTCGTGCCAACGTATAAATGGAGTTATTTAATCCTATTTTTCCTCTCTTTTTCTGTATGTGTGTGTCTTTTATTTTAAGTGACAAGAAAATAAGAATTTTTTCCTTTAAATTAATTTGAAATTTTAAGTGTACTTTGGGAAATAAAATAATAATGACATTTTTCTTGAAGAAATAAAAAGAAGTGTATTAAATTGTATCAAGTAAATCACTCACATGTAAGAGAATTCTGCCGTGAGTTAATTTAAGTGTAATTATATTTTATTAGGATATATATTAAAAGAAATTAAAAAAATATTATGTACTTATTTGCGACAGATTATTTTCAATATATGTTATTTATAAAAAAAAAAAAAAAATGCAGTATTTTAGTAAATATTATGGTTGCATATATATATGTATTCATCTGTAGAAATTTTGGCATACGATTAAATATTTTGGTAAATGAAAAGTTAAATTTATACTTTAATTTTGGCCGCTTTTATTTGATGTCATTCGCTTCTAACGTGGATGATTTGTAGAAGATTCAGATTGCTTTACAAAGGTCTTGTTGCATAACAAAAAAAGCGTACAGATTATGGACGGATATGGGTGTATTCGCCGTTGAAGACGTAATGGCGTTAGTTAAAGTCTGCGTAATCTGCAACTATGAAACTTCCACGAAAGTAAAATTTTTAGTTCGGAAAATGTTTGAACGTAAGGTGTATACGATTATTGAAATGTTAGAACTGAAACGATCTTTGTATTGTTCAAAATTGTTTCGTGGGAGAATAATAGAAAGAATATCGAAATAATTTTCGAAATAGCATATAGATCACCATCATCATTCATCAGAGCTTTATTTACTTAAATGCTTGTTTAAACGATAATCATTAAGATTAATGTGCATATTAAATAGGTAGGTAGTAGTTAGCTCTAGGGATTTTAGAATATTTTACTTCAAACCATTTCTCCTTTCTATCCGATTTATGTAAATACTGGATATCTTGAAATGAAATAAAAGTTATTCTCCTTTCTCTGTCTAATTTTAAATTTTTTGTTATAAATTTTATTTCTTTTTTTCCAGTTGTAGCCTTCTTACAGGATTTCTTTCAAAATATGAAAGTCCCGTTACAATGAAAAATCGGTTAATTTAATTTTTCAAAAATGTTGAAAATTTTTTTTTCTCAATGGCAAATATAAAAAATGTGATATACAACACCCTAAATCTAAACTTTATCTATAATCAAAACTTCACATAAGGTGGTTCTTGGTCTGGCATCAATTTTTCTCTCTGCTAAGAAAAGAACTGCAGCTAGTTATTATACAGAGAAAGACGGATCATCATTTTTCGTCGTCTAATCATCTTTAGAAAGTATCCCCCCCCGTATAATGGAATCTTGGTTTTCAATTTTCTTCCTAGTGACTTGCGCATTAAAATGATAAATTGAAATAATTTCTCCGACTTAGATCCGAACCTGCATAAAACCGAAGTAATAAATTATTACCGTTTGCAAGCGTGTAATTTGAATTGTTTCTTGCAATCCAGGATATTAGCAAAGGCAGGAAAAAAAAATAATTACGCCAGCAAATAAATGGTGGTTATTTCGGTCCTACATTTAAAGGTTAATCTAATGAAGTACACTTGGAACTAAAATTAGAAATCGCTTTTGGTCCATTGTGACTGGATGTCTATTACGGTATTTTTAAGTCTGTTATTGCGTGCCAAAGTATAAATGGAGTTTTTTAATCTAATTTTTGTGTGTGTGCCTTTCATTTTAAGTTACAAGAAAATTAAGACATTTTTCCTCAAAATTAATTTGCAATTTTAAGTATACTTTGGAAGATAAAATAATTACGACATTTGTCTTGTAGAAATAAAAAATAAATGTATTCAATTGTATGAAGTAAATCACATATAAAAGTGAATTCACCTGAAATTATATTTTACTTGGATTTATATTAAAAGAAATTAAAAATGGTCTGTTTTTATTTGCACCAGATAATTTTACAATTAATGTTATCCTAAAACTTCAGTTTGCTGTAATATAATAAATATTATGATTGTATACATTTCTGCATTTATTCTTATAAATTTTAGCACTTGATTTAGTGTTCTGTTAAATGAAAGGTTAATTTGTACTTTAATATTGACCACTTTATTTGATGTCATTCGTTTTTAATGTGGATGATTTGTAGAAGATTCAGATTGCTTTACAAGGTTCTTATTGCACATCAAAAGAAAACGTACAGATTACGGCTGGATATGGATGTATTCGCAGTTGAAGGCGTAATGCCGCTAGTTAATGTCTGCGTAATCTGCAACTTTGAAAATTTCACGAAAGTAAAATTTTTAGTTTCGGAAAAATTTTGAACATAAGATGAATATGATTATTGAAATGTTAGAATTGAAGGAGCCTTATATTGTTCTAAAGTTGTCCATGTTGGAAAATAATAGAAATAATATCCGAAAAGCATGCAGATCTCCATCATTATTCATCAGAGATTTAACACACGCATTCCTTACTTAAACTCTTGTTTAAACGATAACCAGTAAGATAATGAGCATATTAAGTAGCTATGAGGCAGGAAACTCGAAGGCTTATAGAATATTTTTCTTTAAACCATTTCTAGTTTCTATAAGATTTATATAAGTACTGGATACATTAAACGAAATAAAACTTATTCTTTCTTGTTATAATCTAAGATTTCTTTGTTATAAACTTTTGTTTCTTTTTTACTTTCCAGTTGCAGGCTTCCAGTTGCAGATTTTTCCAAAATATGAAAACCACGTTACAATGAAAAATCGGTTAATTTAATTTTCCAAAAATGTTTTGCAATATTTTTTCTCAATGACAAATATAAAAAATGTGATATACAACACCCTAAATCTAAAGTTTATCAATAATCAAAACTTCACATAAGGCTGCCTTGACTGGCATCAATTTTCTCTTTGCAAAGAAAAGAACTGCAGCTAGTTATTATACAGAGAAAGACGGATCATCATTTTCCTTCGTCTAATCATCTTTAGAAAGTATCCCCCCGTATAATGGAATCTTGGTTTTCAATTTTCTTCGTAGTGACTTGCGCATTAAAATGATAAATTGAAATAATTTCTCCGACTTAGATCCGAACCTGCATAAAACCGAAGTAATAAATTATTACCGTTTGCAAGTTTGTAATTTGAATTGCGTCTTTGCAATCGAGGATATTAGCAAAGACAGGAAAAAAAAAAATTACTACGCCAGCAAATAAATGGTTGTTATTTCGGTTCCAAATTAAAAGGTTAATCTAATGAAGTTCACTTGCAGCTAAAATTAGGAATCGCGTTTGGTCCGTTGTGTCTGGATGTCTAGTATAGTATTCTTAAGTCTGTTATTGCGTGCCAAAGTATAAATGGATTTATTTAATCTAATTTTTGTGTGTGTGTGTCTTTCAATTTAAGTGACAAGAAAATTAAGAAATTTTTCCTTTAAATTAATTTGCAATTTTAAGTCTACTTGGAACGATAAGATATAACATTTGTCTTGTAGAAATAAAATGAAGTGTATTCAATTGTATCAAGTATATCCCACATAAAAAAAAAAATTCTGCTTTGGGTTAATTCATGTGAAATATTTTATCGGGATGTATATTAGAAGAAATAAAAAATGTTCTATACTTATTTGTACCAGATTATTTTTAATTTGCGTGATTTATGAAACTTTATTTTGGTGTATTTTAGTAACTATTATGATTGCCTATATTTATGTATTCATTCGTACAAATTTTAGCACACGATTAACTATTCTGGTAAATGAAAGTTTAAATTTGTATTTTAATATTTACCACTTTTATTTGATGCCATTTGTTTTTAATGTGAATGATTTTAGAAGATTCAGATTGCTTTACAATTGTCTTGTTGCACAACAGCAGAAAACGTACAGATAATGGCTGGATATGGGTGTATTCGCTATTGAAGACGTAATGCTGTTAGTTAAAGTCTGCGTAATCTGCAACTTTGAAAATTTCACGAAAGTAAAATTTTTAGTTTCGGAAAATTTTTGAAAATAGCGTGAAATGTTAGAATAGAGAACTTTATATTGTTCCAAAGTTGCCCATGTGGGAAAATAATAGAAATAATCTACGAAATAGCATGCAGATCTCCAATATTACTTATCAGAGCTTTAACACAAGCAATATTTACTTAAACGATAATCATTAAGATTAATGAGCATATTAAGTAGCTAGGTCAGTAGGTAACTCTAGGGATTTTAGTATATTTTACTTCAAACAATTTCTACTTTCTATCAGATTTGCTTAAATACTGGATATATTGAAATGAAATAAAAATTATTTTCCTATCTCGTTCTAATTTTAATTTTTTGTTAAAATTTTGTGTTTCATTTTTTTTTTCTCAGTGGCAGTCTTCTTAAAGGGTTTCTTTCAAAATATCAAAGTCACGTTAAAATGAACAATCGGTTAATTTAATTTTCCAAAAATATTGAAAAATATCTTTTTTTCCTCAATGAAATATATAAAAAATGTGATATACAACACCCTAAATCTAAACTTTATCTATAATCAAAACTTCACATAAGGCTGCCTTGGTCTGGCATCAATTTTCTCTCTGCTAAGAAAAGAACTGCAGCTAGTTATTATACAGAGAAAGACGGATCATCATTTTTCTTAGTCTAATCATCTTTAGAAAGTATCCCTTCCCCCCCTCGTATAATGGAATCTTAGTTTTCACTTTTCTTCCTAGTGGCTTCGCATTAAAATGATAAATTGTAATAATTTCTCCGACTTAGATCCGAACCTACATAAAACCGAAGTAATAAATTATTACCGTTTGCAAGCGTGTAATTTGAATTGTTTCTTGCAATCCAGGATATTAGCAAAGACAGGAAAAAAAATAATTACGCCAGCAAATAAATGGTGGTTATTTCGGTTCCAAATTAAAAGGTTAATCTAATGAAGTGGAATCATTAGATCACTTGGAGCTAAAATTAGAAATCGCTTTTGGTCCGTTGTTACTGGATGTCTATTATGGTATTCTTAAGTCTGTTATTTCGTGCCAAAGTATAAATGGAGTTTTTAATCTAATTTCTCTCTCTCTTTCTGTATGTGTTTTTTATTTTAAGTGACAATTAGAAAATTAAGTAATTTTTCCTTTAAATTAATTTGTCATTTTAAGTCTACTTTGGGAGATAAAATAATTCCGACATTTGTAATGTGGAAATAAAAAAAATAAATGTATTCAATTGTATCAAGCAAATCACCCACATATAAGAGTTAATTCAAGTGAAGGTATTTTATTTGGATGTGTATTAAAGAAAATAAAAAATTTTCTGCATTTATTTTCGACAGATTATTTTCAATTTATGTTATTTATAAAAACTTCAGTTTGCTGCATTATAGTAAATATTATGATTTCATATATTTATGTATTTATTCTTACAAATTTTAGTACACGATTAAATATTCTTGTAAATTAAAGGTTAAATTTGTACTTTAATATTAACCACTTTGATGTCATTAATTTTTGATGTGGACTATTTGTAAGAGATTCAGATTGCTTTATAGGGGTCTTGTTGCACAACAAAAGAAAAAGGGGTGGAAGTAAATTTCTTAGAATACAGATTATGACCGGATATGTGTGTATTTGTCATTGAAGATGTAATGGCGTTAGTGAAATCATGCGTAACCTGCAACTTTGAAACTTTCATGAAAGTAACATTTTTTGCTTCCGAAAAATGGCGAACATAAGGTGGATTTGATTATCGAAACGTTAAAATTGAGAGGAGATGATGGCACAAACAAATCATTTGTTTTCTACAACGCTAAGTAATGACTGCAAAGCAATGATTACAAAGCAAAACTAAAAGTACAACTGATCAACTTGGAATTTTTAAAACGATAGAACACTCTGTGTTTGCCACACATCTCCAATAAAGTATATTCAAACATTTTTTTTTTCATCTCAGCACACTGTCTGCCATATAGTTCTCGTGCGAATTCATGGTGGATCCGGTTTAGTTAAACATTTCTATTGACGTGTGGTCCGCTATATTGTTGTCGTGAGAATGCATGGGGATTCTTACTCTTAGGATAAATGGACAACAATTCAATGAAACCAGGATTAAATTTAAGAAGCCAATCCAACAGTAGAAACATCAAAACATACAGAATTCCCAGAGAGAAAAATTCTGAGATAATTAAATTACTCAGTTTGAATAGAGATTAGCCAATCGCAATACTTTATAAAGGAGGGCATTAGAGAATCTTTACCCTATCTTTCCATGCCTTATTGGAGAAAACTCGCTAAAATCAACAGTCAGTTTAACTGCTGTTGTGTTTCTGTCGATCTAATCTTAGCGATTTGATTTGTCCTAGTTTGATTTTAATCGCAATAGCCATTGGTCCAGTGCTCCAATCATCTTAGCCATTGTTAAAGTGCCTCTTTCATCCTAGTCATTGGTTCAGTGTCCAGTCAGCATTGCCATTAGTTCAGTATTTCTATCATTCTAGCCATTAATTCAATGTCTCAGGCAACTTAGTCATTAGTTCAGGGTCTCAACAGTCATAAGTCAAATCGTTCTTCAACACAGAAGCTATTAATGGTATCTGCTGTTCTCCGCTTGTGCCTGCGGCCTGGCAACTTTGTGATTCGACATGTGAAAAATCATCTTTAATCTGTTACGATTTGTTTGGCCAGCTTGAATAAAAATGACCCTTAAGCCAATAAACAATACCTACTTACCTTGAAAACTATTTAGTGAGCTCCAATACTGGGCCACTGATGGAGATTACTTTTTAGATAATTTTAGTTAAACAGCGTAGAACTATTTAAAATAAATTAGTAATTCCAGACAATGTAGTAAAACTTAAATTGTCGATGTTCTGGCATGTAGAAATAAGGTATTGTTGTGCAACAATGTATGCCTGCTCTGTAACATTGTAGCTCTGTTATGCAACAATGTAGATCTGTTTCGAAAATATTATATACTCAAATCCTAATTATAATCTTCTTAGTTTTAAATCTTTCATACTTTTATTTTGTGAATTGCATTTTGTAATTTATACAAAATTTTATAAAAAATACTTAAAAAGAATTGCTTAGTTAATTATTAAAAAAAAATTATCCAATTTGAGCGCCGCGTGAAATAATACAGTTATTATCATTTTCTTTAAGTTTGTATATTTAAATTAAAAACAATTAAATAATTGAACAATAGAAATATTGCTCTGATTTGACTCTGTAAAATATCCTTTTTCATTTCAATATTCATTTTGATTTTAAGTTGATGTCTTAAGATGTCGAAAAAAGTAAGTAATTCTGGAATGCTGTTAAATGTTTTAAGTTTTTAATTCAAATCTAAACATGTATTGTTAAAAATATTAGTTTGAACATCATGAAGTATTAAATATACTAAAAATATTTAATTAAATAAAATTTTTATAGAAACCAGTAAGAACATTAATCGAATTGATATAAAAATATGAATATTTTTCCACAAATTATAATAATATTCTCATTTTCATAAAACGAAATTATTGACATAGACTGTATACATAATTTATAAAAATGAGAAATTTTATGTAATAGCTGTTATAGATTCGTCTGTTTCAATTATTAATATTAAATTATTGTTAAAATAATTGTTACATTTTATTTATGCCACATTAAATAATTAAGTTTTAGTTCTTATTCAAAATGTTAATAGTTATAAATCTGCAATAATTGCTGATTACATTTTAGGTAACAGATAAGTTGTTTCTTAGTTTTTTAACCTTTAAAAAGTCCTATAAAAATGAATATCCAACATAAAAGCCTTGCACAGTATTTATTTGCATTTTTAAGGGTAATTTTTTTCTACATCTTAATCAATAGTATAATAATCATTTCCATATTCAACATTGTTCCATGCATGCACGGTACTAAAAGAAATCGAAATAAATATTACTTTAAAATATTTTGTGAAAGTAAAAATGTTCAAGATTTTCAAATTCCTTCTGCTCGATACAAACACAAAAAGTTTTAACAAGACATGAATATTTCAAGCTTTTTGCACCACACCAAATGCTTTTCAATCAGAAAAACAGAATATTTTTTTGAAACTTTGAAGACTGAGCCTCATAAAACTTTGATTCATGGTCAAAAAAGTTTTATCAGTTGCTGTTTTATGCATTGACCATTTATCGAAAAGATGCAAAAATTTTTACCGCAGCCAATGAAAAATGGTTTATGCTGTCTTAAATGCAAATATATTCCCAAAACCTTTAGCTAATATTTAATAGTAGTGAAATGATAAAATATTTCACACATTCAAGAAAAGTTAAAAATAGATATTTTTTATTGAAATAATGATTGTTTAGAAAAAAAATATATTGTTTTTACTTTAAAGTAATTGAGAGATGTCCTGAAAAAGTATTTATTATCATAATAATAATTAATTATTTATTATAATACAGTTATAACTAATAAGAGTATCATTTTAACTAAACAGTAATATAAATATATGTATATATATTCTTCTTCTTCATTGGCGCAGCAGCCTCATGGTGGGCTGATGCCGTTTACGATGCTTTTCTTTTTCTGGGGTAGGATTGTCAGCCCTATCCAACGCTGTACAGTCGTATCAGACCCAGACCTATGATATAATGTGGATTCTGAACCACTACAGTCATCCATGCCACCGCCGGGGATCGAACCCGAAAACTGTGGTACTGAGCACCAGGGAGCTAGTCATTCAGTCATCATGCTGTATATGTATATGTGTGTGCTTGTAATTTATTGTTTGTTGTGTGTTTAACTTATTGTTATTTACTTTAAATTAAATTAAACATATCTTAAGTTTAAAAGTAAGGAATAGAAATCTATTTTACGAGAATAAAAAAACACTCATATATATTATTCTTGTAAAATTGATTTAATATTGCAAATCGGTATGTGGTGTTTTAATAAATGTATTTTAGAAACTTAATTATTTCATAAATCTATTTTTTTATGAATCATATGTCCACTATTAACTGTAATAAAATTACTAAGCAAATTTATCACCTTATAAAAATGCTTCAATATTTTCTCGGGAATAAATGTATTTAACTTGTAAAACATAGTCAAATCCTCTCCCTTTTGCTTTTATCTTTATGCAGTGAAACAGTTCCAATCAAGCTATGGTGAAAATAATTGACTGACTACTTGTTCAGTATCCTTGTTCATTATTAATTTTCTGTTCTCTGAAACATTTTCAATTACTTATAATTTTATTCCACGTCATTTCCATCTATATTAAAATAAGAAGTACACACATCTAATTTTGTCTATATCCATGTACAAATTCGTGTATATATATATATATATATTTAAGTGGGGCCTGATGGCCTAGTGGCTAGCGCTCTGGCACTCGGTACCACAGGTATCGGGTTCGAATCCCAGCGGTGCCATGGGTGTTTGTAGTGGTTCGGAATCCACTTTAAGCCGTAGGTCCCGGTCCTATTAGGATCGTAGAGCGTTGCGGGGGGCATTGATACTCCGCGTCCGTGGCTTACTATCAAGCTACACGCGCCCCCTGGGTAATGCAAAGTGAGTAACATCTGTGCAGCGCTTACTTTAAGGCATCCAAGACCAAGCTGTCTAAGTGTTTGCCAGCTGCATTAGAAAGAAAGAATATATATATATTTAAGTATATGAGTAGTATGAAAAATGAATGTTAATCAATATACAAAATCTATATATGTAAAAATCTATGGATATCTTTTTCATTTGAGAATAAATGCCACAAAAAGTGACGCTAATATCATCGACCAGAAATAATAACACTGAATCGCCCTTATATTAGAAGAAGTTTGCTAACGTTACTATAGGACATCCAAAGCTTTCTCCGCCGTGCCTTTACCTTACACACAACAGATAATATGTTTCTTCCCTTATAAGAAGCAAACGGGGAGACCGTTCAGTTGAATGGCGGAATTTTTGGAAACAAGGCAAGTTAGCATCTCTGTCACGTTTTCCGATAAACCTGCGGATTAGTGCACTGTCGGAGCCCCGGACGTGGCGCAGGGGGTTAAATGATGCACCCACTTTGTTCTTGGAGAGCGACGCCCGCCCCTTTCTAAACAAGATACCGCTTAATCGAATCGGAAAAAAATTATATGTCGTTTTTATATGTCTTGATGGCCCGCTTTCGAAACGTCTCACGTCCTTTCTGTAAATTTCAGGTGGAATCGAACTTAAGAATGTGTGCGTATAACTTCATGGACACCGTGAATAGTATTAGATAATCCTTGTCATCCATGGTACAGAAAGGATCTTATATCATTGTTACTCGATGTGATACTCAAGTATTCAACTATTTTAACAAATATGTTCTCTTAATTGGGGCCTGATGACCGAGTAACTAGCGCTCTGGTGATCAGTGCCACAGATTTCGGGTTCAAATCTCGGTGGTGTCATGGATGTTTGTAGTGGTTCGGAATCCACTTTAAATCGTAGGTCCCGGTTTCACAGGAACGTAGAGCGTTGTGGGGGTAGTGTTACTCGCGTCCTTAGCATATCTTCAAGCTACACGTGCCTCCTAGTTAGTGCTAAATGAGTAACAACATTCGTCGGTGCAGCCCACACGACATGATTTCCTCCAGGCTAGTTTGGGCTGCCCGCGGAGAAATTGTCAATACGACCCAGTCCTCGTCGCAATTAAAAAAAATGTTTTCTTAATCATTTTAGATTTTTTATACAGTGTTAATTTCACTAGCCTCTCTCTTGCTAGCTTTCAAGAGGACGAAGATGCGAGCAATGTTGCGACAAGCAATTATTATTAAGAGCTATTCATAATTAGAAATTTCCAGGACTATGCTGTCTCTTTCCTAGTTACACTTATGTCATGCTTCAGGTTCGAATCATAGCGGTGCATTAGTGTTTGATAGTGGTTCGGAATCCATAATCCATATTGAGTGCATATTTAACTATTTGAGTATTATGAAAGCTGAATGTTAATTATTATACAAAATTTATATTGTACAAATCCGTGGATATTTTTTTGTATATATGAATACAAAAATATTTGAATATTATATATATGAGTATATATTTGAGCATTTGATTATTATGAAATATTTCAGTATTTTAAAAGACGAACATTAACTATTATACAAAACCTATATATATATATATATAAATACACAAATCCATGAATGTTTTTTTCCGTTTGAGAATAAATACCACAAAAAGTGATGCTAATATCATCGACCAGAAATAATAACACTGAATCGACCTTATATTAGACGAAGTTTGTTAACGTTACTATAGGACATCCTAAGCTTTCTCCGCCGTGCCTTTACCTTACACACAACAGATAATATGTTTCTTCCCTTATAAGAAGCAAACGGGGGGACCGTTCAGTTGAATGGCGGAATTTTTGGAAACAAGGCAAGTTAGCATCTCTGTCACGTTTTCCGATAAACCTGCGGATTAGTGCACTGTCGGAGCCCCGGACGTGGCGCAGGGGGTTAAATGATGCACCCACTTTGTTCTTGGAGAGCGACGCCCGCCCCTTTCCTAAACAAGATACCGCTTAATCGAATCGGAAAAAATAATATGTCGTTTTTATATGTCTTGATGGCATCGCTTTCGAAACGTCTCACGTCCTTTCTGTAAATTTCAGGTGGAATCGAACTTAAGAATGTGTGCGTATAACTTCATGGACACCGTGAATAGTATTAGATAATCCCAGAAAAATTTGGTCTGCATGGTATAGGTATATATGTATGGAAATGATTTTATATCATAGTTACTCGATGTGATACTCATTTGTATTCGAATATTTTAACAATTATGTTTTCTTAATTATTTTATATTTTTTTAATGCAATGCTAATTTTACTAGATGCTCACTTGTTAGCTTTCAAGAGGACGAATATTCAAGCAATTTTGTGACAAGCATTTTTATTAACAGCTATTCAAAATCAGAAATTTTCAGTATTTCTCCAATATGCCATGTCTACATATACCTTGGAAATTTAAGAGGTGGACTTTGTGTTTTTCCTAGTTATACTTATTCCTGTACTGTATCGTGGTAAAACAGACAACTGAAAATTTGTTTAATTACTTTGGTATTGTTAATGACTAACGCAATTTAAAGTGCCCGATAATAAAGAAACAAGTTTTTTAGCATACAGAAAACAAAAAACATTTAGTAGTATTTTTGTCGTTGTATATCAATAGTCCTCATGCTCCATTTTTATATGTGACAAATAGCCTACTAGCGGGCAATGAAAGATATTGTATAGACATTGTAAGGCGAAATCTCAAAATAATAATAATAATACGATCG
This sequence comes from Caerostris darwini, assembly GCA_021605075.1. Lineage (NCBI taxonomy): Eukaryota > Metazoa > Arthropoda > Arachnida > Araneae > Araneidae > Caerostris > Caerostris darwini. The sequence continues at coordinate 204,310 of BPLQ01005883.1, forward strand.
ATAATACGATCGAGACTGAAAGTCGATTAGATGTTTACACTCAATATTATAAACACCTTTGGGTCTCAGAAAAGTATCCAGAAAGTTCCAGAAAAGTATGAACAATTGCCATCAGCGAATTCAAACTTGAACCTGACTGCATGTTACCGTTGGATTAACTTTTTGTAGCATTATCACAAGATTTTCTTGCATTCATATTTTAAAAATAAAGGATTAAAATGTTTTCGTTGTTGCTTTATTATCAAAAGAAAAATAATTTTTAATGTGAGGTCTGTAAAGTATTACATCCATATTTTATTACATTTAGCTTTTACACATCTTTACATCCATCTTTTATTACATTGAGCTTTTACACATCTTTACATCCATCATATTGTATTACGTCCATCTTTTATTACATTTAGCTTTTACACATCTTTACATCCATCATATTGTATTACATCCATCTTTTATTACATTTAGCTTTTACACATCTTTATATCCATCATATTGTATTACATCCATCTTTTATTACATTTAGCTTTTACACATCTTTACATCCATCATATTGTATTACATCCATCTTTTATTACATTTAGATCATATTGTATTACATCCATCTTTTATTACATTTAGCTCTTACACATCTTTACATCCATCATATTGTATTACATCCATCTTTTATTGCATTTAGCTTTTGCACATCTTTACATCCATCATATTGTATTACATCCATCATATTGTATTACATCCATCTTTTATTACATTTAGCCTTTTACACATCTTTATATCCATCATATTGTATTACATCCATCTTTTATTACATTTAGCTTTTACACATCTTTATATCCATCATATTGTATTACATCCATCTTTTAAAGCCAAGTTTTAAATTGTGTGTTAGAATAATTGATTTATGTCAACCGGATTTAAATAGAATTATATACGTTTAACTTGTGAAATTTATGATAACAGTAAAAAATATATTAAAGAAAAATCAGTTAAAATTACGTGCATATGTGGTATGATTTTTAATACTAGTGATATATCTTAAATTCTTGTACAAGGCAAGATTACATTCTTTTCTAAAGCAAGATAAACCCTTCACTTAAATTTTGTAAATCGAACCAACGGACTATTTTCAACTCTCTCGTATTTAGCCATAAAAATTCATTTCACTTTGCTGAGGACTTTTAGTACAAATTACTACTATATTTATTAACATTCGTCTTCTTTGGTGGAATATCTTTCCTATGCGAACTATTTCCCATTATTAAATACAATAAAATTTGGAAAGCACCAGCAGAATAAATTTGAAGAAAAAAACATGTTGCCATACTACAAAGTATCTTCCCAAATAATTTAAAAAGATAAAAACGTAAATTTAACTTGTAACCTTATCTTACTTCCATCGATATTCTTATAGCTTTACCACAATTAAAGAAACGAAAAAATACAATTTATACTATTTAGTGTGTTTAAGTTCCAAGTTTATATTCGGATTACCTTGTACCAGACCTAGTACAGCTTCCTTCATAAGAACCCGAATTGTTTGTTCACGACTTATGACGACTCAGATAGCTGCTGGTGCAGGCGTCCAAAGAGGCTTTGGATGGCACAAGTGCTGTGAGGCTCGGCCATTGTACTCTATGGTTCAGTCATTGTGCTCTATGGCTGCGCAAGCCAGATACATATCCGTTAATTCCACGTTGGTACTAATAGCCATCCTACTATCGCTATATTAGTGTGTGAAGAGTATCTGAGAAAACATTTGGAGCTTCCACTCCCAACAGTGTCTACAGTGTTTGGAAATATTTCCAATCCAGTATTACCATGTGATTCCGAGTCATCTAAAAGTACCTTACCCCCATTAGAAGTTTGCAAACCTATTCTTATTATAATAAGCCTACTCTAAGATATTCTTTATTAACTATGTAGGTATTACCATGTGATTCCGAGTCATCTAAATGTACCTTACCCCTATTAGAAGTTTGCAAACCTATTCTTATTAGAATAAGCCTACTCTAAGATATTCTTTATTAACTATGTAGGTATTACCATGTGATTCCGAGTCATCTAAAAGTACCTTACCCCTATTAGAAGTTTGCAAACCTATTCTTAATATAATAAGCCTACTCTAAGATATTCTTTATTAACTATACAGCTATTACTATGTGATTCTGAGTCATATAAATGTACCTTACCCCTATTAAAAGTTTGTAAACCTACTCTTAATATACTAAACCTACTCTAAGATACTCTTTATAATATACTACTTCTACAAAAACAGATTAAGACAAAAATTTTACTTGTAGTGTCGAAAATTAGAGAAATCGACCTCTATGCTATTTAAATTAGAGTAGTGGGCCTTTACAGAGGCACTCCTTGGAGTTCCACAGCACATGGAAAGAACTTTTATACTATAGTTTTGCTTAATTTACCATTAATCTACCGTAGAGGTCTATCCAAAACAAAGTATATTCCAAAGTAATAAGTTGAAAAAAATTTCAATACCTTGGTTCAAAACACTAGAAAAGAATGTGTTCCAACAAAAGAAAAAAAACATTTCGTCGTATTGAAGCTTGCTTCAATATGTTACCTTGTTTTTCTTGCTATCAATACAGGAGCTCAATACATTTGGAAGATTTTCGGGAATTTCAAGAAAACTTTCAATATATTACACACTATATATTATATTATTATTGTGCACTATATATTATTATATTTTTATTAAAAAAATAAATTAATAGTTTAAAAAAACTAAAAAACACGCTTTTAGAGTTAATCAAACTAAAAAGTAAAAAATAATTGTTAACATAAGAATGAAATGACTGACGAGAAAATGAATGTCACTGTTCTAAAAGCGTGGGGTGCTCGATATCAATCGTTATAATTTTTCACTAGTTTCATTCCGAAATGCAGAGTTAGTTTAAAAATGTCATACAAAGCACCCCACGCTTTTAGAACAGTGACATTCATTTTCTCGTCAGTCCTTTTATTCTTATGTTAACAATTATTTTTTACTTTTTAGTTTGATTAACTCTAAAACGAGTTTTTTTAATTTTTTTAAACCATTCATTTATTTTTTACTTTTTAGTTTGATTATCTCTGAAGGCGTGATTTTTTAGTTTTTTTAAACTATTAATTAATTTTTTACTTTTTAGTTTGATTAACTCTAAAAGCATGTTTCTTAATGTTTTTAAACTATAATATTTAAATGAGGTGTAATTGTAATTGTGAGTAAAACAAAGGCTAAATGCGAATATGTCGAGCCAGCCAGGCTTCGAACAGGGAATCTCCTGATCCGTAGTCAGGCGCGTCATCCATTGTCCCACGTAGGTTGGAATGTCTTTACTGAATACTTTCATTCTACATGGGTTAAATTGCTCTTCTTAAGTTAAAATAAAATCTCTAATCCTGGCGATCTTAATCATGATGAGATAATAAACTTATCAAATTATTTTAGTGTCGTTGGTCCTTCATAAGTCTGCAACGTTTAAATTAAATCTGAACGTTTAAAGTAGGGCAAAATCGAGCCCAAAGAGTCCCTTACAAACAAACATTCAGTTGAAACTAATATAATAGCGTATTAAAAAGAATCAACTGTTTTATTTCTGAAAGATGCCTGTAAGTGTTTCTTTGCAGCTTAAATAGTGTATATGAGGAGAAACAGATCTCCAGGGGAAAAAGTCAGTTACATACATATAAACATAACAAACATACAGGTGAAACTAATAAAAGCGTATTAACTATTAATGGTTTAATAGATTTTTATATTACTGTTTATTGCATTATTATTTTTTGCTAGTAATTCTTGTCTAATTACATAATTGCAAATAAAAAAAAATTCTAGGCTTTGTTGAATTAATTTGCATAACTTGGCCACTTGGCCACTTGGATTGGAAATGAATTAAGCCATGCATGAATGGAACTGGGGATTAAGCAAATGTACTTGAATTAAAATAAAGGTCTTGTAGTGAAAAAAAAGCGAATGACAGTGCATAGCTATTTTTAACACTTATTAATAATTGATTTTCTAGTCAAATGTTTTTATAATATTAATAACTATAGCATTATCCCGGTAATAACTTTTCTAATAAAAATATAACTTAGTGCGTAATAATAAAATAGCATATATTGCGTAATATCATGGACGTTTTTCTTGAGTTTCCAAAAGGTAAGAATCTTCCAAAGGTATAAAGTACTGCTAAGTTAATATAATAATGTTTAGTAATACAATACGAATTACTGCTAATTATAAGATGTACGTATCAGAAGTACGTACAAAAATGCGATAAAGAATATATATTACATCATAAAAGAATATTATGAAAGTCATGTTTAATTAATATAAGCTTAATATTTATTAGCATTTCCAACTCTTACATTTAGGTTAGAACACGCACATCTCTTTTAATTAATGAAAATTACGTAAGAGTATTGCATATTAATTAAAAAGGTCTTTATTGAGAGCACTGCATGTTAATAACATGCATCTATGAGTAAGTAAACAGGTGGTAGATAAATTAATTATTAACATAAAAATATAGGCGAAATAATATGCATACCTGTTAGTTGGATAATTATTTTCATAAAAAAATTATGTAATATTACTTGCTATGGGCTATTTCTGTAATTTGTTTAGCTAAATTTTTTGATATGTTTTCTTGTACAAAGATTTCCAAATAAAGTATCGCAATATGTGTAGTAAATGATATATAGCGTAAAGAAAATTACAAAAATGTTATATAAAGCATTAGAGAAATGTCAGAAAAGGTCACAGACACCATGATAGTTATATTGAAAAGAAGAGGGTAATTTCTGATTAATGTTAAGCAAATCCTAAATATTTTATGTTTAGTCACTATGCGTTAATTACTTTATCTTGTATATCTGATTAATTAATTTATTTATGAGAAGGAATACGAAATACTCAATAATTGATATTCATTGAAATTCTCAGGGATTTTATTGTTGGTAAAACTTTTAGTCCATTAATAGATTTGTACAAATTTAAATTTATAATCATATTTATAATATATTTTGGAATGGTATAGATATTAAAAGTTAAAGAAAATGTAATAAAATTTTTAAAAATCTCTGTACTTTTCTTTCGCTCTGAACTAAGGAAAGCATGATTGTTTAACTAATTTTTAGTTTTAGTAGGTGTATAAAAATTGTTTAAAAATGCATACTGCCAAAAATTTATCATATAAAACAGTATGTATTTAACATATTAAATAGTAATAAGGCTAATTATAAATACAATAAAATAAATAACTTGATTTATCAAAAATGACAAAAAACGTTATAATTAATTCTTTTAGTCTTATTTCAGGTTTTAAATTTAATTTATTGATAAATAATATTATAAACTTTGTTATAAAATTTTTGAAAATAAATTTGGAATATTAAATTACATGATTTAAAAAATATATAACAAAATAAACAGTTCAGGAATTACCATAAAAAAAATCATTAATAACCTCTTCTTAAATTATTCATCGTGTGAATTAAACTTTATTATATTTATTTATTTTTAATATAAATTTTCTCCACTGGTCTATTATTGAAAAATAATTTATACATATTATGTTAAATAAATATAATTTTAATTAAATAAATACATTCCAAAACAATTTTGTTTTAGAATAATTCATGTAAATCAAATCTAAAAAATTCAACTATTAATCCATATGAAAATTCCTTGTGGTAATAGTAATTCAATTTATTTTAAATTTATGTAAAGTTATTTAAATTTATGTAATTTTATTTTAAATTATTTTTTTCAAACAAGTGAACTTAATAATTATATTAAGACATTTTACCAGAACGAAAACTTTTATTATAAACAGCGATTCCAAGTTCCGCAATAGTAATAAAACTAAATAAATAAAAAACTACTCCAATATCTTTGGCAGGATAGCAACAAGCAGCAACTGAAACCAAATAAACTTAAAAAATAATAACAATAACTTTCACGGTTTATTAAATAATGTTATTTTTAAATGGTCTTTTTTTTTCAAACAAATGAACTTAATAATTATTTTAAATAATTTTGACTGTATTAAGTAATTTCGACAGTATCAAACTTTTAAAAAAACTTTTATTATAAACAGCGATTCCAAGTTCCGCAGTAGTAATAAAACTAAATAAATAAAAAACTACTCCAATATCTACGGTGGGATAACATCAAGCAGCAACTGAAACCAAAATGAAAACAGTAAAAAAATAAAGGCATCGAAATCTGGAGAGAGGCAAATTCCAAGACATATCAACAACCCCGCGACGTCTTCCAGAAAACCCCAAACATGCAGCCAAGAAATGCTTAAAAGTGAACAGCAATAAAATCCTTCATTCATATCCCCTACACCCCCTTCACGCGCGCAAGATTTCCCCTGCGCGCTTTCTAAAGCACAGGAAATTGGAAACTGTTTAAGTAGCTTGTATCCATTTCTGGAGGACGCTCAGACAACGCTCAAACTCGTAGCTCCTTTCGGAAATGAGAGGAGCTACGAGATTCTTAAGAGGATCCTGTAGTATTCCAGAAATTGCTCCTTTTCCCGAAGAACAAGAACCTTTCCCATTTTGATTCACTTTCCGTGTTTCCTTGTTAATGTCTTCTTCTGTCCTTCCCCCTTCCCTGCCTTGTCTTTCCCTTTCTAAGTATTTCGAATTTTAATTGGGAAACTCCGACCTTCCTCTAATGAGATAAAGTTGGATCGGTGCAAGCCCCTTGTAGATGTTTAACGGTTGGAACTTGGAACTGTTTCTAACGAGTGTCTTTGTGAGGGTCTGATTCTTCATTTATGTTTGGTGATGTAACTTTTTTTTCTTTCTTTTTGCTTCTTTGTATCGGAAGATAAGTAGCCTTTTTGGGGTTTGAAATGCAGGGATGTTTTGGAATGTGATACTCGCCGGTGTTGGAGTTATGCTCTTGTTTGTTTCTGCTGTAGATATGACTTAAAGGATTCATTTTATGTTTCTGTAAAGGGATTTTAATGTTAAAATGAAACCCCAACAGCAAAAGACTTTGTTTAAGAAGGTAGGTTTTTGAAATGAAGTCATATTTAATACATTCACTATTATTATAATATTCATCTAATTGGAAAATTATTACCGAAAAGGAATTTTTCATTAACTGGAACTGATAATCAATAAAAAATATTGAATTAAATTATAGATATAGGATTAACTATCCTAACGGTATGTAAAGTATGATCGAATAACACATTATGTAAAGTATATATTGGTATATGGTAGTAACGTATGTAAAGCATATACTGGTATAGGGTGGTAATGTGTGTAAAGTATATAGTGGTATATGGTGTTAAGGTATGTAAAATATAAACTGATAAAGTATATAAAGTATGGTGGAATAACCATGATATTATGTTTATTGATTACCATTAAGGCTAACATTCCTTCAAAGAATGCAAAGTATAAAGTTGGATCGGTGCGGCCTCTTGTAGATGTTTAACGGTTGGAACTTATAACTGTTTCTAACGAGTGTCTTTGTGAGGGTCTGATTCTTCATTTATGTTTGGTGGTTTTTTTTTTCTTTTTGCTTCTTTGTATCGGAAGATAAGTAGCCTTTTTGTTTTGGAATGTGATACTCGCTGGTGTTGGAGTTATGCTCTTGTTTGTTTCTGCTGTAGATATGACTTAAAGGATTCATTTTATATTTCTTTAAAAGGATTTAAATGTTAAAAGGAATTCGCAGCAGCAAAAGTTGCGCATTGTTTAAATACTGGTTTCAAAACTGAAGTCATCTTTAAAATATTCGCTGTTATTATAATATTCAACTAATTAGAAAATTATTACCGAAGATGAATTTTTCACTTTTTGGAACTGCTAATCAACAATAAATATTGAATTAAATTATTGATATAGGATTGACAATCCTAACGGTATGTAAAATATGGCGGAATAACAATGTATGGCAAAGTTTATGATGTATAAACTGGTAAAGTTAAGTAAAGTATGGTGGAATAAGCATGATTTTATATTCGGTGATTGGCTCACGTTGTGACTGCCATCCCTTTAAAGTATGTAAAATATAAAATTGGTTGTAGATGTTTAACGGTTGGAACTTGAAACTGTTTCTAACGAGTGTCTTTGTGAGGGTCTGATTCTTCATTGATGTTTGGGGATGAACCTTTTTTTTTCTTTCTTTTTGCTTCTTTGCATCGGAAGATAAGTAGTCTTTTTGGTGTTTGAAATTGGGAATGGGAATGTGATACTCGCTGGTGTTGGAGTTATGCTCTTGTTTGTTTCTGCTCGTAGATATGACTTAAAGGATTCATTTTATGTTTCTGTAAAAGGATTTAAATGTTTAAAGGAATTCGCAGTAGCAAAAGACTGATTTCGGAACTGAAGTCATCTTTAATACTTTTATTGTTATTACAATAGAAAATATTGTTACCGAATATTGTTATTACAATAATTAGAAAATTATTACCGAACATGAATTTTTCATTAACTGGAACTACTAAACAATAAACATAAATATTAAATTAAATTGCAGATAGAGAGATGACAATACTAACGACATGTAAAGTGTGGCGGAATGAAAAAGTATGGTAAAGTATATACTGGTATATGGTGGTAACGTATGCAAAGTATAAACTGATAAAGTATGGTGGAATAACCAGGATATTATATATGGTGATTGGCTCACAATTGTGATTGGCATCCCTTTGGAGTATGTAAAGTATAAAGTTGGATCGGGGCAGCCACTTGCAGATGTTTAACGGTTGAAACTTGGAACTGTTTCTAACGAGTGTCTTTGTGAGGGTCTGATTCTTAATTGATGTTTGGGTATGTACCTTTTTTCCTTCTTGTTTGTATCGAAGATAAGTAGCCTTTTTGGTGTTTGAAATTTGACGATGTTTTGGAAAGTAATATTCGCTGGTGTTGGAGTTATGCCCCTGTTTGTTTCTGTAAATATGATTCAAGGAATTCATTTTATGTCTCTGTAAAGGGATTTTAATGTTAAAATGTATTCGCAGCAGCAAAAGACATTGTTTAAATACTGGTTTCTGAACTAAAGCCATCTTTAATACATTCACTTATAATATTAAACAAATTAGACAATTATTATCAGTGATGAATTTTTCATTAACTTGAATTACTAGCAATAAACATAAATATTGGATTATATTATTGATATAGAGATGACAATCCTAACGGCATGTAAAATATGGTGAAATAAAAAAGTATGATAAATTATATGGTGGTAAAGTATATACTGGTAAGTAGTGGTAAAGTATATACTGATATATAGTGATAAAGTATATAAAGTTTGGTTTATTTATGTTTGTTAATGTACCTTTTTTTCCCCCTACTTTCTATCGAAGATAAGTAGCCTTTTTGGTGTTTGAAATTTGGGAATGTTTTGGAAAGTGGTACTCGTTGGTGTTGGAATTATGCTCTTGTTTGTTTCTACTGTAGATATGACTTAAAAGATTCGTTTTATGTTTCTGTAAAGTGATTTAAATGTTAAAATGAACTCGCAACAGCTAAAGTCTTTGTTTAAATACCGGTTTTTGAACTGTAGTCATCTTTAATACATTCACTATTATTACAATATTCAACTAATTAGAAAATTATCATCAAAGATAAATTTTTAATTAACTGGAACTACTATATTTGGCGATTGGCTCCCGATTATGACTGGCATCCCTTTAACCGAAAATAAGAAGAATGTTAATTTACCAGTGTAGGCTAAATTTAAATAAGTAAAAGAAATAAAACAAAATTTTAATTATGTATTGAAACTGATTAATTCTGTTTTCATATTTCATATCATGATCAAACCTGGATACATTTGCGGAAAACCTGACTTAGCCAAATTTTGATATTTAAAAAAAAAAAAAAAAAAGATTTATAAAACAGTTTATGACTTTTTTAAAGAAGCTAAAATTGTTCATAATGATTTGAATTAAACTTTACAGACTAACAAGAGATCTGAATAATTTTCGCTATAAAGTATTTTTGTTGATTTTTTATTTTACTAGAATATCATGTTTTTTACATTTGGTGAAATCTGGTAACATTTGGTAATATTTAATACAAAATACATCAATAAACTTTAACATAAAATTTATTCAGAATAAATGCTTTTAATTAGTAATAAAATATATTCAAATATCAATGAAAGCATTTAATTTAAGGAAAAAATTATATTAAAAAAATTGCTATGATGAAAAATTTATCTAAAATTGAGACAAAAAAAATAATAATAATGATATTCATATAAAGATTTTTAGTTATTCAAAAATTTTAAAACTCAGCAAATTGAAATAACTTTTCAATTGGGCAAATTGAAATAATTTTGCAATTGTTCAAATTAAAATAATTTTGCAATTGTGTAACTTGAAATAATTTTGCAATTCAGCAAAGAGAAATAATTTTGCAATTGAAAATAAATAATTCATAAACTAATTAAGGAAAATGAATTGAATTAATGAAAATGAACTAAATGATTAACAAAATAAACATTATACTGATATTAACATTAATAAACATTATAATAATTATATAATATTAAATAACTTAAAGAAATGATTTAAATTAATGAAAATCAACATTAACATTTAAAATGCATATGAAGTAGCATTACTCCGAAAAATGTACCACATGCATGCATGTACCAGAAATTATTTTATTTAATATAAAATTGTTTAACTGCAACAATTAATTTCGTTTCCTGATAGTTTTTATAACTGGACCAAAATGTCTTAAATTATATTAATAGTTTCAACCATTATACTATTTTTTAGTAACAATATTCCCTTCTGTAGAAAATGTAGCCTTCCAGTGGAAGTGTGGATAGTAAGAATTTTCTATCATTCCCAACCGTAACCAATACGAGCACAATTGAACCTAACTAAAACAAATATTAGACTTGCATGCGAAAGGAAATAAGAAGAAAGCTCAAAAATAAATACCAATTGCTTTCGAAATGAGCTTGGAGAATGAAAGTGAAATATGAGTCGGCCAACACCATCTTGGAATTGAGAAGCCTGAAGCAAAAAAAAAAATAAATAATAAATAAATAAATAAAGTAAATATCATCTGTAGGACCACGACAATATCGGGAAATCTGCACCCATCCATTGGAAAAGTTAAAAAAAAAATAAATAAATAAATAAAATAAGAAATAGAAGGGAAAAATTTAGGTCGTTTCAATTTTTCTCACCCAAAATAAACCATTATAATATTTTGACCCAACTTTATATACCTCGTTTTCTTGCAAACTTTCCAAAATGGATTCTAAATCGTTTTCCTTTAAAGAAAAAAAAATATACTATACTATAAGGGGCAACTCGTGGGGAAAACCTTTTTAGTGTTATTTAATCTTTAGAGTCATTTTGCATGAGGGACAGGCATCAGTTTTGTGGGGGAGGGGGAGTGATGTCAAACCTATTGCAATCCACTCTATTTTCCTTGACGACTTGGGTCGTTTCTTTGATCTCTACCAGTCAATCACTTACGATTGAGTTCTAGAGAATTTTTTTCTTTTATCGCCGAATTTGTTCTGTTTTTGTCCATTTTTTTTGTCTGTGTGTGTGTTGGTGGTATGTAAAACAGACACGTAAATCGTGGAAATGGTTCCTAGAGCTAATGTACTGGAAGGGTCATTTTGGTCTATTTTGAGCCAGTGTTTATATACTGAAGGCTCTCAGAGTTGTTTACATGTATAATGGAATAAAGAAGCTTGCAAGTATATCTCGTTTCTACTGGGAAAGTATTGTATAATGAAAACATTGTAAATTTTGAATAAAGTTAAATAATTATTCGTTGTATATATTACTTTATCACTAATTATTGTTTTTTGAATAGAAATACACCGAATTTTTAAGCTCCCTTAAATAATTCTTTGAAAAATACAACGTTGCAAGTTACATTTTACATTTCTTTTATATTATTTATATATTTCTTTTTTTTTTTTATTCCTTATCAAGCCACAATTCGATAGTTTAAGAGGATGCAGTCAATATATCAGCATAAATCTCAAAGTCAAGTCCAGAAAAATATATTTTAAAGCTTTCTGTATACTTCAAAAATTAGCATATTGTCGTAAATCGTGGAAATGGTTCCTAGAGTTAATGTATTGGAAGGGTTATTTTGGTCTATTTTGAGTCAGTGCTTATGTACTAAAGGCTTACTAGGTTGTTTACATGTATCATGGAATAAAGAAGCTTGCAAATATATTCAGTGTCAATTGGGAAAGCATTGTATAGTGATAGCGATGTCGAAAAAATATATTATAAATTTTGAATAAAGTTTACTTCATTATTCCTTGTATATATTATTTTGTTCCTAATTATTTTTTTAATATAAATACATCTAATTTTACAAGTTGTCATAAATAATTCCTTGAAAAATACAAAGTTGCAAGTTACATTTTACATTTCTTTTATAGTAAGATTTTTCTTTCTTTTAATACTTATCAAGCCACAAATCGATCATTTAAGATGATGGAATCAATATAACAGCTTAAATCTCCAAGTCAAGTCCAGAAAAATATATTTTACAGTTTTCTGTATACTTCAAAAATTAGCATATTGTCGTAAATCGTGGAAATGGTTCCTAGAGTTAATGTATTGGAAGGGTTATTTTGGTCTATTTTGAGTCAGTGCTTATGTACTAAAGGCTTACTAGGTTGTTTACATGTATCATGGAATAAAGAAGCTTGCAAATATATTCAGTGTCAATTGGGAAAGCATTGTATAGTGATAGCGATGTCGAAAAAATATATTATAAATTTTGAATAAAGTTTACTTCATTATTCCTTGTATATATTATTTTGTTCCTAATTATTTTTTTAATGGAAATACATCTAATTTTACAAGTTGTCATAAATAATTCCTTGAAAAATACAAAGTTGCAAGTTACATTTTACATTTCTTTTATAGTAAGATTTTTCTTTCTTTTAATACTTATCAAGCCACAAATCGATCATTTAAGATGATGGAATCAATATAACAGCTTAAATCTCCAAGTCAAGTCCAGAAAAATATATTTTACAGTTTTCTGTATACTTCAAAAATTAGCATATTGTCGTAAATCGTGGAAATGGTTTCAAGAGCTAATGTACTGGAAGGGTCATTTTGGTCTATTTTGAGGTGTTTATGTACTGAAGGCTTTATGGGTTGTTTACATGTATCATGGAATAAAGAAGCTTGCAAATATATTCAGTGTCAATTGGGAAAGCATTATATCGTGATAGCGATGTCGAAAAAATATATTATAAATTTTGAATAAAGTTTACTTCATTATTCCTTGTATATATTATTTTGTTCCTAATTATTTTTTTAATATAAATACATCTAATTTTACAAGTTGTCATAAATAATTCCTTGAAAAATACAAAGTTGCAAGTTACATTTTACATTTCTTTTATAGTAAGATTTTTCTTTCTTTTAATACTTATCAAGCCACAAATCGATAATTTAAGATGATGGAATCAATATAACAGCTTAAATCTCCAAGTCAAGTCCAGAAAAATATATTTTACAGTTTTCTGTATACTTCAAAAATTAGCATATTGTCGTAAATCGTGGAAATGGTTTCAAGAGCTAATTTACTAGAAGGGTCATTTTGGTCTATTTTGAGGTGTTTATGTACTGAAGGCTTTATGGGTTGTTTACATGTATCATGGAATAGAGAAGTTTGCCAGTATATTCAGTTTCTATTGGGAAAGTATTGAGTTTCTATTTGAATATTTTGTATGTTCAGTTTCTATTGTATAGTATAATGAAAACGATGTCGAAAAAATGTCATGTAAATTTTAAATAAAGTTTACTGCTTCATTTCTTGTATATATTATTTTATCCCTAATTATTATTTTTTGAATGGCAATAAACCTAATTTTTTGAAGTTGTTTTAAATAATTTGAAAAATATAACGTTGCAAGTTATATTTTACATTTCTTTCATGGTAACGTTAATCTTTTTTATTCTTTATCAAGCCAAAATTCGATAATTTAAGATGAAGCAGTCAATACATATCATATAGCCAGCATATAAAGTAAAGCTCAGAAAAATATATTTTACAGTTTCCTATATACTTCAAAAATTAGCCTTTGTAATGAAGGTAATGATGCCCTGATGAGATATTAATAACCTATTGGATTAGAGATCTTGATCAATCATTTTAATTTTTTAATGTTATGCATAACGAAACTATACTAATTATATAATGATATATGAAAATGTCTTACAGAGGCTCAAAAATAAAATTTGAAGTGCATGCTTTATATAATATTAGTTCATACTTAATATAGTTAATCACAAAATTTTCAAAATATTATTATTATTATCATTTCCTTTTTCTTAAATATAATTTACAATGTTTTCAACTAAAAACAATGACTGTAATTCCGTTTTTACCTTCAAAGTAATAACATAGTAACTATTAAAAAATTATAAATATTAAATAAAATACTAAATATTGCAAAAAATAATAAATGAAAAGTATAATTTTAGTGAATATATCAATATGCATTGCAAGAAATATAATTATGATTATATAAAAAATTAGAAACGGTGTAATGCATTTTAAATTCGATTCTTTTTGGTACATTGCGATTGTTATTGTTATTAAAAATAAATTTATTAAAAGACAAAGATGAATACTTTTTTTGGAATGAATCTTTTTTAGTTTTTTATATCCTCAAAAGAGTAAGAAGAAATAATTTCTTTACTAATGCCATGCTTGCAACGAAAGTTGTTGAGATTTGGTTTGGTTAATCGCTCTACTGTAATTTTTTTGTACACTTTCGGTTAATAGACCGGAACCTATGGTTTAACATGGATTCCTAACTATTAACAAATATCATGCCACCACCGAGAAAGAATTATAATATTAAGGTAAAACTTTCTGAGTTTGTTTTTAAAGCTACTGCTAACGAAATGACGTAAATGATTAATATCTTTATCATTCATAAATTTTATAAATCAAATAAATTGCTTTAATATAAAGTATTTATATTAATACATACTGTTGTTCCCATTTTTAATATTTCTCGTAGAGTTTAAGTCATTTCTTACATAATTTTCATATACTTCTTGTCATATTACATCATGTCTTGTCATTATCATATTACTAAAGAAGATTGATGTAGTATTTTAATAAAAGCTACTAAATATTACATAAAAATTGATAGTTTTTTTAAGTGGTATTCACCAGTATTTCTTCATAAGTGTTTTTCATGTCGCAATTAATCTGAAACTAATAGACAGATTTTTAAAAAGTGCATTAAAAATTGATCGAAATGTAAATGCATAACTTAAACCATATTTACGCCCAAATAATGTCCCGATACTAATGTATGCTGCTAAAGTGTAGAAGAGTTAATGTTCTAATCCCTATTCATTTTAGTTGCAATTACTGCTTTCAGAAAAGAGAAGATTTGATGGTAGCTGACATATCGTTTATATCAGAATCCTGGTGACAGTGTTTTTTCATTTTTTCTCATGGGACAGTTACTGTGGGGACAGTTACTGTAAAACATGGGACAGTTACTGTAAAAAACACTTCTGAGTGATAATGTCGCCAATGTGAAAATAAGTCGGTATTCACATTATACATAAGTGGTACACGATACACACCTACAATAAAAAAACATTTAGAAGTACTTATTTCATTTCTACATCCCTTTATTATGCTAATAACTTAACAATGTTTCTTTTCTTTACATTTTAACAAAGGCATTAACTACTCCAAACGAATGTTAAAACTATTTAAATAGATTTCCAGGCTATTTAAACAATCGCACTTTGTAGTATTCGTCAAAAAATACATCAATATGGGTTTTATATATAAAATATATGCCTTATTCTTATGCAAACTATTATAATAATTGGTAAGATTACTAAGATTGGTAAATGTTATTTAATTATTTATAGTAGAACAAAACGGAACACAATTTCCTTTTACTCAGATTACTTCAGACAATTGTCGCCAAAAAAGGAAACGGCCAAAGTAAGTCCTTAATTGTTCCGGAAATGTCCATTCCAACTTTGTCATAAAAAAAGGCACCAATAGCGTGCCTACAGAATCCACTTACTACACTTCCTTCAACCCTCCATCCCCCAGTGATGCACATAACGAGCTGTTGCTTAATAGCAAGACGACTCTGGTGATGAATAAAAATCGAATCTTTGATATATTTCACCTTTCCGTGGGTACAACGTAATCACATAAAGGTTTTTGTTTTAAGCAGAACTCAGTCGTATAATTAGAGGCCCTAAAAAGTGCGTATTACACGCATAAATTAACGTGGGGCTGAGGCGAAAGGCAACGCCCTAAAGCTTGTGATCTTTTTCTTTGCCAGAAGTATTGGTGCGTGCTTTATGGCAATAAAAGCCTGACGCCACGTCAGAATCAACCTCTTGGAGGCAGATAAATTGTTCGGTTTTATCTGATCAACAGGAGCCTTGGAGTTAAGAAGTGCTGCCATGGGTTGACTTTAAGTTTTGTCATGATCAGTACTGCTTATGGAAAAATGGTGGCTGAAGATTCTATTTATATACAAGAGGACAAGCTCTAAAGGTCTTTTGGTGAACTTTAACCATTCGAGGAAGGACATTTGCTGTTGCATGTTTAGAAGTCCTAATATTCGTTTAGATATCTGGTTTTAAAAATATGCCAGTTCATACAAAAAAATGTTACATTTATGTTTATTAAAACTAAATGTAATATTAAAGATAAAAATTATATTTATGATCACATTTTAAAGATATGCTGTAATTAGAAAATTTCGGTATACATTATCCTTTTTGCTTATGGAAAAATGGTGGCTGAAGATTCTATTTATATGCAAAAGGACAAGATCTAAAGGTCTTTTGGTGAACTTTAACCATTCGAGGAAGGACATTTGTTGTTGCATGTTAAGAGGTTCTAATATTTGCTTAGATATATTTTAAATATATTCAGTTCATACAGAAAATATTCCATTCATGTTTATTAAAATTAAAGGATAAAAAATTATTTTTATGATACCATAAAGATATTAAGGACAAACAACTATTTTTCAGGATAGCATTTTTGGAAAAAGATATGATGAAGACAAATCTAAATGTCTTTTGGTGAACTTTCAGTCTGTTGGTTATGTGTTTAGATACGTTTTAAAAATATGCCAATACCATGTTTGTCTAGAAAATATAATTTAGCCACTAGATACTTTTCAAAATTTATATTCTAAAGATCTTTTGGTGCTACCGTAAATCGCATCTATTATTTGTTTGGATATCTGATTTTAAAGATATTTGGATAAATAGCATTTTTAAAGATATGATGAAGCAATTAGGAAACTTCAATTTGATAAAACCTTGTCTGGACTAGATACTTTTCAAAAAATATCTCGCATCAAAAATAGTGAGTTTTTAAAGATAAAAGTTTTTTTTAAAGATAAAATTTTATTAACGTGTTGTACATTTTAACGATTTTAAAACTGGAATAAAATTAATTATAACGTTTAAGACTAGATGAGGTTAACTTTTTTATTTGGGGAAAGTCATAAAATAATCGGTAAAATTATTTCTTAGAAAAGTATCCTGTATAATGTATGTAAAACTACTTATAAAATAATGTTTCAACACAGTTAATGATTTACAAAAAAAAAACATAATTTATGAATTTTTAAAATTTGAAATTATAGTACAAATATTAAGAAAAGTTGGAAACTTTTTTATAAATTTTGAAGATAATAATATGGTTGAATTAAAATATGATACAATTAATATCTAAATTGGAAGTCAAGTATTAAACTCATAAAAATAATCAGTGTAAGTAATCAATTTAATTAGCTCTATATATTCAAACTACCAAATATGAACACTTCTTATTCATTATATGAGATAA
The DNA here is from genome assembly GCA_021605075.1 of Caerostris darwini. Lineage (NCBI taxonomy): Eukaryota > Metazoa > Arthropoda > Arachnida > Araneae > Araneidae > Caerostris > Caerostris darwini. The sequence continues at coordinate 222,163 of BPLQ01005883.1, forward strand.
GAATGTATGGTCTTAATGTTTTTTACGTTCTCACTCTTTTAATAAGTTAATTACTTCTATTGCTGAAAGTAAATGACAGAATTCCATTACAAAAAATAAGCATGACTAAGGAGTCTATGGCTTGTTCTTTTCTGCGAGGACATTTGGTAGTTTATGTCCCATATTTCTATATTGTATAGGAAGAAGCACAGAAAACTCCTACCAAGTAGTTTCCAACTGTCGTTGAAATATAATGTCACACGCTGTTACAATGAGTGTCTTCGTTTCTGTAAGGAATGATTACAAAAGCAAGACCCTAGCACATTTAGTTTTCGCTCTAAAACCCAAAAATGCTTGTGTTTGTGTAATCATTGGCGTACGAGTTTTAACAATGTTTACAACTGATTCGAAATAGGATAAAAAAAAGTGGTCATAATGTTAAAATGCATAAGTGGTCAATTGAACATCTTTTAAATTGTCCCAAACAAACTTATACGCCACTGCATAAATACTCAGACCAAAATTGCAAAAGCAAAACCTTTAACAAATCATATTCGCATCGATGTCTGGTCTCCATTCTGTACAGAAGAAACTAAAAAAAATGTTTCATTTTTTTATATCAGTTAACCTATTTTTCTTTCTGAGAACATTCAAAAGCTCATTTGTAGACGAATTACATTTTAAATTGTCATTATCCACGATTTCTTCAGTTAGATTTTTTTTCTTTTCTCTTTTTGTCGCAAATTCGTTGATACACCAGTGGCCGGTGTCTGAAGTGTTGCAATGGAAGAAAGAAATGAGATTGTTAAAAATAACGTTCGTTGCAGAGAACGTTATCGAAAACAGAGTAGATTTTGATGGATCATCTCCATTGGTCGATAGGATACTTTTTTGTTTTCGCTTTCTGATCAAGTCTTTGATAAAGCTTCATGAATTTCTTTTGTTAAGATGGCAAAGATCTCCAATAAAGAAGAGTGTAGTTCACATAAAAATCTTTTAAATAAAGTACGAATTTTATTTAACCATTTGAACTTCCTACGAATATTTATAATTATATATTTATAATTATCCGTGTGTAGGATCCTGGAATTAAATACAATCAAAAGCGTAAAGAATTTTCCTGAATATAATAGTATTTTTTTATTTATTCTAGGTATTTTAACTTATCGTCACTCACTAGTGAGATGACGCAGTTGTAGCAAATTTATCATTATTTAGTTTGCATTATGGGTAGATTCATCATTAGTTAGGTTGCAGTATAGGCAGATTCATCATTATTTAAGTTGCATGATGGATAGATTCATCATTAGTTAGTTACAGTATGGGCAGATTCATTATTATTTAGGTTGCATTATAGGTAGATTCCTCATTAAGTTGTATTATGGGCAGATTCATCATTAGTTAGATTGCATTATGGGCAGATTCATCATTAGTTAGGTTGCATTAAAGGACAGAACTCATCTTGGCACTAGAACAATTTGGAAAGAGCACCCCAATGAAGAGGCATCTGAAGGGAGTGGATTCATACTCTCATCCTCTTTCTGAGACATATTCCTTACACCATCAGTACGAAGTTCAATTTAGTGTACTGCACAGGAAGGCTGCTTGTGCACAGATCCAAGTATGCCCCAACTTTAAGTTCAGATTCATCATTATTTTGGTTGCTTTCTGCACAGAACACATCTTGGCACTAGAGTAGTATCTGAAGGGAGTGGGTTCATACTTTCCATTCTCTTTTCTTCTCTTCCTTACATCATGAACATGTCCCGCAATTTAGTGTGCTGCACATTAGATAAGAAAGCTGTTTGTGCACACATCCAGGTACGCCGCAATTTTGAAAAAAAAAAAAAAAAGTCAAGCAAGACACGACAAGGACTGATTTATCCCTTTGTCGTTCCCTTGTTCCCCTCGTCATTTCTTGCTCTGATCGTCATTTGTCTTCCCCTTTATCGTTTCATACTCCCCTCGTCGCTTCTTTGTCACCTCATCATTTCTTTCTCACTTTGTCGCTTCTTTCTTCCCTCGTCGTTTCTTTCTCTTCATATTCCTCTCATAGTTTCTAGCTCCATTCGAAGTTTCTTGCAAAGATTCCTTTTATGATAAGGATTGACAGCCAATGTACTCTACCATATATCATCACGACTGCAGAGAATATTCCGGCAAGTCAAAGGGTATAGCTTCAGGGAGACTATGTATCCCCAATACAGACTATGTATTTGCGTCAGAGAGAATACAAACTCTATCTGCACATTTATCAGCAGAACGCCGAATGGCTTAGGCCACCAAACATATAAAAGGCTTCAAAAGGGAAATTTTATCTTTTCGAGGATATCATGTGGATCTTTCTAGTCATATTAATCCCCAATGAAAGCAAAGAGACTTTTATTTTAACATGTTTCAATCTAAGATACCAAAATTCAAAAGTCTAGTGCTACTTCCTTAGGCCTTGAATTGGAAACAAAACAGTATTGTAAGAGCAAGTATTCTGAGAAATAATAAAAATCTATGCATAATAAATAGCAATTTGTTTTGATGTCGTGACATTAGCTATACATATGTAACATCATTTTGTAATTTATTATAATAGAGAAAATTTTGTCTAACACTTTTTGGTAATTTCTTGTTTTACACTATTTATTTACAAATTGGTAATACGTATTTAACATCATAATAAATTACTAAAATTTATATATTTTTTTTAAGGTGAAGAATGTTGACTAATACCGTTTCATATTTCTCATCTTCAATTACTTACTTGCAAATTAACGATATATAATTAATATCATAATAAGCCTTCTGTTATCTTACGGAATATAATACTAAGTGATATTTTCACACCTTTGTCTCTTTGTTTATGTTCTGTTAACTCAAATCTTGAGAATGAAAAATTAGAATGGCTTCTAATGACAGCAGTGATGTTGCATAACATGCAAATTTCACAATAGTTTCTCACTATTAACTGATTATTTACGAATTAGCAATAAAATAATGAAAAGAATGTTGACTAATATCATTTGATATTTTCACACCTTCATCTCTTTGTTTAGATTCTTTTAACTCAAATCTTGAGAATGGAAAGTTAGAAAGGCTTCTATTGACAGCAGATATGTTGCATAACATGCAAATTTCATAATAATTTCTCACTATTAACTGCTTATTTACGAATTAGCAATAAAATAATGAAAAGAATGTTGACTAATATCATTTGATATTTTCACACCTTCATCTCTTTGCTTACATTCTTTTAACACAAATCTTGAGAATGAAAAATTAGAATGGCTTCTAATGACAGCAGTTATGTTGCATAACATGCAAATTTCATAATAGTTTCTCACTATTAACTGATTATTTACGAATTAGCAATAAAATAATGAAAAGAATGTTGACTAATATCATTTGATATTTTCACACCTTCATCTCTTTGTTTACATTCTTTTTAACACAAATCTTGAGAATGGAAAGTTAGAAAGGCTTCTATTGACAGCAGATACGTTGCATAACATACAAATTTCATAATAATTTCTCACTATTAACTGATTATTTACGAATTAGCAATAAAATAATGAAAAGAATGTTGACTAATATCATTTGATATTTTCACACCTTCATCTCTTTGTTTACATTCTTTTAACACAAATCTTGAGAATGAAAAATTAGAATGGCTTCTAATGACAGCAGTTATGTTGCATAACATGCAAATTTCACAATAGTTTCTCACTATTAACTGATTATTTACGAATTAGCAATAAAATAATGAAAAAGAATGTTGACTAATATCATTTGATATTTTCACACCTTCATCTCTTTGTTTACATTCTTTTAACACAAATCTTGAGAATGGAAAGTTAGAAAGGCTTCTATTGACAGTAGTTATGTTGCATAACATGCAAATTTCATAATAGTTTCTCACTATTAACTGATTATTTACGAATTAGCAATAAAATAATGAAAAGAATGTTGACTAATATCATTTGATATTTTCACACCTTCATCTCTTTGTTTAGATTCTTTTAACTCAAATCTTGAGAATGAAAAATTAGAATGGCTTCTAATGACAGCAGTGATGTTGCATAACATGCAAATTTCATAATAGTTTCTCACTATTAACTGATTATTTACGAATTAGCAATAAAATAATGAAAAGAATGTTGACTAATATCATTTGATATTTTCACACCTTCATCTCTTTGTTTAGATTCTTTTAACTCAAATCTTGAGAATGGAAAGTTAGAAAGGCTTCTATTGACAGCAGATATGTTGCATAACATGCAAATTTCATAATAATTTCTCACTATTAACTGCTTATTTACGAATTAGCAATAAAATAATGAAAAGAATGTTGACTAATATCATTTGATATTTTCACACCTTCATCTCTTTGCTTACATTCTTTTAACACAAATCTTGAGAATGAAAAATTAGAATGGCTTCTAATGACAGCAGTTATGTTGCATAACATGCAAATTTCATAATAGTTTCTCACTATTAACTGATTATTTACGAATTAGCAATAAAATAATGAAAAGAATGTTGACTAATATCATTTGATATTTTCACACCTTCATCTCTTTGTTTACATTCTTTTAACACAAATCTTGAGAATGGAAAGTTAGAAAGGCTTCTATTGACAGCAGATATGTTGCATAACATGCAAATTTCATAATAATTTCTCACTATTAACTGCTTATTTACGAATTAGCAATAAAATAATGAAAAGAATGTTGACTAATATCATTTGATATTTTCACACCTTCATCTCTTTGCTTACATTCTTTTAACACAAATCTTGAGAATGAAAAATTAGAATGGCTTCTAATGACAGCAGTTATGTTGCATAACATGCAAATTTCATAATAGTTTCTCACTATTAACTGATTATTTACGAATTAGCAATAAAATAATGAAAAGAATGTTGACTAATATCATTTGATATTTTCACACCTTCATCTCTTTGTTTACATTCTTTTAACACAAATCTTGAGAATGGAAAGTTAGAAAGGCTTCTATTGACAGCAGATACGTTGCATAACATACAAATTTCATAATAATTTCTCACTATTAACTGATTATTTACGAATTAGCAATAAAATAATGAAAAGAATGTTGACTAATATCATTTGATATTTTCACACCTTCATCTCTTTGTTTACATTCTTTTAACACAAATCTTGAGAATGAAAAATTAGAATGGCTTCTAATGACAGCAGTTATGTTGCATAACATGCAAATTTCACAATAGTTTCTCACTATTAACTGATTATTTACGAATTAGCAATAAAATAATGAAAAGAATGTTGACTAATATCATTTGATATTTTCACACCTTCATCTCTTTGTTTACATTCTTTTTAACACAAATCTTGAGAATGAAAAATTAGAATGGCTTCTAATGACAGCAGTTATGTTGCATAACATGCAAATTTCATAATAGTTTCTCACTATTAACTGATTATTTACGAATTAGCAATGAAATAATGAAAAGAATGTTGACTAATATCATTTGATATTTTCACACCTTCATCTCTTTGTTTACATTCTTTTAACACAAATCTTGAGATTGAAAAATTAGAATGGCTTCTAATGACAGTAGTTATGTTGCATAACATGCAAATTTCACAATAGTTTCTCACTATCAACTTATATTTACTAATTAGCAATACATATTTAATACCATATTAAAATAATTGAAAGACGGGTGACTAATACCGTTTGATATTTCCACACTTTCTTATCTGTTTTCACCTTCTGTTAACTCAAATCTTATGAATGAAAAATTAGAATTAGTTTTAATGCTAAAATTCTATTGTATATTACGGAAATTCATTATTTACGAATTAGCAATACATATTTAATTCCGTAACGAAATGATGAAAATAAGGTTGACAAATACTGTTTGTTATTTCATACATTCATCTCTTCTTTTTACATTCTGTTAACTCAAATTTTTAAAATAGACAGTAATAATAATGACAGTAGTTATGCTGCATAACAATTTCTCACTTTCAACTATTTATTTACGAATTAGCAATACATATTTAACACCACAATAACATAATGGAAAGAAGGTGGACTAGAACCATTTAATATTCTCACACCTTCAGCAATTTATTTGCATTCCGTTAACTGCAACCTTGAGAAATGAACAGGTTGTAATGACTTTTAAACGACAACAGTTTCTTTGAACAGCATATAAGTTTCATTTAATTGCAGGTACAAAAAAGAGAAACAGATTGTGTATGCAGAAGGGACAAAAAAATAAATTTCACGAAATGTGATTTAACATGGTATTGCCCTTTATCTAATAGCCTCTGGAGACTGATTTAAATGTATTCATCATTTATTTTCGTGTTCTCTTTTAGAATGCAGACGGCATAAAAGGCTTGTTCCTTTAATAAAGAGTCGAAGTTTTTGCAAGCACGTAAAAAGTTACAAAAAAAAATGGAAGTTAAGGAAATAATGTTTTGGACAAAAAGAAATTACTTAAACAAATTGGAAGTTAATTATTTAAAATTAAATTAGCTAATTAAAATTATTGTTGATAATTGTTTTTGGATCTTTTATCGATAGATCTTTAACGTAATTAATTGTTGTTTTCTCTAATGAAATATATAGTTAGAATGAAGTTATATATTTTTTCAAATACCAGATACTTTTATCTAAATTATTCACCATTAGAAGAACAGCTTTGTAGCAGATTTAGTGTTACCCAAGGTGCACAACAATTGTGGGAGGTGTGGAAGATGGAAGACTTTTATATTGTATCCACAGTTTAGCATCACAACTTTGAAATCAATCAATTTTACTATCACAACTTTGAAATCTATCAATTTTACTATCAAAACTTTGAATTCAATCAATTTTATCATCACAACTTTGAATAAACTTCTCCAAGAAGGGTGCCTAGGGGATTCGTGCTATCCTCCTTAAGGTCAACAAAAATGCCTTCTGATCTACAGAATTAACATGTTCTTCATGTCATACATACCAATAATTTAGGACGAAGATGAATAATCGATTTAATAACCATTTTTATTTACATTTATTTCAAGTTTCAACAGTAACTATAGTATGATTAACCATTTTGTATAAATTAAATGTTCTTTAAAATCTCTGTGTAATTTCTTTTGCACAATACATAAAACTTCTCCATCGATTGTGAATTCTTTTCAAAAGATTCGCTGTGATTCTCAAAAGATATAAACATTAGAATCTTTATTCATGGCATATTAAAATTATCCTGGTTAATTAAAACCTATTTAAATGAAAAAGGGACTTTTCGAAATATTTCTTAAAAATTATATGTATACATTACACGGAATTACATCCATTTTTATTTTATATATTATGCTCGAAATTTTTAACATCTACACAGCATTGATATATAAATAAACAGTCCTTTGTGCAACCAGAACTTTGAGATCGACAAAGATCATTTGCTAAGTTGTTTTTAATGAAGAAACCTTATACAGCAGATATTGGCGGGCTAGAGAGTTGGCATCCAACGGCTAATTTTCTTTTATCTTTATGTAGTCGCAGTTTTGATGTAATTATTGTTATTGTTATGAGTTACAGTTTTGTTGTTATATTGCTGTTTTTGCTATTTTGTATTCAATCTTTATGCTCCAATCTCATTTATCTGTGATGTATAGGAACCAACGATGTAAAGTTAAGTGCTTTTGCAATAAAAAAAAAAAAAATGCTCGAATTTTAAAACGATTGATATAATATATGAATTAATTTTTTATAAGATATTTTATATATCATCATATTTTGATTGTAACGCATTTTATACGACATATTATTAAAAAAAACATCTTACTTTAAATTTTTTTATAATTTTTTATGTTTTAAAGATAAATTATAAGTCTTTTGAATCAAATACAATTTTTATTTTTATAATCTATAAAAAAACTGACTAAAAACAAATTTTGATCACAATCAACTTATTGTTAAGACTGTTACAAGAAGTTTTATTGATGATACTAAATGTAATTAATATTTTTTTATATTGTCTTTTTTAAGGATATATTTTTTAGTTTATGTCTGGAAATTTTTAAGAAGTGTATTTTCTTTTTATTATGTGCAAATGTCTGTTATTTTGAAAAACTATAAATCTATACAGGTAAAAGATTTTTTAATATTCATATCGTATATGACATCATTGTTCCTCTTCTTCTGCAAGAAAGATTTTAATTTTCTGGATCCTTAAGTATCGATTTAATGGTTATACTAAATATAATAGACATTTTATTTTAAAATTTTTATAAAATAAAACATATTATATAAAGGATTTTACTGAAAAAGTGAAGCTATAAAATGTTTTTTTTTTTTTGTCCGTATTCTTTGTTTCTATCACGCTAAAAAATATTTTAGATTTTTTTTAATTAGAAAAATAAAGCAATATATCGGCTAGTTCCAGAACTGTTTAAAGCAACTTTAAAATGTTTCATTTCATCATTTAATCTTCCTTCTACCAAATTATTTTAAATTTTAAGTTTTTTTAAATAAAGACTTGATGATCATATTAAATTTTATAAGTGTTCTAACTAATAGTTCATAAAATACATGTGGTGTAAAATTTTTAAACAAGGTTCATGTTTCTTTCCTCATTTATGGAGGAATAATACTCATAATGTAAATACGACATTTATTTGAAGAATGCTGAAACTATGCTTTTAATAATTTCTGCAAACAACTTTACAAAAATCAATATGCAATATACATATGGAAAAATGTTTTCATGAAATCCTCAAAGGTTTTTATCACGAAGAGATTATTTTTATTTTCTAAAGGCTTTGCAATATTATTTTTTTTTCACTGGTTTCAGAATTACCTAGTCTTCGAATACACAAGGCAATTTTAAATCAAATTTAAACAGTTTTGTTTATGTTCCACGGATCTTTATCAATTGCAATGAAAGCTAATTGCAGCAAATTAACCATACATTTTTTAAATTCTCAAAACTGACACACCCTAAAACACCTATAAATAAACTGACACCTCCTGAAAATCAAATGACGGCCAAATATGTGTAAACTTCTTAATAAGAAGTCTGCAAGAAAGATTATTAAACCCGTATTTATAGCCTTTGTCAATTCATACTTTGTAAAAGTGTCAATTATTACTTTGATGCTTCTTAAACATTTAATATCTCTTTTACTTTAATTCTCTTTTGCACAGGTATGAACTTTTGAATTTATTATTTATTTATTTTGAACTTTTTGTTATATATTTGTTTGTTATTTCAGTAAGTCTTGTGTGATTCTATGTAGTGCATGGGGATTCCTTTAAAATTTCAATAAATGTAAACAGCGCGCTTCGACATCATTTTGTTTTTCCGTCTTCTATTTTGAACATTTTGTTATATATTTATTTGTTATTTTCGTAAACCTTGTATAACACTTTGTGGTACATGGGGATTCCTTATAAATTTCAATAAATATAATCAGCATGCTTCGATATCATTTTGTCTTTCCTTCGTCTATTTTGAACATTTTGTTATATATTTATTTGTTATTTCAGTAAGCCTTGTATGTTACATTGTGGTGCATGGAGGTTTCTTATAAATTTCAATAAATATAAACAGAGTGCGTCAACATCATTTTGTCTTTCCTTCGTCTATTTTGAACTTTTTTAAAATATTTATTTGTTATTTCCGTAAGCCTTGTATAATACTTTGTGGTACATGGGGCTTCCTATAAATTTCAATAAATATAAACATGCTTCGACATCACTTATCTTTTCTTCTACAAGAATGATGTTTAGTTCTCGTACCTTTAAATACAGATTTAATAATTGCATTCAATCTTATTACCAATTTTCTACATAAATGAATAAGATTATAAATTTCATAGAACTTCGAAGTTTCGAAAAAACTATCAAGCCGCGAATTGATCAAGAACCAAAACCGTCCAAAGCAAACAACAACATGCACAACTTCATCGCCGAGTCGTCCTTCTGCAAGAAGGATTTTTAATTTCCCGGAATCCTTTTCCAGAAATGAAGAATTGCCACTCCAATCTTTCATTTCCGCCTTCAAAGAATCCGAATGGCAGGAACGACACTCAAAGTCAAAGATCCTTTCACAGAACCCAGGGGAGTGTAATTTAACGAAATTAGTAGCAGACTTGTAATTGAAACTCTAAGCAACTTGCTTCAAAAATCCGATTTGCTTAATTTACACACCCACATTAACAGACCTGGCTCCTTTGCACTCATAATTATGGGGTAGCAATCATTAATGCCACCTTGCTGCGTACAAGCAGAAAAGAACCACCCATCGCTCGTTAAGTGAACATTTGAAAAGTCGTTTCTAAGAACTACCAGGGGTGACTTAACATGCATGGGGGATTAGTGGTCACGTGACAGATCTGAATATCGCATGCTGAATGACGTCAGAATATTCCATGTTCATTTAGCGATTTGCAATTTTTAAGGTTCTTATTGAAGTAGTTGCTAGGTAACGTTTCTGCAGTTGATTTGAACTGTAAATATTTTTCTTTCCTTTTATACAATCATTTATCCCAAATTTATCATTTCATTTTATACAATTCAATACATTCCCGTAAATATATTTCTTTCATTTTATGCAATACATATATTTATTCACTATTAATTTATATTTGAAAAAATATATTTATAGAACTTAAATGAATTAAAAAAATTAACTCAGATTGATTGATCTAGTCTCAATTAATTAGACAATCTAGGTAGATTATACGAATCTTGGTAGCTTATACAAATCTAGATAGCTTATACAAATAGGTAGACAATATAGGTAGCTTATACAAATCTAGATAGCTTATACAAATAGGTAGACAATCTAGGTAGACTATACAAATCTAGGTAGCTTATATAAATAGGTAGACAATATAGGTAGCTTATACAAATACGTGGACAATCTAAGTAGCTTATATAAATAGATAGACAATCTAGGTAAACTATACAAATCTAGGTAGCTTATATAAATAGGTAGACAATATACGTAGCTTATACAAATACATGGACAATCTAAGTAGCTTATACAAATAGGTATACAATCTAAGTAGCTTATACAAATAGGTAGACAATGTAAGGTAGATTATACAAATCTAGATAGCTTATACAAATACGTAGACAATCTAGGCAGAATATACAATTTTCCTAGTGTGGATTTGATATAAGCCTCCCTCCCTTTTAAAAATATGAGAGCTAATGTTCAGTCAGTAGTTATTGACTGAATGTTCATTTGTGTTCGATGTGCATACTACTTTACATCAGCGGTAATGGAAGAGTTATCAGCCAATATTTTTCGACAGAATGGTCGTCTCCTTCTTGATGTGATTTTTTGGCTGACAGGGTTACAAATCTGATTTCTGTCAAAAAGATCACAAAGGACAGCCTTACAAAAAGACAGTTTACGCAAAGCAGTAGAGAACAACACACATCGAATGAAATATCTTGTACACAGGATAATAGGTCATCCCATTCAAAATGTTTCCCATGATCAATTCACTTTAATGTTTATAAATACAACTTTTTTATTATCAGTTTTATACTATTTATCATTCGTTTCTGCCTGAGCATTTTTTATTACGCCGAACTAAAATGAATTTTTTCAAATTCGATATCAATGCGTTCATTGTAATTATTGACCTCTTTTCAGTTCAAATACCGCCGAAATCTTTCCTATCGATAACTTTTGGTACTAATTATTATTTTACTATTAATCTTTTATTATCGGTTTTTACTATTTATCATTCGTTTCCCTGTGCATTTCTATAATTATACATGAATTTTTAGTTCGATTCCTTTCCTTCATTTTAGCTGTACATGCTCCCATCGATAATGTGGAAATTAATATTTTTAATTTTGGAATTCATCTCCCCATGCCCTCTATAATATATACATGAAATTTAGTTCAATTCCTTTCCTTCATTTTAGCTGTACATGCTGCCAAACGTGGAAAGTTATTTTATGGCTCCCCCTGTATATATATATATATATATAATTAGTTTCTTTATTTTACATATATTACAAATAAGAATTTATGAAATTTCTATTGATATAAATTTTAGAGCTAATTATTATTATTATTATTATTTTATGTTTTAGTAAGCAAAGTTAACAACATTTTTAGATTTATTTATAAAATGAGGACTTTAAACCTTCCATTATTCAAATGTAAATAAATAATAAAAATAAATTTTTTTAAGTGAAAAAACATAATTCTGAAAGTGCAATGGTGTAAAAAAAATTTAAAAAATGCTTATTTAATTATTGGAAAAACAAAAGTAGAATGTTTGGTCTCCTAAATTAAATATTCATAAACGTTTAATAATAAAGAAATAAAAAAAGGCAAGTAAATTCAAATACAATATTGATGAATACTGTGTTTTTATATCATAATTTCGAAACACGTTCTATTATTTGTGTAAAAAAACTTTTACTGAAGGATTAGGTTGCATCATTTTAAAAATTTATTATTTGCTTAAAAAGAGAAAAAATATATATAAAATAAAAAAAAATCTGAAATTAATTAATTTCTTGAAGAAAATACTTAATCATTAATAATTCATTGGAAAATTTTAATATGACGTTATTTTTTGTAAAGAATTAAAAAAAAAAATGTTTGGTTTCGGTTTGTAATTTTTCTTTCAAGAATGAATTTTCAGTAAATCATTTTAAGAAATCGTTTTTGATAATTACTTTATTTTTATCTTAACAAAATATTTGAATTTATTGCATTATAATTTTATATAAGTCTTAATAAAGTAATATCTAGGAAGATATATAGAGATACAAATTCAATAAGAATTTTTTAATACACTTTTCTATTTACAATTATTTCGTATTAAGTATTAATTATTATAAATGCAATAAGAAACTTTTTTAATAACTTTTCTGTTTACATTTATTTCGTATTAAGTATTAATTAATACAAATGCAATAATAAACTTTTAAATAAAATTTTTCGGCTTATATTTATTTCGTATTAAGAATACAAAACAAACAATATAAAAAAAAATTTTTTTAAGTCAATTCCTACATTTTTTTTCACTAGATTGCAGAAAGTTTTTTTTAAAAATAAAGTTGAAATTTTTCTCTTACATCTGGTGACATCTATTATTAGATACATTCAACTAAAATCTAAAAAAAACTCAAATTAATTAATTAAATTTAATAAATGAATTAATATTTGAAAAAACTGTATTAACAACAAGTGTCATCCACTAACAGTTCAAAAAAAAAATATTTGAAGTTGAGTGGATGAACAAAAAATATTTATTAACGATTGAAAATTTGAACAAGACATATATAGGGAGAGTGTGAATTAATAGTAGAAATTTAATAAAATAACTAAATAATTGATTTTAGGTTTATTGTTAAATTACTTTTTAAAATTTTTCATTTTGAAAACAACATTCTTATTTTTATTTTTTACATAAATATATCGATTAAATTAGTGCAATCAATGAATTATTAAATTGAAAACCAATTATTTAAAAATATCAAAATATAAGCTAGAAATACATTTTTGAAAATGTTTGTAGCATATTTCAGACATTTATAACAGAGCAGGTCTCAAAAAAAAAAAAAAAATTATTATTTATGTTCATTTTATTTTTATTTATGTTTATTTTATATTATACGTTTTTATTTATGTTTAATTTTGTTTTATTTTTTTATATTTTTTCAATGCAAACTCATACCTCTTATTTTCCAAATTGTTATATGAAATAACGAAAATATTAATTAAATAACAGTTATAAAAAGAATTTATAGCAATCATGCTTTATTTGAACATTAACATATATCAAAAACTTTTCAGCTATTTAGGATTATTCATTAAAAATTGAGTCCATTAAATTGTCATTAATTCTGCTGTGAAACTTTTTACAAAAGAAGTTTTTTCATTGAATAATATTTTTTTTAATTTTAAATCTGCTAAAAGGAAAATATGGAATGAATATCAAATAATTTAAATTTCACCATTTCTGAAATAATTTTACCAATATTCTCCCATAAAACTCCATTAAAGCAGGAAATAGCGTGAATTAATATTCCGAATTTTAACACACAATTAACAAAACAAATAAAGGATAAGAAATTTATATATATTAATATGTGTTCAAAGCAATTAAATGAAAAATTAGTCATAATTTTATTTTATCTTGACTTAGCATAACTTGAATAAGGACGTGAAAAAACATAAGACTATAAATTCTCGCATATATCATAGATTTCTTGCACGCGATGAGTTGCGTTAAAGTTATTACTTTCATATGTTGTGTTGAATTATTTCCAAGCAGTAACCATGGCAACTTTTTATAAAACTTACAGAAGACAGCTTGTATTGAAAGCCAAAAACATTATTAAGCAATACACAGTAATCTTGTTATTAATGTTATACAATAATGCAATATACTATATTGTCAAATGATGCATGGATATTTTTCTGTCTAATTGCATTATTACAAATAATAAATACTTGATGCCATTGTCATGCATTGTACTGTTTGTGGTATAAAGAATAAATACAATATTTATCAAACAATGACAGTAACATCTTGTAAGTCACTCGAGTTTTGTTAGTCTATTCATGTTGTATGTTTTGCAAAACATTCTGTAAGTCATCGGTTTTTGTTTATCTATTCATATTGTATGTTCTCCAAAAGATTCTGTAAGTCATCGATTTTAGTTTATCTATTCATGTTGTATGTTCTGCAAAATATTATGTAATTGACTCGATTTTTGTTTATCTATCCATGTTGTATGTTCTGCAAAACATTCTGTAAGTCATCGATTTTTGTTTATATATTCATGTTATATGTTCTGCAAAACATTCCGTAAATCCCTCAATTTTTGTTTATCTATTCATATTACGTGTTCTGCAAACCATCGTTTTTTGTTTATCTATTCATGCTGTATGTTCTGCAAGACATTCTGTAAGTCCCTCGATTTTTGTTTATCTATTCATGTTACATGTTCTGCAAATCATCGTTTTTTGTTTGTCTATTCATGCTGTATGTTCTGCAAGACATTCTGTAAGTCCCTCAATTTTTGTCTATCTATTCATGTTACATGTTCTGCAAATAATCGTTTTCTGTTTATCTATTCATGCTGTATGTTCTACAAGACATTCTGTAAATCCCTCGATTTTTGTTTATCTATTCATGTTACATGTTCTGCAAATCATCGTTTTTTTTTTATCTATTCAAGTTTTATGTACTGCAAGACATTCTGTAAGTCATCGATTTTGGTTGACCTATTCCTAATTTAAGTTAATTTGAATATTTTCTATCAAATTTGTTTAAAGTGTTTAATCCAACGTATGCAATCATATCATTATTGTTTTGCAGCACTAGCGTTAATATTAACTTATTAAGAGATCATTAGTTTATCTCAGATTCATCACACGAGTCATCCCGTTGACTCTTTCCTGCTTGTCAGAATCTCCATAAGGAAATACTCAATAAATTAAATGTTTTCCTATTAAGAGCTGGATAGACTACTAATTAAAACTGGGAAAGCCTTGGTGCAGTGTCCCCAGTGGGAAGCCCTTGCATTGACTGCCGGCCAATCGGAAAAGGGGGCTTAGGGCATTCAGCCCCAAATCTGGCATGGGGTGCTTTTAAGGCGCACAGCTATTCGTCACGCGTTATCGAGATTGGGGGATTAACTGTTATTAGTATTGATTTCACTGAAACATCAATATTAGGGCTGATGTGGGCCTGATAAAATTTGATCTGGTGGATTTGTTGTTGTTCCACATATTGTAGAATTTTTTTAACGGGATATGCTATCTATACTATCAATATTTATAACATAAAATCATCATTGTCTAATATCTGGCCAATCACAAGATAGTTTCAACTTTTTTGAAATAAAAATTCCTCTAGCGTGAAGTAAATGTATCTGAAAGTAAAATATAAGTGTATTTGTTTTTTAAAGAAGTAATTGATTATTACTGTTTAACTTAAAAAATTTATAATGCTTTGTTTAAAATGTAACTTTATAATTAAGTATAGTACTATTATAATTTCAAAAGATATTCAAAAGTACATTTATAATGTCATGCTGTAATCCTAAGTATTTAATAATTGTTTCTATTTGATTCAGTGGTATCATATAAATTTGTTTTTAATTTTTAAAAATCATTCGAAAAATAATTATATATGATCTGTTTTGCAATAAGTTTTGTCACTTTTAGAAATTAAAAAAAATTCGTTTTAGAATATTAGTTTGATTCCGCATTATTTAAAAATGCTTTCAACAGAGAGCTATGCAATGATTTTACATAAACTACTGTATTACCCTTCTGTAATACAGCATTTATATAAAATCAGTTTTAAATTAAGTATTAGTTTTGTTAATATTAATTAAAAACTGGTATTAGTTTTTTTAATATTAGTTTTGACATTTTGTCGATATTTATATCAATAATATTTAATGATGGTTTAAAAAGTCAATGATTTTATTCACAAATAAATGAAAGAATAATTTTCTCCTTAAATATGCTCTCTATTGTTAAATATCAACCTGCTTTATAGTTATTTGATTCATTTACAATGCTATGGTGATTTAAAAAGCATTATTAAGAATAGTTCTTATGTAGGAAAACAAAACCGAATAAAATATTTGTACTAGTGTTGAATTACAATTTCTTAGATAAAGTTTGGCCAAATAACAAAATAGGGGCAGTTGGGATTTTTGTGGCGCCAATTGGGCAATTAGTTGCTAAATATAGTAACTGTGGTAGCGAAAAAGAATTTTTGACGCCAAATCCCAACGGCCCCTATTCTGCGATTTTACCAAAAAGTTTAATTTTTCTAAAATCTAAAAATTGTTTTATTTACTCTCATATTTAAAGTAAATTGAGTTCTGAAATTTATAATATTTCAAATACGTCATATTTTTTTATTACATAATTTAAATGAAATCAGTTGAATCAGTTAAATCAAGATGAATTTTATTATAAATGCGCGTATTTGCAAGTGAATCATTTCAATCTTTTTAAGAATTTTATATACATTAACTTTAAAATTTATAACAAACATCACGTTTTTTGTTTTTATTTAATAATATTTGCTTATATTACACAACACTATATTTATATTACACAACACTGAAATCTATTCTAAATATCAAGTGAATATAATATTTCTCGGTCTTCTAATTTATTAATTTATTTTGCTTCGATACATTTTAAAAAGATTGCAATAATTGTGACTTCAATAAATATATCCCGCCTTTTACAAATAACACGAAAATAATGTCATTAAAACTGACCATAATAGTTGGTAGTAATACATAATCAGCTACCCAAAGGCGAATTGTTTCTTTTGTTTTCAATTCCTTCTATTGGCACACACTCTATATATATCTTGTTCAAATTTTCAATCGTTCATAAAATACTTCTTATTCATCCACTCAAGTTCAGATACAATTTTTTGAACTTGTAGTGGATGACACTTGATGTTAATACATTTTTTTTCAAATATTAAATCAGTAATTAAATTTTATTAATTAATTTTAGTTTTTATTAGATTTTAGTTGCATATATCCTTCAATAGATGATACTGATCCTTTAATAAGCCAGATAAACTTAAAAAAAATGAATGAAAATTATTTATTGAAGGACTTTTTGCAATATAGTGAAAAAAAGTAGGAATTGAAGTTAAAATTTTTTTAAAGAAATTACTTGTTTTTCTTCACATCGGTCAGTTTCGAGTTATGGATAAGTGGAGGTACGTACGAGATGCGCATACTACATGATTTATATATGTGTTTTACATATCATGTAACCACTTGGTTTACATATGGTTAGCATAACCATGTGGTTTACATATCACAATTATTCCACCAACGTTTGATGAAGAAAGATCATTGTTTATTTTTCAGGATAGTTATCCCACATTTAGTTGCCATAAGGCAGAAATCTCCATAAGCCTTCCTGGTTATCAATGCGAGGCATTTGCAGAGTTAGATACGCAGTTTTCTGTAAGTGTTACTTTCTATACTACATTTCTTACGTTACGACTACATTTCCTTTTGTGTAAACATTTCTGGCGGATTTTAGTGGCAACCAGATGAAGTTTCAATATGAAAAATAATAAAATTGAATGTACTTTAGCAGTAGAAAAAAAAAGAATAAATTATTCATGGAAATCTCAATATTTGGTGACAAGAACGTGATAATTAAATAGTAAGGCCAGATTTCTATCTATCTTAAATAAGAATTTATGTATCTACAATTAATTTATATTTTATTAATTGCAAGTATGTAAAAGTTGTTTTAATTTTTTTTTTGTTGAAATTCAAATAATGGAGTGAGGGAAAGATAAAGGAATACCGATCACTAATTTTTAATGTTGTTGTGCCAGCATTAGGCAAAGAAACGCCTGATATTGATCGCTCAAAATCAAAGTTAGCGCGTAGCAGATTTTATTTAATGAACTTACTGTTAGTGTTAATGAATGAGATACTAGAAAAATAATGTAAAACTGAAGAAGACTTTAAAATTGAATGGGATGGAATTGAAAGATACAGAAAGAGATTGAATTGGTGCGAGTAAAATTAAAATCATATATAAGCAAGCAAATTTTACCCAAACAATTATGATGCTCCTGTTCATGCTTCTATATCAATCGCCAACTTTTACCAGAAGAAAATGTGTACTACTGAAAATAGAATTAAAATCATCTGAAGGCAAGTGTTAAATATTGGCTAACATTTTGAAGACAATTTAACGTTTTAATGGTAACGATAAAACGGAAAATGAGGATAACTTTAATAACTTATTTCAGGCTATTATTCAATGAAATAAGGCAAGGAACAGTGTAGACAAGTGTCTTGCTCTTCAGAAAATTATGAAAAAGTTATCGAGGGCTAAAAATTAAATTTTATGTTAGAAAATTACTGAGTATCGTAATAATGAATGCTAATAATCATAAAAAGAAAATAAATATTTCCCGTTGTATGATAAACTTGCTGTGTGTATTAGAGTCCAGTAGGATAACCAGTGTTAAATATGTCCCCACGTTATTCTATTACTGGAATCGTGTTTACGCGAAGTATTTGGTTGAGAAACCATTCTACGATTAAAATACAAGATCACTCTTACTGTGACAAACTCATATAATTACTTATATTTTTGAAAAATGAGGTCGGATAATTTTCTTTTGCGATGGAAGGATTTAAGTTTTTGAATATAAGTAGAAAAGAAAACGAAAGTTAAATAGAGAATTCATTTCCCACAGCAATTTTATTTACTTTCAAGTTGATAAACGGAACTTAATAAATACTTGTTGTTTCTGCAAAAAGCCACAGAAAAGGAATTATAGTAACTCCTTTTTGATGTTCGAGGTACGTCAAACATAAGATTTCATAAAAAAAAGAAGTCTCTTTGCTTGTTTTTCAGTTGACCATTTAGCTAAATAATGCAACACCAATGCAAGGGGCCTTACTTCCAAAAAAGTTGCTGGGGTGTAGTGTGTCCGGAACTGATGTAAATCTCCGCAAACAAATGTTTCTAAAGATATTCGATTAGAAAATGTTTGAAACGATTAGAATTTTATTCATGTTTGATTCAAATTCAAATATTTTTTTTAATAGTTGCCCAATTAAAAACAAATTTTAATCTAAAAACCTGTTTAGATTAAAATGCATGAGATTTTAAATAAAAAAAAATGGTGTATGGAACTGAAATTACTTTCTCTGATCTAATCCATTTACAAAACAGCAAAGTAGCTTCGATAAATTCTTGTCATAAAATGTTCACCATTTTAAAACTATTTTGAATTTATATATTAGGGTGTTAAATCTATATAGTTAAGTAAATTAAATTTTTCTTTTTTAATTTAAGCAAAAACAAACCATTCTGATTTTTTTGAATAAATTAAAGATTCATTATATTTGTCCAAGTTCATATCCAAATATGAATAGTAGAAAGGAAACATATTATCCACATTCTTTATCAATAAGCATTTTGACTTTTTGAATGATTATGTAATTTTTTAAAAATTGTATATGTATATTAATGATAATGTCATGTCTTTATAACAGTTATATCTTCGTAATCTTTTAATCTTATTTTTTGAATTTCGAGCATTTTGACTTAAGACATTGTTCACTAGAACGGCAGAAATATTACACAGTTAATGCCTACCGGAGGTTTGTTTGGTATACTGCAAAAATATTGTGCCACCACGATTTTGAAGGGACACCTCAAAGGTTCAATATGAATCGCTAAATTTACTGGGTTCTGGTTCATACTCCTTTCTTCCCATTCACCCTTGAATTTAACCTAACGTCTAACTAATGCATTCTTCTTCACCGTTGCATAGGCACGGATCATTTATAAAATAAAAAGACTTTTGAGACATGAGTTTTGGCAGTAACTGCTAAATACCGGTCCTCATTCGGCTTTGTAACTCGGGGGTGGCCTGTGCTGTAACATCTACTCACATTACCATCATCTTGGAATCGTTGCCAAATCCTGGAGATGACACTCTGGGCGATTCCAAGTTCCTCGGATACTTCCAGCTGGGTACGTCCACACTCCAGTCGTCCGATAATTCTACCACGTAAAAAATCATCCAAATGCTTCCTTTGTGCCGTAACTATGCGGTTATTGCACTGAAAGGCTTGTAAAGCGCTTGTGAACAATTTTACTTCTTTGCCACCATTCCTTATATACCCCTCTCTTACACTCTCGTCATTGTGACGTACTATCCGAGCCATCTGGTGGTTTCCTGTAATTTGCATATTCTTCTTCAAGATGTGTGTGATAATTCTACAGGTGAAGTTTTTATTTTAGAGTTCAATTTCTGTGTGATTCTGAATTATCCTTAATTTATGGACATGAGTGAATTATATATATAATATAGATATATGTGCTGGAAGTGAATCTTAATATGTATATATAATATTAGGATTCACTTAGGAAACATTTCACAGCACCATTATTTAAGTGCTGTGGAAAGTTGATTCATTTGTGTGAAATAACTGGATATCTATCAATATAAATATGAAATGATGGTGAATGAGATATTTATGATATAACACTTCCATAAAGGATGAAGAAATATCTAAACAATGATTTGTTTTCTTGAAGATTTATTTTTTACATTAGTAATAATGAAATATTAAAATCTGTTACTGAAATTATTTCTACCTATGTTTTTAATTTCAATTTTTTTTTTAAACTGATACTGAAACCATTTCTACAGATTTTTTGAATTTCAAATGTTTTTTTTTTATTTCAAAGTTTTTTTTTTGTAATTAATGTAAGAATGAAATCTTAAGCCTAGAAAGACTTAAGATTAATTAGAAATGAATTTTTGGTTTTTACGTAATATATATAGCAGTTTCAAGAATTGGAAAGCTTAAATATTTGTTATGATTTTTTTTGAACATATAATGAAAGTTGAAAATTAAATTTTTCTGCTTGTACATTTTTTTATTTCAATAATTATTGTTGATGGATTTAAAAAAATTATTCTACTTTACAATCCTTTTTTTATTAAAAAAATTTTCAGTACTGAAATTTCCAAACAAAATATGTTAGAGTTATTGTATATCATGACATGTTTAATGTTATGTTATTATTGTATGTTATTGTTGTTTACTTTTTTCAGGAAGACTTATGTGTAGACTTATGTGCTGAGTATGCGCTATTAATATGTACCTCAATTTGCCATTAATAACCAATGAACATATATGCGCACATATTTTCTATTTCAGATTTTTTTTTCTATTTTTTTATGACATTAAAAAAGGAAGAAAATGTATTTATTTTTCATATACAAATATAATTAAAGCATACAAAATTAATAATTAATAAAATTATTTTAAACATAATAGTATTATAATCCCAAAGAATAAAAAAATTACAATCTTAGTAAATTATCAGTAACAAAATTATTCAGAGACCAAAACGTTTACTTATTTCATATTTTAATCCTTTTATATATTTTAATTAAGTGGTAAATTAGGAAACTAACGGAAGGATCCAAATATTTTCAGTTTACTTTATATATGTCAGCAAACTGTGGCGTTTGAAGTCTTTTTTAATTTTCCCTTAACTTGTCTCATCATGTTATAACTCATTAAGGTTTAAAACTATTTCCAATTTACTAACTGAATTTTAAAAAGTCGGATTAGAACAATATTTTTTCTTTAAGAAAGTCGTGAATTATTAACCATGCCAGTACAGAATAAATTCCTAATAGAAATAATGAGGTAAAAATCTTGCCTTTTTTGATTGTATACTAATCTACATAATCCAGCTTAAGTTCATTGTTAGGTGTCGTTGTACTAAAGTTAGTCAAAAAAAAAAAATTATTCTGACGAGGTATGTTTTTTATTGCTCAAAACCAATATTACCTTAGCATTAAATGATTAAGATAATACCACAAAAAATTTTAAAAAGTGAGAGAGAGAGAAATAAAGAAGCCAAATAAAAAATAACACTTATTAAGAATTTAACTCTTAGGTTCTACATTTTTTTTGGAAGCTCATTTTTGTTGTAGAATGTTTTCAATTTGATAAAGTATATAATAAACAACAAACAATAGATGTAGGATAAAAGAACAAGCTAAGCAAACAAAGTTATATATCTATATACGTAAAGATTTTTTTTTTTTTTTTTTTTGAAAAAAAAAGTGCTTCGAATAAAATGTTAACGACTGGCCATTTATTTATACGGGGTGCCTTTCAAAGTTTGCACATTATTTTCTGATTTTATGAGCCGAAAGAAACACTTTAAAAAGAAAACATCTAAAAGATTCGCCACTAAAGCAAATTGCTAATAGTACTTTTTTAAAATTGAAGCGAGTTTAAACTATATCTATACATAATCGGGGGTTATATCCAAATTGCATAATCTTAACTTTCGATTATTTCATTTCTGTTAGAGCCTATTTTTCTTTTAGCAAGTCTAGTTATCTATTGTCCTTTACAACGAAATATAGAATTTGTAAATGTTTCAAAAACCGCGTTCTGTTACATTTCACCTGCAAGATACAACATACTGTAACGTCTCAGCCTATATTAGATCTATAACGGTTTCAAGAAGAGGGCCACTTTCAGGTTCATGGGAACACTTTAGTTTTTATTTTCAACATTATATATATTTATACATATATTGAACTCTGGATTATTATACAAAGAAATAAAGATTAAAAATAGAATTTGATGACATGTGCACGATTAAATCACAAGTACAATTCACTCAAAGGTAGGAGATTTTTCACAAAGTTCTGGGTCTACGCCGAATTCAATTGCCTGATCTGGGCAGACCTTAATTATCACATGGCGTGATAAGCGAAGCTACAAGGGATTCACTTTAAAAAAACAGACGGAAACTATTCAATCACTTCAGAGAAAATAAACACCTCTGGTCGACTATTCGCAGAATTTTCTCTTATCTCTCTTTTTCACCAAAAACCTCCTTTTAAGACAAATCAAGAGGAGAGGTCAGCTTCCCTCACTGCTCATTGATGTAGAAATTTTGCAGCCCGTGGTCTGTCACCAATCACGATGGAACAATTAAGGGTGTAGTCCATATTCAATTTTGACCTGTGAAGTTTGCACAGACATTCACTAATTTTATGAGTCCCATTATACATGATACCGAATATCTGCTATCAGATTTGAGTGACAAGTTGTTCTCATTAGTACAAAACACTGATGACATGTAATTTAACTACTCTTATAATATAACTACTAATATAATTATTCTTGCCACCCACCTTTGAATTTAACCCAACGTCTAACTAATGTAATCCTCTTCTTCGCTGCATAGACACAGATCATTTGTAAAATAAAAATACTTGTACAGCATGTACAATTTTACAATACATAACATGTATATATATATATATATATATATATATATATTAATTCCACAGCACCATTATTTAGGTGCTGTGGAAAGTTTTAATCTGATTCATTTGTGTGAAATAACTGGACCAATTTTAAATTTAAGTCAATTTTTTTTGTCAAAATTTAGGTCAAAAATTAAAAATCTTGGAAAATTACGCTTCTTTCAAAACTCTTTTCAAGAACATTTGTTTCTATTATATTGCTATCACAAAAATTAATGCTAAAATTAAAAAAAAATATATATTTTAAATAAATTAGAATTTATCAGGGGAATAATTCAAAAACTACTCTATTAAAAGAACCATAATTTTTTACAGAATATTTTTTTTTGGTGTATTATAGAAATAAACGAAAAGAAATTTACTACGTTATTTTTTAATTAAACATAACTTTAATGTTATAAGGGTTATATTTAATAAAAAATAATTTATTAATTAAATATAACAGCAATGTTTAAAATCAAATATACATAAAATATCCATGGTACTGCATTACTTTAAAATTGGATCATTATTTATATAATATACATAAAGTAAATTATATAAATATTTGAATGAACGAGATTAAAAATAATTTTGTATTTAATTTAGTATTATTTGTTAAATAAAAAGCTGTGTATTAGCTATGGTTTTTAATTTCTATTTATTCATTTCAAGTGTTTTTTTTTTAATTATTTTTTTAATTAAGGGCCTGAATGGCCGAGTGGCTAGCGCTCTGGCGCTCCGTACCACAGGTTGCAGGTTAGAGTCCCGGCGGTGCCATGGTTGCTTGTAGTGGTTCGGAATCCACTTTAAAAAGTAGGTCCCGGTCTAATAGGATCGTAGAGCGTTGCGGAGGCATTGTTACTCCGCGTCCGTGGCTTATCTTCAAGATACATGCTCCCCCTGGGTAATGCAAAGTGAGTACGTCTCTGCAGCACTTGCCTTAAGGCATCCAAAGACCAAGCTGTCTATGTTTGCCAGCTGCATTAGAAAGAAAATTTTTTTAATTAAGTCGAGGACTGGTCGTATTGATCATTTCCTTGCTAGAGGCCAAATACAAACTAGATTTGAAGAGGGCATGTGGTGTGGGCTGCACCGACGAACGCTGTTACTCACTTAGCACTACCCAGGGGGCACGTGTAACTTGAAATTATGCTAAAGACACGATACATTCAAATGAGACTGGGACCTATGGTTTAAAGTGGATTCCGAACCACTAAAAACATCCATGACACCGTCTGGACTCGAACTCGACACCTGGGGCACCGAGCACCAGAGCGCTCATTTCAAGTGTTGTTTTTATAGAAATGTTATGCGAAATTTTTAACTTATTTTTGCTTATGTTTTTTCTAATTAAATTTACGAAATATAGCTTCACTGAAGTTGTACAAAGCATGGTCCTATAAGTTAGTGATTTTTATAATTCAAAACTTCCGAAAAAAAATTAATGTCAAATTAACGATATAGTTTCTTTTAATTTATTGGTTTCCTATAAGACGAGAATTCTGTGTTAATTAAATATTTAATCATTCCATAATTAAAATAATTAGTTTCGTACAAACTTTAAAATTTACCTCTCTCGTCATCATTTCAACGAAACTTTTCCGTTAGCAAAACAATTTTAATTAATCAATGACAACTTGATATTTTATCTACATGCCGAATTTATCAGGTAGAAAAAAAGATTCTATACTAGTATGTGCGCAGGTTTTGGGACCATATACATCAAAACTATCTGCAATATCTGCTGATGTGAACTTCGCTTTTCTAACAGTACTTCAAATTTTAATCAAATTATTTTTTCTTTTAATCTTAAGTGTTTTCTGCGAAAAGCAACTACACTTGACGAAATTTAATTAACTCAAGTGATTTTGCGTATAGCTGAAGCACCTGCATAGTTAATTACGGGAACTGAGTATAAATAATAAACTGAAAAAAAAATCAAATTCTGCGGTCGCCCACAAGTTTTATCAATTATTTTCCGTTTACAATTAACTGGATTAGTTCTCTTATACGTTGATTGAATTCGTAATCCGTAAAATGATTCTTCATAATATTAACTAAAAAAACGACTTGCATGTGTAAGAGTCAATTCCTGTCGAATTTATTAAGGCACATAAAGTTTTGATGCATTGACAATTAAGCCATGTCATAAGTGAAATTCATAATTGCATTTTTTTGGCCTTAATTTCTAAAAAATGGAAATTCTGAAATGGTTTTTTTTATCGTATCTGTTATTACAATTTCAAATGAAATAACATATACGATAAAAACATGATAGGATGAAATAAAAGATTTTCTGTAAATATATTATTTATAAAAAATACTTAAATTATACATTTATAACATAATAATAGTATGTATAATATATACAATATGAATGTAAGTATATATATATATATATGTACAATATAATCATCATCATTGGTGCAATAGACCTATGGTGGACTAAGACCTACTGGCAGATTTCGAGACAAGAGATGTTTTCTTTTTACGGGGTAGAGTTGTCAGCAATACGCTCTGCAGTCCTGTTAGGCCGCGACCTAGGTTTAAATTGGATTCCGTACCACTAAAAGCATCCATGGCACCGCCGGGTTTCAAACTCGAAGACTGTGGCACCGAGCGGCAGTCACTTGGCCATCAGGTGTCTATATATATAATAATGCATAGATATTAATATTATATCTATATAATATAGATTAGATAATAATTAATATAGTTTGTTATTCATTTCATTAATAATAATTTTTTTTAATTCGTGAATTTTCAATGTTCATTGTTTTAAAATTCTTAATTAACTCAATTATTCATTATTTCATTATAGAACTAATGGAAGAGTAGGTAGTGAATATCTAAAACATTGACAATTGGCTAATGATTCATTATTAATGTGGGTGTTTTATTATTAGTCTTATTCAGTACATTATTCCAAATTGAATTCATAAAATATTTTTATAAAAAAACTTCAAGCAAAATAAAAATCCTAATTATGTTAAATTTAATTAGCTTTCAGTTATTACAAATTGACGAATCATTCATCTGAAAATAAAACTTATTGTTTAAAAAATTGTAATGATTGTCACTCGTAAAATTTATTGGATTTTAACTGATACTGTGCTAGTGTCTTTTAATGAAAGTGTTTTAATTATATAATCAATAGTTTTCTGAAATAAATTGTAGATATTAGTAATTGCCTCTTAATAAATGATAAAAAAATTTTTTAAAATATTACTAATTACATCAAAGAACTTCCGTCAGTAATTGGTGTTGAAAAAAAATTAGATTGCATTGAATTTTAAATTGATTTTATGTTTTCATTATATTAAGTAATAAAAATAAAAAATTATATGTCAAAGCAAACTAAATCATTTTTCATAAAAATAATTCCATTAAAATTTTATTTTTATTGATAATTCAAAATATATTTACATCAATATAGGACAATTAATTCTAAATATTAATTGATAATTGTAATATTAAATGAAAAAAACTGAAATCCGTTCACGAATTTCAATTTATCATGTGTCATTGTAACACATAATTTTCTAGACGAATACACATGAGAATATACCAATGTTCAATTACCCAAGAAATTTATGAAGCAATTGGATTGAACATTACAAGAACGGAAGTTCTGCACTTTAGGCTTCCGCTTATTTGGCAATTTTTTCCCCTTGCGGTTTACTCCCAGTTCCCCCTTAAACAAATAAAATAGTCTCTTCAGTTACAATATTTGCGATTTGGCGCAGAATAGGCGCATTTAAAACCTAAAGTGCACAATACCAACAAGAACTATCAAATGGGCCTTGATGGCCGAGTGACTAGCACTCTGGCATTCTGCGCCACAGATTTCGGGGTCGAGTCCCCACGGTGCCATGAATGGTTCGGAATCCCCTTTAAGTCATAGGTTCCGGTGTAATATGACTGTAGACTGGGCTGACAACCCTACCCCATAAAAAGTCAGTCGTCACGGAGCCAAGTCAGTCTTCTACCTATGGCTGCTCCATCACAACAGAAGCTGCCCCCTCTTTCCCTCCTTCCATGTGATCACACGGGTTGTTGGACTTTATCTAGATGTTGCTGTCGACCAAGTGGGATAGGAAACAACAAATTATTAAAAATAAATGTATACCTTGATTAATAATGGTATTACTAATAATACATAATGTTTAGGTTAAAATAACTTTCATAATAACTGAAACTGAAACATCATTTTGAAAAAAAACAATAATCTATTTACTTTATGAAAGCCAGACACTTCAAAATGAAATACAGAACCTAGGAGTTGGCATGGACAAATAAGTGTATATTGCAAGTATGCACTTATTTAAGTAATAATTATACAAGTAAGTAACAATATATTGCAGTATAGTAAGTATATAAGTAACATATTGCATTGAAATTTATAAAATACGCATAACTAAAATCACATTTCAAATGAATGTTTATTTAGTGGTACTCAATGGTGCATCAGGGTGCATTGTTATGCCCTATAGTATTCCAGAGAATATGTGTCCAGGTATGGTTACTCTTTTTCTTGTCAGTTTTATCGTTCAAAGAAAACTTTCATTATAAACAAGTAACCCGTCTGATTATTTTTCTTCTTTTATTCCCATAAAAAAGTGACACACAGTGATATATATTTCAATATGAAAAAAATTTCCAATGCAGCCTATGAGACTTCGTCATTTGTAAGTAGGGCTCTGTGCAATTGATCATCTAACATTAACTGAAGAAGAAGTAGTAGTTAAACATACTGATTGTGAATTGGGGATTGAATTTAAGTCTCTAAAAAACATTTGGCTTCCTATAAAAGAAAAATGTATGTCAGTATCTCAAAAACTTTTGCTACAGTTTTCAACCTCATATTTATATGAATTAGATTTTTTTACCTTAAGCTTAATTAAGTGTAAAAAAGCGGAAATCTTCGATGTATTGATGAGAAAGGAGAGTTCGCCTTTCAAATATATGTCCAAACATTGAAGAAATTCTTTGACACGTCAGGTTCATGTTTTATCATAAACATGAGAATAAATACACTTAAAGTGTGTCTCTTTTTTTATCGCATTATTTTTTCTGTGATATCTTACTTTATTATAATATATTTCTCACGAATTCGTACATGGTGCGTCTACAATTATTTGTATGATTTTAAATACACCTAAACCCCACTTTAAGCTGCAGGTCCCGCTCTCATATGACCATAAAGCGTGACAAAGTCCAATCACCCCCATCATTCCTACAATTATTTGAGGATTGCAAATCACTCTAGACACAGTGATGTGGAATCACTGATTTATTTTAAATGAACGTTTTAGAAATGAAAGTTTCACTTGATGCACGATGAGATTAATCTGTTTTAATAGCTTAACATTTACTAATTTTCTTACCATGCATTTTTGTGGATGCTACTGAGTTCATAGTAGAACAACAGCATGTTTTCACTTAATAATAAAAATTATATAAATAGTTGAAAAATAATTGTAAAAACAATAAATATTAAAATAAAGAAAGTTTCTGTGAAAAAAAAAACATTAATCGACTCAAAACAAACTTGACAGTATTTATTTACAAACGCATTTAAAATTTTTTTTTAATCAGATAAAAATCTTCTCATGCCCCAATCCTAACCGCAGCATCGATTCAGATATCTCCATCTCAATTAATCGAATCGCCTCTATCGATGGGATCTGATTATGCCTGAGTGAAGAGAGGCTCGAGTTTATTAATCAGGTAGGACTCTCTAATCCTTTCTGACTCAAGAGGCAAGTTGGATGGAAACTTGATCCAGATGAAATTCGGGACCTACTTAAAAGCTTGACCGCAAACCCAAATTGGATGAGATATCGCTTCCATCGGAGCATGATTTGAATTCAAGAGCGTCAATTAGATTTCCGAGTACAATTCAGAATTACAGAGCTCTCAGAAACGCTGTACGAGAGCGAGATCAGCGCTTTACATGTGTCCGAGGCAGAATAAAAGAATGTATAATTTGGAGATTTGCTACTACCTTTCTCTTGCTGGATTACATAATTACATTTATTGTTAAATATTTGCTGATTTTCGCATATCTGACTTTCAACTTCAACGTAAATACTACAAAATAATGTAATTACAAAATAAGTTGTTGATATTTGCTATGGTATTTCTGGAAAATATGTCAATAATTGTTTTTAGTTAATATGAAATATTTTTACAATTATTTAATTAAATTATTACGATATTCAATTTATCTGATATATATATATATATATTAACAGAACCCGGCATACGTTGTCCTGCCAAAAAAAAAAAACATTGTAGAAGATTACCTATCGCGAATATATTCTCCTTGTTCCAATATGTGTGCATATGAATTTTCATGGATATGAAGTTAAGAGGTACTGTCCTTTGAAGTTGCATTACACTTGCAATTTTCGTCTTATGCTGTATAGCCAATACATTTTTTCTTTTATCCTATATCTTGTTGATCTAAACAGGAGGTTATTTTGCCTACAACATGCTACCGAAATATATAGTTAGATGTGCCTTTGATTATGATCCTGCCATCTAACGACCAGAAATAACATGGTTTATAAAACCTGAAGGTACGTACATATTCCATGATAAAGCTATCCTCGGGATCTAATAATATAGTTCCTTTGGGCTTACTTATTTCTTTCAGGTTTTACTGATTTCTTGAACAATATATTTTTACACCCTAACATCGTATATTTTGTACAAATATTTGTGCCCTTTTCAATCTATTAACAAAAAAAAAATGACTAAAGATATCATAAAGTTAAAGGATTTTTATACATATTTAAAATCCTCGACTGTTATTGGTTCTCGATCTTTCTTGAAGCTATTGTAAAAGATGAATATCATGAAACAACTATTAACTTGGCACGATCAAAGAGGAAGAAATATCTCGGAAATACATCAATGAATCTTACAAAAGGCCCTTATTTACTATATTGTCTTCATATAAACGAATATTTTATATATTTTATTTGCAATTCTAGGGCAAGCTATAAACTATCGTAAGTTAAATTATATTATAAATTACTAATGTTAATGTTACATATTTATAATAAATTTTTAACCATTATGACTGTTCGAAATATCGGTTGTTCAAGAAAATTTTGTATTTCACAATTCTATTACAATATTTAGAATTAATATAGAAATATAGAAAAAGGTTTGGGTTGTATTTGTGCCTCAATAGCAGTATACGTTGTAAATTGTTCCCATGACTCTGACAGTTGCTCTCTTCTTGAAGCCGTTATAGGTCTAATATAGGCCGAAACGTTACAGTATATTGAATTTTGTAGGAAAAGTATAACAGAACATGGTTTCCGAATCTTTTACAGATTCTACACCTCATGGTAAAGGACATTAGTTAATTAGTCGAGACTTGCTAAAAGAAAAATATGCTCAAGCAGAAATGTATTATCGAAAATTAAGATTATGCAATTTGGATATAACCCCCGATTATGTATAGATATAGTTTAAACTCGCTTCAATTTTAAAAAAAGTACTATTAGCAATTTGCTTTAGTGGCGAATCTTTTAGATGTTTTCTTTTTAAAGTGTTTCTTTCGGCTCATAAAATCACAAAATAATGTGCAAACTTTGAAAGGCAGCCCCGTATAAATAAATGGCCAGTCGTTAACATTTTATTCGAAGCACTTTTTTTCAAAAAAAGAAAAATCTATACATATATAGATATATAACTTTGTTTGCTCTGCTTTTTATCCTTCATCTATTGTTTGTTGTTGATTATATACTTTATCAAATTGAAAACATTCTACAAAAAAGTGTTTCCAAGAAAAGAAAAAAAATAGAACCTGAGAGTTAAATTCATAATAAGTGTTATTTTTTATTTGGCTTCTTTATTTCTCTCTCTCTCACTTTAAAATTTTTTGTGGTATTATCTTAATCATTTAGTGCTAAGGTAATATTGGTTTTGAGCAATAAAAAACATACCTCGTCAGAATATTTTTTTTTCTGCTAACTTTAGTACAACGACACCTAACAATGAACTTAAGCTGGATTATGTAAATTAGTAAGCAATCAAAAAATGCAAGATATTTACCTCATTATTTCTATTAGGAATTTATTCTGTACTGGCATGGTTAATAATTCACGACTTTCACAAAGGAAAAAAAAGATGCCTAATCCGACATTTTAAAGTTCAGTTACCAAATTGTAAATAGTTTTAAACCTTAATGAGTTATAACATGGTGAGACAAGTTAAGGGAAAATTAAAAAAGACTTTAAATGCCCTAGTTTGTTGACATACATAAAATAAACTTAAAATATTTGGATCCTTCAGTTAGGTTCATAATTTTTCGCTTAATTAAATACATGAAAGGATTAATATATGGTATAAGTATAGGTACTGGTCTTTGCATATTTTTTTATTGATAATTTATCAATATTTTTGTTGCTTTAAGATTGTTATATATTGTTCTTTATGATTATAAGACTATTACGTGTAAAATAACTTTTTCCATTATTAAATTTGTACAAATATTTTTGTTACTTTAAAATTGTTATTTATTATTCTTTAAGATTATAAAACTATTATGTTTAAATTAACTTTATTCATTATTCATTTTATTTCCTTTAATTAGAATTTTAGATGAAAAAGTGAGTTAATTAATTTTTCTTTCTTTTTTCAATATCATAACCTAAAGCAAAATAAAGAAACCTCAAATAATAAGAATGTCATCAAATATGTGCATTGGCCAATTAAAGGCAATCACATATTCAGTATTATACATATACATTACATATTCATTACAATATCCATTTTGGAATCGTTTCAGAACTTATATTGAGCATGGATTAATTGTAGGAAAAATAAGACACCTCAAGATAAGACAAGTAATTACTTAATAAATTATTTCGAAAAATATTTAAGGTTTCATTTGATTATTGTCGTTTTATGTCAAAATAAAAAGTGTATTTGTTAAAAATTAATGTAATAATGGTAGGGGTTTTATTTGACTGATTCTCATATTATATCGAAATGAAAAGTACATTTCGGGAAAATTAATGTAATTATTGTATGGGATTTTGACTGACTCTCAAAATATATCAAAATAAAAGGGGAATTGTTACAAATTAATATGATTATTGTATAGGAATTTATTTGACTGGTTTTCAAAATATACCAAAATGAAAGGGGAATTGTTGAAAATTAATGTAATTAATGTATGGTATTTTATTTGACTGACTCTCTCTCGAAATGTGTCATTGTCATTGTGAAAATGTTACACGAAAGTGTATTTGTTCATAAATAATGCAATATATATAATGTTATCTGTGCTAAAAGATAATTTAATGTTCCGCTATAAAACTAAGTACTATTTTATCGCTAATAAAAAAAAAAGAATTCGATATGGATTGCAAAAATTGAATTTTTTCAATAAAACATCTCTGAGTAGAAATATCTCAACTTTTTCGAAATCCTAATAAGTATAATGATGATAGTTAAAAAAAAAAAATTCTTAATATTTTTTTAACTCTTCAAAAGTCTTATAAAATCAATAACTTGCATAGTGTGATGATTTCTTGTCAAAAACTTAACTTTCTGTCGAAGCGAAGTTAAATTAACTCCATAAAAAAATCTCGTAATGACACTCTGTGGTAATACATACTTTTTTTTAACGGATTGTTAGCCCAGGGGCGACAATGCGGAGCAAATTGCTTTAAAAAGTATATAGCTTCCAAGTTGAAAACTTTTTTTTTACACTCCTCTTTTAAAACCGATGCTTTATTAAAACGACGAAAACTAAAAAAAAGAAGAAAAAGGGCAGAATGTCTCCAAGTGTTATGGTATTTTTGTAATTTTCTTTGTTAGAATAGAAAATATGTTCTAATAATAATAATAGTAAAAAAAAATAATAATTCTATAGCATGCAATCAAAATCTGTGTGCTTTTTTTTCACCAATGCTTTTCGCGATTGAGATGATGAAAGTTATAAAAACCTTGGTGCTTTAAAAGCAAATTCTGGTTTGAAAAAAAAATAAAAGTAAAAACTCAATAGATATTTCTCTGTTCGAAACGATTTCTACATCTTTCGAAAAATATATTCTTCCGTTGGATATAAATGATTGGTTATATTTTTTTTCTTACTTGAATGTTCAGTGGGCAAACTGTTAAATGTACTATGTTTTTACACATATATT
Organism: Caerostris darwini; assembly: GCA_021605075.1. Lineage (NCBI taxonomy): Eukaryota > Metazoa > Arthropoda > Arachnida > Araneae > Araneidae > Caerostris > Caerostris darwini. Next base: position 256,169 of record BPLQ01005883.1, read on the forward strand.
TTCACCCATTCGGTTACTGGAGAACATAAAAAAAAGTTGATTTCGCCAATCCAACTGGAAAAGTTATTTTGTTTTATCTATCAAGTGTTCGCCATTAAATATTTCGGCGTATGAAGAAGTGGTTGGAGTAGGTCTCTTGCGGAAATGTATGTATGGTTTTGTACTAAAATGGTTCCAATCATTGAAAGAAATTAAAAAATTTTTCTTTTTTCAGCAAAAGTGGATAAGTGAATTGCGAAATATATCTGAGGGCTTTAACAAGTTATTAACTTGATGAGTTAGCAAAAATACTTGACTTAGAAGCCACATATAGCAAACGATGGAAAAAATGTGTGATTGAATTTTTCTCGCGAATAAAAAAAAAAAGGCTCATACTGTAATTTTGAAGATAGTTGTATAACTTCCATGAGATAAAACTTTAAATGTTAAGGAAAGGGCACTGTTTTCATAGATTTGTATTATTTGATACGAGTATATATCTTTTGAAATAAACAATAAAAAGTTGTGCTTAATAAGAAAATACGCGAAAATCGCGAAAGCATTTGTGAAAAAAAGTAAAACAGATTTCGATTGCATGATATAGAATTGTTTTTTCTTTTTTATTATTAATTTTTTATTATCATTATTACTTAATTATTTGAAATTGAAAGAGATGTTTCTTTAACAGATAATTTCATCAAGATTAATTAAATAAAGTGTACCTTAAATATGACCTGCACAAAAATGCCCTTCAAAATAAACATTTAACATTAAAGGAAAAATTTAATGAATTCCAAGAAATTAGTGACAAACAAGTTGGATAAGAAACAACATACTTAATTATGAATTATCAGTTAAATATATGAACAGCAATTTATTTTTAAGAACAATTTTTTACTGGTTCGAAAGATATATACTCATATCAAATAATACCAAATCCATAAAAACAGCGCCCTTTTCTTAACGTTTAAAGTTTTATCTCATGAAAGATATAAAAATCATAAAAAAAATAATATCCCTTTTTTTGGCGAGAAAAATTCAATCAAACATTTTCTCCATCTTTTGCTATATGCGGCTTTTAAGTCAAGTACTTTTGCAAGTTCATCAAGTTAATAACTTGATAAAGCTCTCAGATGTATTTCGCAATTCACTTATCCATTTTTGCTAAAAAAAGAACTTTCTTTAAAGGCAGGGGGTTGTAGAAAAAAAAATGAATTCTTTCAATGATTGAAACCAATTTAGTGCAAAACCATACATGCATTTACGCAAGAGACCTACTCCATCCACTTCTTCATACGCCGAAACATTTAATGGCGAATACTCGGCAGATAAAACAAAATAACTTTTCCAGTTGGATTGGCGAAATCAACTTTTTTTTATGTTCTCCAGTAACCGAATGGTTGAAAATATATGTGAAAAAACATAGTACATTTAACAGTTTACCCGCCGACCAGTCAGGTAAGAAAAAAAGATTACCAATCATTTATATCCACCGGAAGAATATATTTTTCGAAAACGGTAGAATTCATTTCGAACAGAGATATACCTTTTGCTTTTTTTTTTATTTATTTTTTTTCCTCAAACCAAAATTTGCTTTTAAGGCATCAAGGTTTTTATAACTTTCATCTCAATCGCGAAAAGTATTGGTGAAAAAAAAAGCAAATCAGATTTTGATTGCATGATATAAAATTATTATTTTTTTTTATTATTATTATTAGCAGAACATATTTTCTCCTCTAACAAAAAATATTACAAAAATACCGGGATACTTGCAGACTTTTTTTTTTTAGTTTAGTTTTTATCGTTTTAATAAGGCATCGGTTTTAAAAGAGGAGTGTAAATGAACTTTTCAACTTGGAAGCTATATATTTTTTAAAGCAATTTGCTCCGCATTGCCGCCCCTGGGCTAACAATCCGTTAAAAAAAAATATGTATTACCACAGAATGTCATTACGAGATTTTTTTTTATTGATTTAATTTAATTTCGCTTCAACAGAAAGTTAAGTTTTTGAGGAGGAATCATCACACTATGCAAGTTATTGATTTGATAAGAATTTTGAAGAGTTGAAAAAAATATTAAAATTTTTTTTTTTTGAACTATCATCATTATACTTAAAGAACATGATTTAGAAAAAGTTGAGATATTTCTACTTAGAGATGTTTTATTGAAAAAATTCAATTTTTGCAATCTATGTCGAATTTGTTTTTTTTTTAAATATCAACCATAAAATATCACTTATTTTTTTATATATAAGAATATTGAATTATCTTTTTTCATAGATAATATTATATATATTACAATATTTGTGAACAAATACACTCTTCATTTTGATATAGTATGAAGTCAATCATACAATAATTACATTATTTTTTAAAAATTCCTTCACATTTTTATTTATTTTTCCTTAACAATTCCTTAACATTTTTAATAAATACACTTTTCATTTTGATAAACTATGAGAGTCAATCTTACAAGAATGGCATTATTTGTGAACAATTCCTTCACATTTTAATTTATTTTTCCTTAACAATTCCTTAATATTTTTAACAATTTTTAATATTTTTTTCACTTCCCCATACAATAATTACAATAATTTTTTCATTTTGATATAATATGAGATTCAGCCAAAAAAAATCCCATACAATAATTACATTAATTTTTAACAAATGCAGTTTTACTTTTATATAATATGAGAGTCAGTCAAATAAAATCCCATACAATAATTACATTCAATTTTAACAAATACCCCATATACCTAGTTATATTGTGAATTGAGGATTAAATATAAGTCTCTTATAAACATTTGGATTCATATAAAAGAAAAATTCATGTCAATATCTCAAAACGTTTTCAGCATTTTACTACAATTTTCAACGTATGTTTAAGGTTTTTTACCCTAAGTTTAATTAAGTATAAATCTTCAATATACTGATGAGAAAGGAGAATTCGCCTTTCATATACATCTCCAAGCATAGAAGAAATTCCTTAGACACTTTAGGCTCATGTATATTATAAACAAAAGAGTAAATAAATTTAAGTACGTTTCTTTTTTTTTACCGCATTATTTTTCTATAATATCCTATACTTTATTATAACATATTCCTCACGAATTTGTATTTAATGCGCCTACAGTTATTTGTAGGATTTTAAATACTGCCTGACTTCAAAAAGTTTGAGAACCCTTGGTTTATTTTAAATAAACGTTTTTGAAATGAAAGTTTTATTTAGTGCATGATGAGATTAATCTGTTTTAATAACAACTTTTACGAATTTTTTTACCATGCATTTTTTGTGAATGTCGCTGATCTCATACCAGAACAACACCATGCTGACACACAATAATAAAACTAATATAGATAGTTGAAAATAAATAATAAAAAATAAATAAATAAATAAAGTTTCTCTTGAAAAAAAAATCATTAATCCCTCCAAGACAAACTTTACATTATTTATTGACAAACGCCCTAAAAAATTATTTTAATCTGATAAAAATCTTCTCATGCCACAATCCTAACCGCAGCATCGATTCAGATATCTCCATCTCAATTAATCGAATCGCCTCTATCGATGGGATCTGATTATGCCTGAGTGAAGAGGGGCTCGAGTTTATTAATCAGGTAGGACTCTCTAATCCTTTCTGACTCAAGAGGCAAGTTGGATGGAAACTTGATCCGGATGAAATTCGGGACCTACTTAAAAGCTTGACCGCAAACCCAAATTGGATGAGATATCGCTTCCATCGGAGCATGATTTGAATTCAAGAGCTTCAATTAGATTTCCGAGTACAATTCAGAATTACAGAGTTCTCAGAAACGCTGTACGAGAACGAGATCAGCGCTTTACATGTGTCCGAGGCAGAATAAAAGAATGTATAATTTGGAGATTTGTTACTAGTTTTCTCTTGCCGGATTACATAATTGCATTTGTAATATGATATTTACTGATTTTCGCTTATCTGACTTTCAACTTCAACGTAAATACTAGAAAATAATGTAATTACAAAATAAGTTGTTGATATTGCTATGAAATTTCTAAAAAATATGTCAATAATTGTTTTTAGTTAATTTGGATTTTTTATATTTATTTCGTTAAATTGTTAAGCTGTTCAATTTTTCTCAAATATATATATATTAGAAAATCACCCCATGAATATCTACGAAACCCTTCCACTTTCCTACGCTGCTGATTAATGGAAATAAATTATCCCAGTCATATACTATATAGGTAGATTTATAACAAGGAATCATTCTACCCACTCAAATAAAATTTTTGATTGTAATTGGTCAACCAATCCCTCATTCAAATGCCTTATTGTTTGAAACAGTTTTAAGGTTCTATAACTTGAAATGAAATTGCATTACAGTTGTAATTTTAGTCTTATAAAACAAGCTGCATCGCCAATTCTTTTTACTTCAATCCTATATCTTGCTGGCTCTAAGCAGAAGGTTATTTTGTCTACAATATGTTACAGGAATATATAACTTGGTGTGTCTTTGACTAGGAACCAGCCATTTAATAACATGGTTTATTATATCCTGAGTGTGCGCATTCCTTCATAAAGTTATCCTCAGGATATTATAATTGATTTCCTTTGGTTTATCAGTTTTTTTCTGGCTCTACAGATTTCCTGAAAAATATGTTTTCGCACTCTAACATTGTATATTTTGTACAAATATTTGTGCCCTTTTTATCTGCTAACAAATAGCAAGTCAAGACTAAAGATATCATAAAGTTAAAGGATTTTTATGCACATTTAAAATCCTAAACTAATATTAGTTCTCCATTTTTCTTTAAGCTACTGTAAAAGATGAATATCCTAAGACTGCTATTAATTTGGCACGAACAAAGCGGAAGGGATATCTTGGAAATATATCATTCAATAAATCCTACAAAAGGTTCTTATTTATTATAAAGTCTACTTATATACGAATAATTTAAATATTTTATTTACAATTCTAGTGCAAGCTATAAATTTTCTTAAGTTAAATTACATTATAAATTACTAATATTAATGTTACATTTTTATAATAAATTTAACAATTATAAATGTTTAGAATATCGGTTGTTAAAAAAAAAATATTTCACAATTCTATTACAATATTTAGAATTAATACAGAAATATAGAAAAATAGATAAATTTTTGGGTTACATTTGTGACTCAATAGAAGTATAGGTTGTAAGTTGACTAAGAATGAAATTTCTAATCACGCCGATATCCTGCATTGTGGTTCAATTATTATTTCTAAAAACGAATAAACTGATTAAGGTTGTGACAGTGTCCCACGTCTCTGATCGGCTTTACTGACTAACGCTAAAAGTCTCCCTAGGAAAGCATTACTTTCTTCTATTGTATTGTAGTATTTTTTTTCTCACAGGGAGAATTTTGGCATTTTATTCCCAGAAGAGAGGAATGTATGTTATTAGACATGTATATAATAATAACCCCTCACTTAAATTCGAAGGCAGACAATCAATATCGTGGATAGTTATATTGCATGTCATTAGTGTTTTGTACTAATGAGAACAACATGTCCCTCAAATCTGCTAGCAGATATTCGATAGCATGTATAATGAGACTCATGAAATTAGCGATTGTCTGAGCGACCTTCACAAGTCGAAATAATTACGGATTGAATATGGACTACACCATGAGTTGTTCCATCGCGATTGGTGACAGACCATGAGCTGAGAAAAGTCTACTCCAATGGGAAGTGAGGGAAGCTGGCCACCCTCTTGACTTGTCTGAAAAGAAGGTTTTTGGTGAAGAAGAGAGAGAGAGAGTTCTACGACGAGTCAAATAGAAAGTGTTTTTTTTATTTTCTCTGAATGACTAAATAGGCCGCATTTTCCGTCTGTTTTTTCAAAGTGAACCCCTTGTGGTTTCGTTTATCACGTGCGATATTAAGGTCTGCCTCACACTAGGCAATTAGATTCGACGTAGACTCCAGAACTCTGAAAAATCTCCGATCTTGGAGTTAACTGTAATTTATCGTAAATTAATCGCTCACTTATGATCAAATTTTATTTTTAATCTTTATTTCTTTGTATAATAATCCAGAATTCATTATTTATATAAATGTATATAATACTTGTAAATAAAAATTAAATTGTTCCCAGGACCCTGACAGTTGCTCTCTTCTTGAAGCCGTTATAGGTCTAATATAGGCCGAGACGTTACAGTAATATTGAATCAGAAAAGTATAACAGAACATGGTTTCCAAATCTTTTACAGATTCTACACTTCATGATAAAGGACATTAGTTAATTAGTCGGGACTTTCTAGAAGAAAAATAGGCTCTAGCAGAAATGTATTATCGAAAATTAAGATTATGCAATTTGGATATAACCCCCGATTATGTATAGATATAGTTTAATCTCGCTTCAATTTTAAAAAAGGACTATTAGCAATTTGCTTTAGTGGCGAATCTTTTAGATGTTTTCTTTTTAAAGTGTTTCTTTCGGCTCATAAAATCACAAAATAATGTGCAAACTTTGAAAGGCAGCCCCGTATAAATAAATGGCCAGTCGTTAACATTTTATTCGAAGCACTTTTTTTCAAAAAAAGAAAAATCTATACATATATAGATATATAACTTTGTTTGCTCTGCTTTTTATCCTACATCTATTGTTTGTTGTTGATTATATACTTTATCAAATTGAAAACATTCTACAACAAAAATGTGTTTTCAGAAAAAAAAAATAGAACCTGAGAGTTAAATTCTTAATAAGTGTTATTTTTTATTTGGCTTCTTTATTTCTCTCTCGCACTTTAAAATTTTTTGTGGAATAATCTTAATCATTTAGTGCTAAGGTAATATTGGTTTTGTGTAATAAAAAACATACCTCGTCAGAATAATTTTTTTTGGCTAACTTTAGTACAACAACAGCTAACAATGAACTTAAGCTGGATTATATAGATTAGTACACAATCAAAAAAGGAAGACTTTTACCTCATTATTTCTATTAGTAATTTATTCTGTACTGCCATGGTTAAAAGTTCATGACTTTCTTAAAGAAAAAATATAGTTCTAATCCGACATTTTAAAGTTCAGTTAGTAAATTGGAAATAGTTTTAAACCTTAATGAGTTATAACATGGTGAGACAAGTTAATGAAAATTAAAAAAGACTTTAAGCGACCCAGTTTGTTGACATATATAAAATAAACTTAAAATATTTGGATCCTTTAGTTAGTTCCGTAATTTTTCACTTAATTAAATATATGAAAGGATTAAAATAAGGCTTAAGTATAGGTATTGGTCTTTACATATGTTTGTTACTGATAATTTACTAAGATTGTAATTTACTATCAATTATCATTATAAGACTATTATGTTATTATGCTTTTATTCAATATTAATTTTACTTCCTTTAATTATATTTTTAGGTGAAAAAATAAATATATCTATTTTTATTTTTTTAACGTCATAAAACATAGTAAAACCTGAAATAAAGATTATGTTCACATATATCTGCATTGAATATTAATGCAAATTACATACTCAGTATACACATATGTGTAAATCTTCGTGAAAAAAGTAAACAAAAAAACTCTAACATATTTTGCTTGGACATTTAGTGCTGAAAAAATTTTTTTGAATACAAAACCATTGTAAAATAGAGTAATTTTATGAATCAAAAATATTTATTAAAATAGTCAACAGTAATTATTAAAATAATGAAAAAAAAATATAAGAATAAAATATAAAAAAAATATAAAGATAAAAAAACTATCAACAATAATTATTAAAATAAAAAATATACAAGCAAAAAAATTAAATTTCCAGAAAAAGAAATCTATCTATAAATATAGATATATAACTTTGTTAGCTTTGCTTTTTATCCTACATCTATTGTTTGTTGTTGATTATATACTTTATCAAATTGAAAACATTCTATAACAAAAATTTATTTTCAGAAGGAAAAAAAATAGAACCTAAGAGTTAAATTCTTAATGTTATTTTTTTATTTGGCTTCTTTATTTCTCTCTCTCTCTCACTTTAAAATTTTTTGTGGTATTATCTTAATCATTTAGTGCTAACGTAATATTGGTTTTGTGCAATAAAAAACATACCTCGTCAGAATAATTTTTTTTTTTTTTTTTTTGGCTAACTTTAGTACAACGACACCTAACAATGAACTTAAGCTGGAATATGTAGATTAGTAAACAATCAAAAAATGCAAGACTTTTACCTCCTTATTTCTGTTAGGAATTTATTCTGTACTGGAATGGTTAATAATTCATGACTTTCTTAAAGAAAAAATATTGTTCTAATCCGACATTTTAAAGTTCAGTTAGTAAATTGAAAATAGTTTTAAACCGTAATGAGTTATAACATGGTGAGAAAAGTTAAGGGAAAATTAAAAAAGACTTTAAACGCCCTAGTTTGTTGACATACATAAAATAAACTTAAAATATTTTAATCCTTCAGTTAGGTTCATAATTTTTCACTTAATTAAATATATGAAAGGATTAATATATGGTCTAAGTATAGGCACTGGTCTTTGCATATTTTTTTATTGATAATTTATTAATATTTTTGTTGCTTTAAGATTGTTATTTATTGCTCTTTATGATTATAAGGCTATTACGTGTAAAATAACTTTTTTCATTATTAAATTTGTACTAATATTTTTGTTACTTTAAAATTGTTATTCTTTAATATTATAAAACTATTATGTTTAAATTAACTTTATTCATTATTCATTTTGTTTCCTTTAATTAGAATTTTAGTTGAAAAAGTGTGTTAATTAATTTTTCATCTTTTTTCAATATCATAACCTAAAGCAAAATAAAGAAACCTCAAATAATAAGAATGTCATCAAATATGTACATTGGCCATTAAAGGCAAATCACATATTCAGTAGTATACATATACATTACATATTCATTACAATATCTATTTTTTAAACGTTTCAGAACTTATACTGAGCATGGATTAATTGTAGGAAATATAAGACACCTCAAGATAAGACAAGTAATTACTTAATAGGTTATTTTCAAAAAATATGTAAGGTTTCATTTGATTATTGTCGCATTATGTCAATATGAAAAGTGTATTTGTTAAAAATAAATGTCATTGTTGTATTGGGATTTATTTACTGACCTATATCAAAATGAAAAGTTAATTTTTTATAAATTAATGTAATTATAGAATGCGGTTTTAATTGACTCAATCTTATATATCAAAATAAAAGCGCATTTGTGAAATATTCATGTAATTATTGTATGAGGTTTTATTTGACTGATTTTCATAGTATATCAAAATGAAAAAGGCATTTGTCGTAAATTGATGGAATTATTGTATTGGATTTTATTTTACTCACCTATATCAAAAGGAAAAGTTTAATTCTTTGTAAATTAATGTAATTATTGCATGGGATTTTATTTGACTCACTCTTATATATCCAAATAAAAAGTGCATTTGTAAATATTAATGTAATTATTGTATGAGGTTTTAATTGATTGACTTTCATTTAATATGAAAATCAGTAAAATAAAACCTAAATGAAAAGTGCATTTGTTGAAAATTAATATAATTATTATGTGAGGTTTTATTTGACTGACTCTCATTTGATATCAAAATGAAATTGGAATTGTTAAAAATTAATGTAATTATTTTATGGGGCTTTATTTGATTGACTTTCATATTATAAAAAAATGAAACTGTATTTGTTCATAAATAATGCAATATATATAATGTTTTCTTTATTAAAAGATAATTTACTGTTCCTCTATAAAAAATAAGTACTATTTTATCGCCGATAAAAAAAAAACGAATTAAATATGGATTAGTAAAATTGATTTTTTTCAATAAAACATCTCTAATTAGAAATATCTCAACTTTTTCGAAATCATCTTCTTTAAGTATAATGATGATAGTACAGAAATAAAAAATTCTTAATATTTTTTTAACTCTTTAAAAGTCTTATCAAATCAATAACTTGCATAGTGTGATGATTCCTCATCAAAATTTTAACTTCCTTTCCAAGCGAAGTTAAATTAACTCAATAAAAAAAATCTCGTAATGACACTCTGTGGTAATACATATTTTTTTAACGGATTGTTAGCCCAGGGGTGGCAATGCGGAGCAAATTGCTTTAAAAAGTATATAGCTTCGAAAGTTAATAATTTTTTTTTTTTTCACTTCCCTTTTAAACCGATGCCTTATTAAAACTATGAAAACTAAACTAAAAAAAAGTCTAGAAATATCCTAGTATTTTTGTAATTTTCTTTGTTAGAAGAGAAAATATGTTCTGCTAATAATAATGAAGAAAAAAAAATGAGAATTCTACAGCATGCAATCGAAATCTGTTTTGCTTTTTTTTTCACCAATGCTTTTCGCGATTGAGATGATGAAAGTTGTAAAAACCTTGGAGCTTTAAAAGCAAATTCTGGCTTGAAAAAAAAAATTAAATTAAAAAAAGCAAATGGTATTTCTCTATTCGAAACTAATTCTACCATTTTCAAAAAAATATTCTTCCGGTGGATATAAATGATTGGTTATATTTTTTTTCTCACCTGATTGCTCGGTGGGTAAACTGTTAAACGTACTATGTTTATCCACATATATTTTCAGGCATTCAGATACTGGAAGAGATAAAAAAAAGTTGAGTTCGATAACCCAACTGGAAAAGTTGTTTTGTTTTATCGGTCGAGTGGTCGCCATTAAATGTTTCGGCGTATGAAGAAGTGGATGGAGTAGGTCTCTTGCGGAAATGTATGTATGGTTTTGTACTAAATTGGTTCCAATCATTGAAAGAATTATATTTTCGCCCCCCTCTCAAAAAAAGTTATTTTTTTTTAGCAAAAGTGGATAAGTGAATTGCGAAATACATCTGAGAGCTTTATCAAGTTATTAACTTGATGAGTTAGCAAAAGTACTTGACTTAGAAGCCACATTTAGCAAAATATGGAAAAATGCTTGCTTGATTTTTTCTCGCCAAAAAAGAGGACGCTGTATTTTTTATGGTATTTATTTAACTTCCAGGAGATAAAACTTTAAATATTAAGAAAAGTGCGCTGTTTTTATGGATTTGGTATTATTTGATATGAGCATATATCTTTTGAAAGAAACAATAAAAAATTGAGCTTAATAAGAAAATAAGCGAAAATCGCGAAAAGCATTGGTGAAAAAAAAAACAGATATTGATTGCAAGCTATAGAATTATTATTTTTTTTATTATTACTTAATTATTTGGAATCCAAATAGACGTTTGTTTAACTAATAACTTCATCAAGAGTAATTAAAAAATATTATCATAGACATTACCTGTACAAATAAAGCTCTTTAAAACAAACATTTAACATTAAAGGAAGAAATTAAGGAATTCCATAAAGTAATGATAAACAAGTGGGATAAGAAACAACAGACTTAATTATGAATAATCAGTTAAACGATTGAACAGCATTTTCTTATTAAGCACATTTTTTTACTGTTTCGAAAACTATATACTCATATAAAATAATATCAAATCCTTAAAAACCGCGCACTTTCCTTAACATTTAAAGTTTTATCTCGTGAAAGTTATATAAACATAATATTAAAAAATACAGCATCCTTTTTTTTTTTCTTGCCAGAAAAATTCAATCAAACATTTTTTTTTTTGCTATGTGTGGCTTCTAAGTCAAATACTTTTGCAAACTCATCAAGCTAATAACTTGATAAAGATCTCAGATATTTTTCGCAAATTACTTATCCACTTTTGCTAAAAAAAGAACATTTTGTGAAGGGGGCAGGGTGTAGAACAAATATGAATTCTTTCAATGCTAGGAACCAATTTAGTACAAAACCATACATACATTTACGCAAGAGACCTACTCCATGCACTTCTTCATACGCCGAAAAATTTAATGGCGAGCACTCGACAGATAAAACAAAATGACTTTTCCAGTTGGACTGGCGAAATCAACTTTTTTTATGTCTTCCATTAACCGAAAGGTTGAAAATATATTGGAAAAAACAGAACACATTTAACAGTTTAGTCACCGTCCAATCAGGTAAGAAAAACAATGTAACCAATAATTTATATCCACCGGAAGAATATATTTTTCGAAAACGGTAGAATTCAATCCTAGCAGAGAAATACCTTTTGCGTTTTCATTTTATTTATTTTATTTGTTGGTTTTTTTTTCCAAACCAAAATGTGTTTTTAAAGCACCAAGGCTTTTATAGCTTTCAACTCAATTGAGAAAAGCTTTGGTGAAAAAAAAAAGCAAAACAGATTTTGATTGCATGCTATAGAATTATTATTTTTTAAAATTTTTTATTATTATTATTATTATTATCACTCAATTATTGAAATCCATCAAGGTTACTTAAAAAAATATTATCTTAGGCATAACCTATGCAAATAAAACCCTTCAAACCAAACATTCAACACTAAACGAAAAAATTAATGATGATCAAGTTGGATAAGAAACAAAAACACATGCAAGCTTAATTATTTGAAATCGAAAGGAATGTATGTTTAACTGCTTATTTTATTAAGATTAATTAAATAAATACTATCTTAAATATATCCTGCACAAAAAAACCCTTAGAACCAAACATTTAACATTAAACGAAGAAATTAATGGACAACATTTTCTTATCAAGTACAGTTTTTTTGTGTTTATTTCAAAATATATATTAAATAATACCCAACCCACATAAAATCATCCATTTTCTTATATTAACTAATACCAAATCCATAAAAACCACGTGCTTTTCTTAATGTTTAAATTTTTATCTCATGGAAGCTATATAACTATCTTAAAAAATACAGCATGTCCCTTTCTTTTTAGCGAGAAAAATTCAATCAAACATTTTCTCCATCTTTTGCTATATGTGGCTTCTAAGTCAAGTACTTTTGCAAGCTCATCTAGTTAATAACTTAATAAAGTTCACAGATGTATTTCGCAACTCACTTATCCATTTTTGCTGAAAGAAGAACTTTTTTTAAGGCAGGGGTTGTAGAAAAAATATGAATTCTTTCAATGATTGAAACCAATTTAGTACAAAACCATACATGCATTTACGCAAGAGACCTACTCCATCCTCTGTTTCATACGCCCAAACATTTAATGGCGAGCACTCGACAGATAAAACAAAATAACTTTTCCAGTTGGATTGGCGAAATCAACTTTTTTTTATGTTCTCCAGTAACCGAATGGTTGAAAATATGTTTGAAAAAACATAATACATTTAAAAGTTTACCAACCGACCAATCAGGTAAGAAAAAAATATAACCAATCATTTATATCCAACGGAAGAATATATTTTTCGAAAAAGGTAGAATTCGTTTCGAACAGAGAAATACCTTTTTTTTTTTTTTTTTTTTTTTTCCTCAAACCAAAATTTGCTTTTAAAGCACCAAGGTTTTTATAACTTTTCATCTCAATCGTGAAAAGCATTGGTTAAAAAAAACAGCAAAATCGATTTGGATTGCATGCTATAGAAATATTATTTTTTATAATTATTATTATTAGCAGAACATATTTTCTCCTCTAACAAAGAAAATTACAAAAATACCAGGATACTTGCGGACTTTCTGTACTTTTTTTTTTTAGTTTTCATTGTTTTAATAAGGCATTGGTTTAAAAGAGAAGTGTAAAAAGAAGTTTTCCACTTGGGAGCTATATACTTTATAAAGCAATTTGCTCCACATTGCCGCCCCTGGGCTAACAATCCGTTAAAAAAAATATGTATTACCTCCGACTGTCATTACGAGATTTTTTTATTGAGTTAATTTAACTTGGCTTCGACAGAAAGTTAAGTTTTTGAGGAGGAATCATCACACTATGCAAGGTATTGATTTGATAAGACTTTTGAAGAGTTAAAAAATATTAAGAACTTTTTTTTCTTGAACTATCATCATTATACTTAAAGAAGATGATTTCGAAAAAGTTGAGATATTTTTACTAAGTTATGTTTTATTGAAAAAATTCAATTTTGGTAATCTATGTCGAATTTGTTTTTTTCTTTAAATATCAACTACAATCAATTACATTAAATTAAGAATTAAATTAAAAATGAACTAAAAAAGAAAGAAAATTAATAAATTCCTTTTTTCACCAAAAAATATAATTAAAGGAAACAAAATGATTAATAAATAAAGTTGTTTTGAACATGTCTTTTAATCATAAAGAATAATGCATAATAATCTTAAAGTAACAAAAATATTACTAAATTAGAAATAAAAAATATGCAAAGACCAATATCTATACTTAGATCATATTTTAATCTTTTCATATATTTTAATTAAGTGAAAAATTACGAAACTACCTGAAGGATCCAAATATTTTAAGTTTATTTTATATATGTCAACAAACTGAGGCGTTTAAAGTCTTTTTTAATTTTCCCTTACCTTGTCTTACCGTGTTATAACTCATTAAGGTTTAAAACTATTTCCCATTTACTAACTGAACTTTAAAATGTCGGATTAGAAAAAAAAAATTTCTAGGAGAAAGTCGTGAATTATTAACCATGCCAGTACAGAATAAATTCCTAATAGAAATAATGAGGCGAAAGTCTTCCTTTTTTGATTGTTTACTAATCTACATAATCCAGCTTAAGTTCATTGTTAGGTGTCGTTGTACTAAAGTTAGTCAAAAAAAAAATTATTCTGACGAGTTATATTTTTTATTGCTCAAAACCAATATTACCTTAGCGCTAAATGATTAAGATAATACCACAAAAAATTTTAAAATGAGAGAGAGAAATAAGGAAACCAAATAAAAAATAACTCTTATTAAGAATTTAACTCTTAGGTTCTATTTCTTTTCTGGAAACGCATTTTTGTTGCAGAATGTTTTCAATTTGATAAAGTATATAATAAACAACAAACAATAGATGTAGGATAAAAGAACAAGCTAACAAAGTTATATATCTATATACGTATAGATTTTTTTTTTTTTTTTTTTTTTTTGAAAAAAAAGTGCTTCGAATAAAATGTTAACGACTGGCCATTTATTTATACGGGGGTGCCTTTCAAAGCTTGCACATTATTTTCTGATTTTATGAGCCGAAAGAAACACTTTAAAAAGAAAACATCTAAAAGATTCGCCACTAAAGCAAATTGCTAATAGTACTTTTTTAAAATTGAAGCGAGTTTAAACTATATCTATACATAATCGGGGATTATATCCAAATTGCATAATCTTAACTTTCGATAATATATTTCTGTTAAAGCATATTTTTCCTTTAGCACGTCCCGACTGGTTATCTATTGTCCTTTACCACCAAGTATATATTTTGTAAAGGATTCAGAAACCGCGCTCTGTTACACTACACCTGCAAAATACAATATACTATAACGTCTAGGTTTATATTAGACCTATAACGGCTTTAAGAAAAGGCCCACTTTCAGGTTAATGGGAGCACTTTAATTTTTATTTCCTACACTATATATATATATCTATTTATACAAATAATGAACTTTGGATTATTATACAAAGAAATAACGCTTAAAAACAAAATTTGATCACAAGTGCACGATTGAATTCCAAGTACAATTCACTCCAAGATCGGAGATTTTTCAGAGTTCTATGTCTAATCTAATTGTCTGGTCTGCGGAAAGCCTTAGTTATCAACCACAAGGAGTTTACTTAAAAAAAAACTAAGGGATAAAACTAAACTAACTTTATTAAGGGATGCATTTTCGAAATATTCCTTCAGTTTTGTTCATGCCTAGGTAATAGCTGTCTCATGATACGTTATTGTAAATATCATGAGACAGATATTTACAGTAGCTTTAAGAAAGTCAATTGCAGACGAGGATTTTTAAATTTCTATAAAAATCATTTAACTTTATGATGTCTTTAGTCTTGACTTGTTATTCAATTCCTTCTATTAGCTCACACTCTCCCTATATATATATCTTGTTCAAATATTCAATCGTTAATAAAAACTTTTTATTCATCCACTCAAGTTCAAATACATCTTTTTTGTACTTGTAGGGGATGACACTTGATGTTAATACAGTTTTTTCAAATATTAATTCAGTAATTAAATTTAATTAATTAATATTAGTTTTTTTTTAGATTTAAGTTGCATATATCTACCAATAGATAAACTTAAAAAAACGAATGAAAATTATTATAAAGGACATTCTGCAGTACAGTGAAAAAAAAGTAGTATTTCATTTTTAAAATTTATTTTATATTACTTGTTTGTTAGCAGATCGAAAAAAATCACAAATATTTGTACAAAATATACAATGCTAGGGTGTGAAAACATGCTGTCCAGGAAAACTTTAAAACCTGAAATAAATTAATAAACCCAAAGGAAATAAATTACAATATCCTGAAGATAACTTAAGCAAAGAATATGTACCCTCAGGATGTTATAAACCATGCATTTCTGGTAGCTAGATAGCTGGGTCCTAGTCAAAGAGACATTTAGCTACGTATTCCGATATCATATTGTGGACAAAATAACGTTCTGTTTAGATCCAGTAAGCTATAGGATAGATCGAAAATTGGCAAGCAGTTTGTTTTATAAGGCAAAAATTGCAAATATAATGCAATTTTATTTCAATGATAGAATCTCGTGATTGTTACAAACAATATTTCATTGAGTGATGGATTGACCAATTACAATCAAATATTTTACTTGATTGAGTAGAATTAATCTCTGTTATAAGCCTACCTATATAATACACTCATGTCCATAAATTAAGGATAATGAAGTTCAGGCAATGAAAGCGACAGAAACAAAACAAATTTGACTTATTTGTAAAGTTTATTTATTAAACAAAAGGTAAAGAGAAAAAAGATGCTATATGTTTGACATAATTAATAAAAATTGCGATTTTTACTCCCTGGAGCAAATTTCAAAAAAGAATCTATTTACAAAAAACGGTATAACATGGTTAGTATGATATGGAGTATGTCTCCCGGACGATGCAATACAGGCCTTACAACGCCTAGGCATGCTGAGTATCAAATTATCAATCTGATCTTGGGAATATTACACCACTCATCAAGCAATGCCCTCCGAAGTTCCGGTTGACAGGTGAGGGGGTTGACGGGCTGCAATTCGTCGCAATTTTTTTTTGGCTAACTTCAATACAACGACACCTAACAATGAACTTAAGCTGGATTATGTAGATTAGTACACAATCAAAAAATGCAAGACTTTTACCTCATTATTTCTATTAGGAATTTATTCTGTACTGGCATGGTTAATAATTCACGACTTACTCCAAGAAAAAAAAAGATGTCTAATCCGACATTTTAAAGTTCTGTTAGTAAATTGGAAATAGTTTTAAACCTTAATGAGTTATAACATGATGAGACAAGTTAAGGGAAAATTAAAAAAGGCTTTAAATGCCCTAGTTTGTTGACATACATAAAATAAACTTAAAATATTTGGATCCTTCAGTTAGGTTCCTAATTTTTCGCGTAATTAAATATATGAAAGGATTAATATATGGTCTAAGTATAGGTACTGGTCTTTGCATATTTTTTGTTGTTGATAATTTATTAATATTTTTTTCTTGTATGGGGTTTTATTTGCTTTGTCTTACTCTCATTTAATCAAAATTAAATTGGAACAGCTAAAAACTAATGTTATTATAATATCGGCTTTCTTTAACTGACTCTCATAGTATTATATAAATAGTAAATGAAAAGGGCATTTGTTAAAAATTAATGTTATTATTGTATTGGGTTTTTGTCTGACTTTCATATTATATCAAAATGAAAAGTGCATTTGTTGAAAAATAATATAATTATTTTATGGAGTTTTATTTGACTGACTCTCATATGATAACAAAATGAAACTGGAATTTTTAAAAATTAATATAATTATTGTATGGGATTTTATTTGACTGAATCTCATAATATATCAAAATGAAAGTATGTTTGTTCAGATATAATGTAGTACATATAATGATATATATGCTAAAGGATAATTTAATGTTCCTCTATAAAAATAAGTACTATTTTATCTCTGATAAAAAAATGAATTCAATATGGATAGCAAAAATTGAATTTTTTCAATAAAACATCCCTCTGTAGAATTATATCAACTTTTTCGAAATCAGTTTCTTTAAGTATAATGAAGATAGTTTTAAAAAAAAATTTCTTAATATTTTTTTAACTCTTCAAAAGTCTTATCAAATCAATAACTTGCATATTGTGATGATTCCTTCTCAAAAACTTAACTTTCTGTCGAAGGGAAGTTAAATTAACGCAATAAAAAAAAATCTCGTAATGACACTCAGTGGTAATACATATTTTTTTTTTAACGGATTGTTAGCCCAGGGGCGGCAATGCGGAGTAAATTGCTTTAAAAAGTATATAGCTTCCAAGTTGAAAACTTTTTTTTTTTTTTTTTTTTACATTCCTCTTTTAAAACCGATGCTTTACTAAAACGATGAAAACTAAAACTAAAAAAAAAAAAGTGTAGAAAGTCTCCAAGTATCCTGGTATTTTTGTAATTTTCTTTGTTAGAAGAGAAAATATGTTCTGCTAATAATAATAATAATAAAAAATAATAATTCTATAGCATGCTATCAAAATCTGTTTGGCTTTTTTTTTTTCACCAATGCTTTTCGCGATTGAGATGATGAAAGTTATAAAAACCTTGGTGCTTTAAAAGTGAATTCTGGTTTGAAAAAAGTAAATAAATGAAATAAAACTAAAAAGGCAAAATGTATTTCTCAGTTCGAAACGAATTCTACCGTTTTCGAAAAATGTATTCTTTTGGTGGATATAAATGATTGGTTATCTTTTTTTCTTACCTGATTGGTCGACGTGTAAACTGTTAAATGCACTATGTTTTTTCCACATATATTTTCAGCCATTCGGTTACTGGAAGACATAAAAAAAAGTTGATTTTGCCAATCCAACTGGAAAAGTTGTTTTGTTTTATCTGTCGAGTGTTCGCCATTAAATGTTTGGGCGTATGAAGAAGTGGATGGAGTAGGTCTCTTGCGTAAATGTATGTATGGTTTTGTACTAAATTGGTTCCAATCATTGAAAGAATTCATATTT
Source organism: Caerostris darwini (assembly GCA_021605075.1). Classification (NCBI taxonomy): domain Eukaryota; kingdom Metazoa; phylum Arthropoda; class Arachnida; order Araneae; family Araneidae; genus Caerostris; species Caerostris darwini. The sequence continues at coordinate 275,129 of BPLQ01005883.1, forward strand.
TCTACACCACCCACTCAGAAAAAAAAGTCCTTTTTTTTTTAGCAAAAGTGGATAAGTGAATTACGAAATACATCTGAGGGCTTTATCAAGTTATTAACTTGATGAGTTAGCAAAAGTGCTTAACTTAGCAGAAGCCACATATAGCAAAAGATGGAGAAAATGTTTGATTGAATCTTTCTCGCTAAAAAAAAGGATGCTGTAATTTTTATGGTATTTACATAACTTGTGTGAGATAATATTTTAAACGTTAAGAAAAATTTTTTTTTTTTTTTTATGTATTTGGTATTATTTGATAAAAGCAATCTTTTGAAATAAACAACAACAATTGTGCTTCATACGAAAAGGTTGTTCATTAATTTCTTCTTTTAGTGTGTAATGTTTGGCTTGAAGATTTTTTTTTTTATGTAATCATATTGATACTTTTTGTTTAATTAATCTTGATGAAATTATCAGTTAAATAAACATCTCCTTCGAATTAAAATAATTCTGTCTGCATATGTTGTTGTTTCTTATCCCACATTATTGTATGAAGTTTTATTTGACTGACTTTCACATTATATCAATATGAAAAGTGCATTTGTTGAAAATGAATGTAATTACTTTATGGGTTTTTATTTGACTGACTCTCATATTATATCTTTATCAACAAGAAAGTGTATTTGTTCGTAAATAATGCAATATATATAATGTTATCTAAGGTTAAGGATAATTTAATGGTCCTGTATAAAAAAATATGTACTATTTTATCATTGATAAAAAAAACGAATTGAATACGGATTACTAAAATTGAATTTTTTCATAAAAACGAAACGAATTTCTAAGTAGAAATATCTCAACTTTTTCGAAATTATCTTCCTTAAGAATAATGATGAGAGTTCAAGAAAAAAAAATTCTTAATATTTTTTTAACTCTTCAGAAGTCTTATCAAATCAATACCTTGCATAGTGTGATGATTCCTCCTCAAAAACTTAACTTTCTGCCGAAGCGAAGTTCAATTAACTCAATAAAAAAAATCTCATAATGACATTTTGTGGTAATACATTTTTTTTTAACGGATTGTTAGCCCAGGAGCGGCAATGCGGAGCAAATTTCTTTAAAAAGTATATAGCTTCGAAAGTTAAAAACTTTTTTTTCTTTACTCTCCTCCTTTATAACCGATGCCTTATTAAAACGATCAAAGCTATACAAAAAAAAAAGTCCGCAAGTATCCTGGTATTTTTGTAATTTTCTTCGATAGAGAAGAAAATATGTTATGCTAATAATAATACATCTACAGCATGCAATCAAAATCTGTTTTGCTTTTTTTTCTCACCAATGCTTTTCGAAATTTAGATGAAAAGTTATAAAAACCCTGGTGCTTTAAAAGCAAATTCTGGTTTGAGGAAAAAAAAAATTAAATAAATAAAGTAAAAATAAAAACGTAAAAGGTATATCTCTGTTCGAAACCAACTTTACCGTTTTCGAAAAATATATTCTTCCGTTGGATATAAATGATTGGTTATATTTTTTTCCCACCTGATTGGTCGGTTGGAAAACTGTTAAATGTGCTATGTTTTTTCCACATATATTTTCAACCGTTCGGTTACTGGAAGACATAAAAAAAAGTTGATTTCGCCAATCCAACTGGAAAAGGTATTTTGTTTTATCTGTCGAGTGTTCGCCATTAAATGTTTCGGCGTATGAAGAAGTGAATGGAGTTGGTCTCTTGCGTAAATGTATGTATGGTTTTGTACTAAATTGGTTCCAATCATTGAAAGAATTCTTATTTTCACCCTCCTCCTCCCCACTCTGAAAAAAAGTTCTTTTTTTTAGCAAAAGTGGATAAGTGAATTGCGAAGTACACCTGAGAGCTTTATCAAGTTATTAAATTGATGAGCTTGCAAAAGTGCTTGACTTAGAAGCCACATATAGAAAAAGATGGAGAAAATGTTTGATTGAATTTTTCTCGCCAAAAAAGAAGATGCTTTATTTTTTATGGTATTTATATAACATGCGTGAGATAAAACTTTAAACGTTTAAAAAATACGTTTTTTTTATGGATTTGGTTTTATTTGATATGAGAAAATCTTTTGAAATAAACAATAAAAAATTGTGCTTGATAAGAAAATGCTGTTCATTAATTTCTTCTATTAGTATGAAACGTTTGGTTTGAAGATTTTTTTTTTGTAGTCATATTTAATATACTGCTTGTTTAATTAATCTTCAAATAAACAAACGTCCCTTTCGATTTCCAATACTTAAGTCTGAATATGTTATTGTTTCTGATCCCACTTGTTGTTTCTTGTCCCAGATTTTATTTGACTAACTTTCATATTATATCAAACTGAAAAGTGCATTTGTCGAAAATTAATGCAATTATTGTAAGACGTTTTATTTGACACTCCCATTTAAATAATGAAAAGTGCATTTCTTTAAAATTAATGTAATTATTTTATGGGGTTTTATTTGATTGACTTTCATATTATATCAAAATAAAAGTGCATTTTTTGAAATTAATATAATTATTTTAAACCGTTTTATTTGACACTCACATTTATATAATGAAAATAGCATTTGTTTAAAATTAATGTAATTATTTTATGGGGTTTTATTTGACTGACTCCCATATTATATCAAAATGAAAAGTTTTTGACTGACACTCGATATCAAAATAAAATTGGAATTATTGAAAATTAATGTAATTATTGTATGGAATTTTATTTGACTGACTCTCATACTATATCAAAATGAAAGTGTATTTGTTCATAAATAATGCAGTATATATAATATTATCTATGCTAAAAGATAATTTAATGTCCCTCTATAAAAAAAATAAGTACTATTTTATCGCAGAAAAAAAAACGAATTCGATATTGCGAAAGTTGAATTTTTTCAGTAAAACATCTCTAAGTAGAAATATCTCAACTTTTTCGAAATAATCTGCTTTAAGTATAATGATGATAGTTCAAAAAAAAATATTCTTAATATTTTTTTAACTTTTCAAAAGTCTTATCAAATCAATAACTTATATAGTGTGATGATTCCTTCTCAAAAACTTAACTTTCTGTCGAAGTCAAGTTAAATTAACTCAATAAAAAAAAAATCCCGTAATGACACTCAGCGGTAATACATATTTTTTTTAACGGTTTGTTAGCCCAGGGGCAGCAATGCGGAGCAAGTTGCTTTAAAAAGTATATATCTTCCAAGTTAAAAACTTTTTTTTTCCACTCCTCTTTTAAAACCGATGTTTTATTAAAACGATCAAAACTAAAAAAAAGTGCAGAAAGTCTCCAAGTATCCTGGTATATTTGTAACTTTCTTGGTTAGAAGAGAAAATATGTTCTAATAATAATAATAGTAAAAAAAAATAATAATTCTGTAGAATGCAATCAAAATTTGCTTTGCTTTTTTTTTCACCAATGGTTTTCGCGATTGAGATGATGAAAGTTATAAAAACCTTGGTGCTTTAAAAGCAAATTCTGGTTTGAGGAAAAAAAATAAAATAAAAGTAAAAAGCAATAGGTATTTTTCTGTTCGAAACGAATTCTATCGTTTTCGAAAAATATATTCTTCCGGTGGATATAAATGATTGGTTATATTTTTTTCTTACCTGATTGGTCGGTGGGTAAACTGTTAAATGCATTATGTTTTTTCACATATATTTTCAACCATTCGGTTACTGGAAGACCTAAAAAAATTTGATTTCGCCAATCCAACTGGAAAAGGTGTTTTGTTTTATCTGGTCGAGTTTTCGTCATTAAATGCTTCGGCGTATGAAGAAGCGGATGGAGTAGGTCTCTTACGGAAATGTGTGTATGATTTTGTACTAAAATTGGTTCCAATCACTGAAAGAATTCATATTTTTCACCACTCCCTACTCTAAAAAATGTTCTTCTTTTAGTAAAACTGGATAAGTGAATTGCGAAATACATCTGAGAGCTTTATCAAGTTATTAACTTGATGAGTTAGCAAAAGTACTTGACTTAGAAGTCCCATATAGCGAAAGATGGAGAAAATGTTTGATTGAACCTTTCTCGCCAAAAGAAGGGATGTTGTATTTTTTATGATATTTATATAACTTGCGTGAAATAAAACTTTAAATGTTAAGTAAAGTACGTGGTTTTTATGGATTTGGTATTATTTGATATGAGTAATCTTATGAAATAAACAATAAAAAATTGTGCTTAATATGAAAATTCTGTTCCTTAATTTCTTCATTTATGTTTGGTTTGAAGAACGTTTGAGTACAGGTCATATTTAATGTAATATTTGTTTAAATGTTGATGAAATTATCAGTTAAACAAACTTCTCCTTCGATTTAAAATAATTAAGTCTCAATATGTTGTTGTTTGTTATTCCATATTATTGAATGTGGATTTATTTGACTGACTTTCTTGTTATATCAAAATGAAAAGTGCATTTGTTGAAAATTAATGAAATTAGTATATAGAATTTTATTTGAGTGACTCTCGTATGATATCAAAATGAAAAAGGCATTTGTTTTAAATTAATGTAATTATTGTGTTTTTATTTGACTGATTCTCAAATTATATCAAAATAAAAAATGCCTTTGCTGAAAAATATTGTAATTATGGTATGGAGTTTTATTTGACTGACTCTCATATGATATCATAATGAAATTGAAATTCTTAACAATTAATGTAATTATTGTATGGGAATTTATTTGATTGAGTCTCATATGATATCAAAATGAAATTGGAATTGTTAAAAAAAATGTAATTATCGTATGACTGACTCACATATTATATCAAAATAAAAGTGTATTATTCATAAATAATGTAATCTATATAATGTTTTCTAAGCTAAAAGATAACTTAATGTTCCCCTATAAAAATAAGAACTATTTTAATGCTGATAAAAAAAAACGAATTTGATATGGATTACTAAAATTCAATTTTTTCAATAAAACATCTCTAAGTAGAAATATCTGAACTTTTTCAATATCATCTTCTTTAAGTATAATGATGTTAGTTCAAGAAAAAAATTTCTTAATATTTTTTTAACTCTTCAAAAGTCATATCGAATCAATAACTTGCATAGAGTGATGATTCCTTCTCAAAAACTTAACTTTCTGTCGAATCGAAGTTAAATTAATTCAATAAAAAAAAATCTCGTAATGACACTCTGTGGTAATACATACTTTTTTTAACGCATTGTTAGCCCAGGGGCGGCAATGCTGAGCAAATTGCTTTAAAAAGTATATAGCTTCCAAGTTGAAAACTTTTTTTTACGCTCTTCTTTTTAAACCGATGCCTTATTAAAACGATGAAAACTAAAAATAAAAAAGTGCAGAAAGTCCGCAAGTATCGTGGTATTTTTCTAATTTTCTTTGTTAGAGGAAAAAATATGTTCTGCTAATAATAATAATAAAAAAAAAATAATAATTCTGTAGCATGCTATCAAAATCTGTTTTTTTTTCAAAAATGCTTTTCGCGATTGAGATGAAAGTTATAAAAACCTTGGTGCTTTAAAAGCAAATTCTGGTTTGAAAAAAAAATAAAAGTAACAAATTCAAAGGTGTTTCTCTGTTCGAAGCGAATTCTACCGTTTTCCAAAAATATATTCTTCCGCTAGATATAAATGATTGGTTATATTTTTTTTCTTACCTGATTGGTCGGCGGGTAAACTGTTAAATGCACTATGTTTTTTCAGATATATGTTCAACCATTCGGTTACTGGAAGACATAAAAAAAAGTTGATTTCGCCAATCCAACTGGAAAAGTTATTTTGTTTTATCTGTCGAGTGTTCGCCTTTAAATCTTTCGGCGAATGAAGAAGTGAATGGAGTAGGTCTCTTGCTTAAATGTATGTATTTTTCTGTACTAAATTGGTTCCAATCATTGAAAGAATTCATATTTTTCCCCCGTTTAAAAAAGTTCTTTTTTTTTTAGCAAAAGTGGATAAGGGAATTGCGAAATACATCAGAGCTTTATCAAGTTATTAACTTGATGAGTTAGCAAAAGTGCTTAACTTAGCAGAAGCCACATATAGCAAAAGATGGAGAATATGTTTGATTGAATTTTTCTCGCCAAAAAAAGGATGCTGTATTTTTTTTTTATGATATTTATATAACTTGCTTGAGATAACACTTTAAACATTTAAATAAAATTCATTTTTTTATGGATTTGGTATTATTTGATATGAGCATATATCGTTTGAAATAAACAATAAAAAATTGTGCTTAATAAGAAAATGCTGTTCATTAAATTCTTCTTTTTGTGTGAAATGTTTGGTTTGACGAAGTTTTTTTTTGCAATCATATTGATACTGTTTGTTTAATTAATCTTGTTAATCAGTTAAACAAACCTCTCCTTAGAATTAAAAAATTAAGTCTGCATATGCTCTTGTTTCTTAGCCGACATAATCGTATGAGGTTTTATTTGACTGACATTCATATTATATCAAAAAGAAAAGTGAATTTGTTGAAAATTAATGTAATTATTACATGGGGTTTAATATACTGACTCTCATATAATATCAAAATGAAATTGGAATTGTTAAAATTTAATGTAATTATTGTATGACGTTTTTTTGACACTCTCAGTTATAAAATGAAAAGTGCATTTGTTTAAAATTAATGTAATTATTTTATGGAATTTTATTTTACTGAATCTCTTATTATATCAAAACGAAAGTGTATTTGTTCATAAATAATGCAATATATATAATGTTATCTATGATAAAAGATAATTTAATTTTTCTCTACATAAAATAAATACGATTTTATCACTCATAAAAACGAATTCGATATGTACAGCAAAAAGTAAATTTTTTCAATAAAACATCTCTAAGTAGAACTATCTCAACTTTTTCTAAACCATCTTCTTTAAGTATAATGATGATAGTTCACAAAAATGAACATATTTTTTAACTCTTCAAAAGTCTTATCAAATCAATAACTTGCATAGTGTGATGATTCCTTCTCAAGAACTTAACTTTCTGTCGAAGCGAAGTTAAATTAACTCAATAAAAAAAAATCTCGTAATGACACTCTGTGGTAATACATTTTTTTTTAACGGATTGTTAACCCAGGGGCGGCAATGCGGAACAAATTGCTTTAAAAAGTATATAGCTTCGAAAGTTAAGAACTCTTTTTTCTTTACATTCTTCCTTTAAAACCAATGACTTATTTAAACGAAGAAAACTAAAAAAAAAAAAAAAAAAAAAAAAAAAAAAAGTGCAGAAAGTCTCCAAGTATCTCGGTATTTTTGTAATTTTCTTTATTAGAAGAGAAAATATGTTCTGCTAATAATAATAGTAAAAAAAAAATAATAATTCTATAGCATGCAATCAAAAACTGTTTTGCTTTTTTTTTTCCACCAATGCTTTTCGCGATTGAGATGATGAAAGTTATTAAAACCGTGGTGCTTTAAAAGCAAATTCTGGTTTGAAAAAAAAATAAATAAAATAAAAGTAAAAACGCAAAAAGGTATTTCTCTGTTAGTAACGAATTCTACCGTTTTCGAAAAATATATTCTTCCGGTGGATATAAATGATTGATTATATTTTTTGCTTACCTGATTGGTCGGGTAAACTGTTAAATGTGCTACGTTTTTTCCACATATATTTTCAACCATTCGGTTACTGGAGAACATAAAAAGAAGTTGATTTCGCCAATCCAACTAGAAAAGTTGTTTTGTTTTATCTGACGAGTGTTCGCCATTAAATGTTTCGGCGTATGAAGAAGTGGATGGAGTAGGTCCCTTGCGGAAATGTATGTATGGTTTTGTACTAAATTGGTTCCAATCACTGAAAGAATTCATATTTTCTCCCCCTAAAAAAGTTCTTTTTTTTAGCAAAAGTGGATAAGTGGATTGCAAAATACATCTGAGAGCTTTATCAAGTTATTAACTTGATGAGTTAGAAAAAGGGCTTGACTTAGAAGCCACATGTAGCAAAAGATGCAGAAAACGTTTGATTGAATTTTTCTCAACAAAAAAGGGGATTCAGTATTTTTTATCATAGTTATATAACTTTCATGAGATAAAACTTTAGATACTAAGGAAAGTGCTCTGTTTTTATGGATTTGGTATTATTTAATATGAGTATATATCATTTGAAATAAACAATAAAAAATTGTGCTTAATAAGAAAATACGCGAAAATCGCGAAAAGCATTGGTGAAGAAAAAGCAAAACAGATTTTGATTGCGTGATATACAATTATTATTTTTTTAATTTTTAATTTTTTATTATTATTATTACTTAATTATTTGAAATGGAAAGAGACGTTTGTTTAACTGCTAATTTCAACAATATTAATTAAACAAAAATTATCTTAAATATGACATGAATCAAACAACGCTTCAAGCCAAACATTTAACACTAAAAGAAGAAATTAATGAACAGCATTTTCTTATTAAGCGCAATTTTTTATTGTTTATTTCGAAATATATATGCACATATCAAATAATACTAAATTCATAAAAATACGTACTTTTCTTAACGTTGAAAATTTTATCGCGTGAAAGTTATATAAATATCATAATAAAAAATACAGCATCCTTTTTTTGCTTGCCAAAAAATTCAATCAAACATTTTCTCCATCTTTTGCTATGTGTGGCTTCTAAGTCAAATACTTTTGCAAACTCATCAAGTTAAGAACTTGATAAAGCTCTCAGATGTATTTCGCAATTCACTTATCCAATTTTGCTAAAAAAGAACATTTTGTGAAGGGAGAGGGTGTAGAAAAATATGAATTCTTCCAATGACAGGAACCAATTTAGTAGAAAACCCTACATACCTTCACGCAAGAGACCTACTCCATCCACTTCTTCATACGCCGAAACATTTAATGGCGACCACTCGACAGATAAAACAAAATAACTTTTCCAGTTGGATTGGCGAAATCAACTTTTTTTTTATGTCTTCCAGTAACCGAATGGTTGAAAATATATGTGGAAAAAACATAGTACATTTAACAGTTTACACACCGACCAATCAGGTAAGAAAAAAATATAACCAATCATTTATATCCACCGGAAGAATATATTTTTCGAAAACGGTAGAGTTCGTTTCGAACAGAGAAATGCTTTTTTTTTTTTTTTTTTTTTTTTCCAAACCAAAATTTGCTTTTAAAGCACCAGGGTTTTTATAACTTTCATCTCAATCGCCAAAAGCATTGGTGAAAAAAAAAAAGCAAAACAGATTTTGATTGCATTTTATAGAATTATTATTATTTTTTATTATTATTATTATTAGCAGAACATATTTTCTCCTCTAACAAAGAAAATTACAAAAATACCAGGATACTTGGACACTTTTAGCACTTATTTTTGTTTTTTATTTTTTTAGTTTTCAACGTTTTAATAAGGCATCGGTTTAAAAAGAGGAATTTAGAAAAAAAAATTTCAACTTGGAAGCTATATACTTTTTAGAGCAATTTGCTTCGCATTGCCGCCCCTGGGCTAACAATCCCTTAAAAAAAAATATGTATTACCACAGAGTGTCATTACGAGATTTTTTTTATTGAGTTAATTTAACTTCGCTTTGACAGAAAGTTAAGTTTCTTAGAAGGAATCATCACACTATGCAAGTTATTGATTTGATAAGACCTTTGAAGAGTTAAAAAAAACATTAAGAATTTTTTTTTTTTAATACTATTATCATTAAACTTAAAGGAGATGATTTCGATAAAGTTGAGATATTTCTACTTAGAGATGTTTTATTGAAAAAAATCAATTTTTGCAAACTATGTCGAATTTGTTTTTTTTCTTTCAATATCAACGATACAATAGCACTTTTTTTATGCAAGAACATTGAATTATCTTTTATTATACATAATATTATATATACATTACATTATTTGTAAGCAAATATACTTTTCACTTTAATGTAATATGAGAGTCAATCATACAATAATTACAATAACTTTTTTAAAATATGCTTTTCATTTTGATATAATATGAGATTCAGTCAAAAAAAGTCCCATACAATAAATATATATTAATTTTCAACAAATGTACTTTTGCTTTTATATAATATGAGAGACAGTCAAATAAAACGCCGTTCAATAATTACATGAATTTTTAACAAATGCACTTTTTATTTTGATATATTATTAGATTTTTATTGTTTATTTGAAAAATATATATTAAATAATATCCATCAAAATATATATTAAATAATATCCATCAAAATATATATTAAATAATATCCATCAAAATATATATTAAGGAATCCACATAAAATCATCCAATTCCTCATATTAAATAATACCAAATCCATAAAAATCATGTATTTTTCTTAACGCTTAGAGTTTTATCTCATGGAAGTTATATAAATATCTTTAAAAAAATACAGCATCCTTCTTTTTTGGCGAGAAAAATTAAATCAAACATTTTCTCCTTTTTTTTGCCATATGTGGCTTCTAAGTCAAGTACTTTTGCTAGCTCATCAAGTTAATAACTTGAGAAAGCTCTCAGATGTATTTCGCAATTCACTTATACACTTTTGCTGAAAAAAGACAAATTTTTGAAGGGAGGTTGGTGTAGAAAAAATACGAATTCTTTCAATGATTGGAACCAATTTAGTACAAAACCATACATACATTTACGCAAGAGACCTACTCCATCGACTTCTTCATACGCCCAAACATTTAATGGCGTGCCCTCGACAGATAAAAACAAAAATAAATTTTCCGGTTGATTGGCGGAATCTACTTTTTTATGTTCTCCAGTAACCGAATGGTTGAAAATATATGTGAAAAAACATAGTACATTTAACAGTTTACCCACAGACCAATCAGGTAAGAAAATAAAAAAAATAGCTAATCATTTATATCCAACGGAAGAATTTATTTATCGAAAACGGTAGAATTCGTTTCGAACAGAGATATACCTTTTACGTTTTTACTTTGCATTTTTTTCTCAACTCTTTTTTAAAGCAAGGTTTCTCTTTTTAGCTCAATCGCGAAAAGGCTTGGTGAAAAAAAAAAAAAAACAAAACAGATTTTGATTCTTGCTATAGAATTATTATTTTTTTAGTATTATTATTAAGTAGAACATATTTTCTCCTCTAACAAAGAAAATTACAAAAATACCAGGATTACAGACTTTTAGTTTTAGTTGCTATAGAATTTTTAATAAGGCATCGGTTTAAAAAATTGAAAAGAAAAAAAAAAAAAGTTTTCAACTTTAGCTTATATACTTTTAATTTATACATTGCCGCCCTGGGGAATCCGTTAAAAAAAGAGTATTACCACAAAGTGTCATTATGAGAATTGAGTTAATTGCTTCGGAGAAAGTTATTTTGAGGAGGAATAATGCACACTATGCAAGTTATTGATTTGATAAGACATAAAGATAAGAGAATAGTTAAAAAAATATGAAGAATTTTTTTCTTGAACCTATCATCATTAACTTAAAAATGATTTCGAAAAAGTTGAGATATTTTGCAGAATGTTTTATTAAAAAATTCCAAAGTAGGATTTTTTTTTTTTTTTAATAAACGGTAAAAATAGCACATATAAGAACATTGAATTATCTTTTATCAAGAACATTATACATATTACATTTTTTAACAAATACACTTTTCATTTGATATAATATGATCCAACAATAAAATAGAAATTACTATCTTTGAATATATAAGCCTTATTTTTATATACATTGAAAACTTTTATTGAAACATTATATATATTACATTAATTTAAACAAATGCTTTTCACTTTTGATGTAATATGGAGTCAATCATACAATAATTACATTATTTTTTAACAATTCCTTCACAATTTAATTTATTTTTTTCTTAAAATAACATTTTTAATAATTTTTCAATATTTTTTTCAATTCCTATACGATAATTACATTAATTTCATCATCATTTCCATTAAATTAGGAATTCAAAAGAAATTAATGATAAACAAGTGTGATAAAATAGGAAGCTGGTCATGGAAATCCAGTTAGATGAATGGACAGCATTTTCTTAACAATTTAAAAGTTTTTATCTCATGAAAGAAATATCCATAAAAAAATAAAGCATCTTCTTTTTTGGCAAGAAAAATCAATCAAACATTTTCTCCATACTTTTCTATGTGTGGCTTCTAAAAAAGTACTTTTTGAAGCTCATCAAGTTAATAACTTGGTAAACTCACAGATGTATTTGCAATTCCTTATCCACTTTTTTTACAGAAAAAAGAACTTTTTTGAGATGGGAAAGGATATGAATTCTTTCAATGATTAGAACCAATTTAGTACAAAACCATACATACATTTACGCAAGAGGCCTACTCCATCCCACTTCTTCATACGCCCAAACATTTACCAAATGGCGAACACTCGACAGATAAAACAAAATAACTTTTCAGTTGGATTGGCGAAATCTACAGCTTTTTTATGTTCTGCAGTAACCGAATGGTTGAAAAATATGTGGAAAAAAACATAGAACATTGAACAGTTTACACACCGACCAAAATCAGGTAAAGAAAAAAATCTAACCAAATCATTATATCCATTACAAGAATATATTTTTCGAAACGGTAGAATTCGCTTTCGAACAGAGAAATACCTTTTGCTTTTATTTATACTTTTTATTTATTTTTATATATTTTCCTCAAACCAGAATTTGTTTTAATGCACCAAGGTTTTTATAGCTTTCATCTTAATCGCGAAAAGCATTGGTGAAAAAAAAGCAAAACAGATTTTGATTGCATGCTATAGAATTATTATTATTTTTTTATTATTATTATTATTAAAGAACATATCAGTAATAAGAAAATTACAAAAATACCGGATACTGGAGACTTTTTAACTTATTTGTTTTTTAGTTTTTTAAGCCAACGTTTTAATAAGGCATCGGTTTAAAAGAGGAGTGTGAAAAAAAATTTCAACTTGGAAGCTATATATACTTTTTAGAGCACAATCAGTACTTCGCCGCCCCTGGGCCACACAATCCGTTAAAAATATGTAATAGAGGCTTCACATTATTTTTTTTATTGAGTTAATTAACTTCGCTTTGACAGAAAGTTAAGTTTTTTCTTAGAAGGAATCATCAATACACTATGTGCAAAGTTATTGATTTTAAGATCTTGAAGAGTTAAAAAAAAAACATTAAAATTTTTTTTTAATACTATTATCATTAAACTTAAAGGAGATGATTTCGAAAAAGATTGAGATATATTTCTACTTAGAGATGTTTTATTGAAAAAATTCAATTTTACAATCTATGTCGAATTTGTTTTTTTTCTTTCAATATCAACGATAAATAGCACTTTTTATGTAAGAACATTGAATTATTATCTTTTATTATACATAATATTATATATATACATTACATTATTTGTAAGCAAAATATACTTTTCAATTTTAATGTAATATGAGAGTCAATCCTTCATAATTACAATAACTTTTTTAAAATATACGTTTTCATTTTGATATAATATGAGATTCAGTCAAAAAAGTCCCATACAATAAATATATATTAATTTTTCAACAAATGTACTTTTGCTTTTTATAATATGACAGACAGTCAAATAAAAACGCCATTCAATATTACATGAATTTTTAACAAATGCACTTTTATTTTGATATATTATCAGATTTTTTATTCTTTATTTCAAAAATATATATTAAATAACATCTATATCAAAATATATATTAAAAGGAATCCACATAAAATCATCCAATTCCTCATATTAAATAATACCAAATCCATAAAAATCATGTATTTTTCTTAACGCTTAGAGTTTTATCTCATGGAAGTTATATAAATATCTTCAAAAAAAATACAGCATCCTTCTTTATGGCGAGAAAATTAAATCAAACATTTTCTCCAGCAATACTGTAACTTCG